>CM042434.1:12241014-12743514 GCA_023631565.1 Gymnocephalus cernua | reverse complement strand
ACCCCACCACCTTCCAACTGGAACACAACCCCAGGGCCAAGTACACCTATGGAGCCTTCTGTGTCAAGAAGTGTCCACGTAAGTCTTTTCACCTGGACACACAAACACACACCTGCTTTACTACTATACTTTTACTTGTACCTTACACTGATTACATGAATTCCTAGTCATAACCCCTCTATTGCTACCCTAACCTAAAATCCATCCCAATCCTAACCATAACCCTGAAGGACTTGTTCTTAGGTATCATTTGCTTTGCCAGTTCGCATTGAATTTGGTATTTTAAAATCCAAAAATATTTTCGCCATGGCTTATTTTCTTATGCACCCAAAAGTTTGTTTTGTTCTTCAAGAGAACAATGTTAACTGTCAGAGCTACTCTGCCACACTGATGGCTCAATAAAGAATTTTAGTGATAGAAGGTAAACAGAAAGAGAAGAAGAAGAAGAAGAAGAAGAAGAAGAAGAAGAAGAAGAAGAAGAAGAAGAAGAAGAAGAAGAAGAAGAAGAAGAGACATACTTTATTAATCCCCCCAAGGGGAAATTATATTTACACTTTGTTGTTACACACATTACACACATGCCTGAAATACACATGCCCTGGACCTATACATGCACTAATTGCAGAGATGTCAGAATGAGGGGACTGCCCATGGACAGGCGCCCCGATCGGTTTGGTGCCTTGCTCAAGGGCGCCTTGACAGCGCTCAGGCAGTGAACTGGCACCTCCAGCTACCAGTCCACACTCTTTACTGGGACTTGAACCGGCAACCCTCTGATTCCCAAGACAAGTCCCTACTGACTGAGTACTGAACAAATATGTGTGTGTGTGTTTGTGTTTTCATTGGGCCCAAATGCCAAGGACTAGAGGTCCATGTGCAGAGAGGATAGGAGAGGAAAGAGATTACGTACTTTGATGAATGGAAGATGAATAAGTACAGTTGAGCAAGGACTCCTTTAGTTTCAATATGCAAGTGTTTGCTTCTATTTTTCTACACATTAGCCACTGAGAAAACACAGGATCAACAATGAACCCATACCTCAGAGCCTGGATCTCTACCAGAGGGATAGAAACACATTTGGGAGGTGCAATCTAATCTAAATTTCCCATGGGTGATTTGATGGACCTGGTGGGTTTCCTGTAATTTGGTTCCCATCTGTATGTATCCCAAGTGGACACAAGGGAATTGAATTGAGTAGTTCAAAAACTCACGGTTCTGTATTCATAATGACCACAAGGTGGTGGAGACCTAACAAATTTGTAAATATGGTCCATGACATGCAGCGAAGGGATTATGGAAGAGGCTGCAAACCATTGTAGATACAAGGACCTGGCTGCTGAATATGACCCACCTGAAGTTTCTGTGGTTTGTGGGTAACATATTTTTGGTCCCTTTGCTCAATACCTTTGAATAGTTGTTTTGCATTGAACTATTGATCTTTGCAGAATAACAAGAACAGTGGATTGACCTGCATCACCATTATATATCATCTTACTTCTTTGCAACATTGTTAGTCTTAGTACTACTCCTTTGTTCTGTGACCACTACCTAGCTAACTACCAACCACTCACAAAGCCCATAGCTAATTGTGGACGCCCCACGCTGTTTCCAACATCAGTGAAAAGACCAACCAGCAGGGAGGGAAGTGGGACTTGTGCTTGGAGGCAGTGTTACTTTTAGACACGCAGTATCATGTAACTATTTAAAAGTTTTTAGTGTGATAAAAGTGCAAATCCCTTACTGCTGCTGTCCAACAGTAAGTTGTTGTTCTGTGCATATTTCAGGCTTGTTTAAAAGGTAGCACAAAATGTAGTTTGCATTTTTTGTTTGTGTGTTTGCTTTGTGGTAGTTGTATATACTGTAAGTGGCCCACTGTAAAGTGTGCCATTTAAATCTTTAGATAGGGTCAGTGGTTAGTGACCTGCTAGAGCCTACTGACAGCTATTTCAGTGAGCTCATTTCCTATAGTTTGGGTTGTTCTTCAAACTGAATAGAGACTTTAAAAATTAAACACAGTCCAATAAAAATTCTAAATAATAAAACAGTAGACACACAAATTGTGTGTTGCACAATCATGTAAAATTACTTTAATGATAATTCACATATTAGTAACAATGTATGTGATTTTATAATTAAATGTTAAAGGTTTGCATGCTAAAAAATACAAACATGAAGGGTTTACCCTTTAATGGAATTCATGTGCATCAGAAGAGCCTCTGTCAGACAAATTAAATGAAAGTGACTTTCAGCACTTTGTACAGCAAGTGCCACTTATTGCACTGTATGTTCCTGTGTGACAAACAGCAAGCATCTGCACTTGACATTTATGGTGAATTGTCTTTCAGATAACTTTGTGGTGGACCATAGCTCATGTGTGAGAGCATGCCCGAGTAACAAGATGGAGGTGGAAGAGAACCGCATTAAGATGTGCATTCCTTGTACTGACATCTGCCCGAAAGGTAAACCACAAACGGATGTTTAATAATATAGCAACTTATCAGTAATGTATTATGTTCCCAGTAATTTAGCCATTTATGAAGTTGTTAAATCAAATAATTTTTGGTAATCTATCACTGTTAATATTGGGCATGCCAAAAGGTAGCCGTGTGTAGAATTTGCACATAAATAAATCATTACCACATTAGTTCTGAGACATGTATATATAATCACAATAATGTCATACTGATTGGAAAACCTGTAGAAACAACTAGCTGCTGCATTATCAATGAATACATCTGTTTTAGAGTATTAATACAAATAACATTATTGTGCATTGAAGCATCATATTCTGCCATTTTAAAATGGTGCACATGCCTTTAAATTTCAGTTGTTTTTAACATGTTGGTGTTATGAAGACATTTAGATCAAACTAATTTGTATACCTCACTGTGTGTTTCAGCATGTGATGGCATTGGTACAGCCAGCCTACAGGCTGCTCAGACAGTAGACTCCAGCAACATCGACAAGTTTGTCAACTGCACCAAAATCAACGGCAATCTGGTGTTCCTCATCACTGGGATCAAAGGGTTAGACGCAAGAACATTTAGCTTATCAGAATGATAAAAGAGGGGGTGAAATAGTGGAACTGTGATCATTTTTGGATATTTTACATCCTGTCTAAAGAGTATAGCTTTTAATTAAAGAAATCCTGTGTTGATAATGTTAAAATGAAATTATTTTTAAGATTAAAAAACACTGTGCCACAAAGTTTAATTTTAGGTACATTATTGTTTACTATGTAAATTGATCATATATGTGCCTCAGTAGACATCTGCAAAGCACATTTTTTATGCAGATGATACCATTCTTTATCCTTATGGGCTTTCTGTGGCGCAAGCTGTGTCAAATATTCAATGTGCATTTGACTATGTGCAGAAATCCTTGAAAAACCTTAGATTGGTTCTAGATGAGTCTAAGACCTAAATTATGCCATTGACAAGGTTGAGGAAGTGTGATCATGACGCCTGTAGCATTTATTTCCCTGAATGGGTCCCAAATTGAACGTGTCACAGATTACAAATATCTGTTCATTTGGCTAGAGGAAAAGCTTTCATTTAAAACACACATGCTTGAGCTCACAAAGAAGGTGAGAATTAAACTGGGTGCACTAGACAGGATTCACTCATGCAATCTCTTTTGAAAACAGAATGACAATTGTTTAATCAACTATAACGTCAGTCATAGATTATTGTGATGTTTTGTAAATGCACGCAGCCCCATCCACACTGAAATCACTAGATACACCACAGTACTCACAGTACATTTTATTTTATTTCTTTTTCTTTAACCTTTCTTTTACCAGGGAAAAGAGTCACATTGAGATTACAATCTCTTTTACAAGTGAGCACTGGGGATGGTTTTAGAACTCATTACTGTGAACTATATCAGAATATGGGATTGTTTTCTCTTTGTAATATAAGGGAAAGACACTGCTTTATTTTTTGTTTATAAGGCATTCCTAGGCAAGTTACCCTTCTACCTCACTTCTCTTTCAACCTAAATCCATTCAAACATTTAACTTTTAATTTAAATTCCTCGAGATAAGAGTGTCACCTCAAAGCCCCGTTAAAAATGTAGGAACAGTTTTTAATTGTCTGAATAAATGCACTGTTCGGAGGGGGACACTCCACAGTACTCCTTCTCACAACAGGAGGGCTTTTAGTCATGCATGAATGGATACAGTGTACATGCATGCAAGTAATCATTCAAGGTACAAATATTTTAGCAACTTTAGCAAGACAAACAATAATACATGCTATACATAGCATGCCTTACTGATTTGATCAGATATTCTAAATTGTCATGTTATTTGTCTAGGTGAGTGCTGCTTATTTGGCATTGCTGTGATTAAGAAGCACATGGCTTATCTTTGCAGTGTAAAATGTGGATGCTGTGGTCTTTCTCTTTGTGTTTGTGGTGTTCTGATCTTCCATTATCATTCACAGGGATGTCTATCACAATATTGAAGCTTTGGACCCAGAAAAACTCAATGTATTCCGCACCGTTCGGGAGATCACAGGTGAGTGGTATCACTTGCACAGCATGCATCTCTGCACATGCATAGGAATTAATAAGTAGGGATGCACCGAAATGAAAATTCTTGGCCGAAACCGAAAACCGAAAAAGAGGAAACCAAGACCGAAAACTGAAAACCGAAACACCGAAAGAAATTATGCCAATTATTAGTACCATTGCATTTATGGCTATGACTGTGTACTAACTTTACTAAAATCAAGGCATTGCAATTGTATAAATTAATATTAAAGTTTCAAAGAATAAATCAATTACAAATTATGCACATTGCTTACCTATTATTATTATTATTATTATTATTATTATTATTTGAGGCACTTTCTTGCAGGATTTCACTGAACATATCAGACAACAAGGGTGCATGCCTCGAGTCTTTTTTTCTGCGCTCTGATCTCCTTCTACTGCGCTGGGCGCTGCTCCCTCTCCGTCTCCACGCGGGTTCTCCGCATCCATCGCGGCCTGGATCGTTTCTCGTGCGCGCTGCTTTATTTCCGCATCCAAGTAATGGTCTTTATAACGTGGATCAAGTACAGTCGCGATGAAGTGCAGAGGATCCGAATAGATCTCACTGAAACGTGTGCTGACAGACTCTAAGAGCCTCCTTTTTATTGTTTTCACTCCGTGGTCCGTCTCAACCTCTTTGCTTAGTCCGTGGGTCTTTCTCAGATACACTGAAATACGTCCACACCGCAGACATGTTGCTTCAGACAAGCACGTGCAGGTCGCGGTTTCTGTTTGCGTCATCACAAAATTTCGCCCGTATTGTTTCAGTGGTAAAAGTATTTCGGCCGAAAACCGAAAATGCCCTTTTGTGCCATTTTCGGCCGAAAATGATCGGTGGCCGAATATTCGGTGCATCCCTATTAATAAGCAAACAAAAAATTGAATAATGAATTAATAATTAATCTTGCCTTCGTGTGTATGTGTGCGTGTGTGTATAGCTGTGTGCGTATTTGCTCAAGTCTCGCCCCCTCCCCCTAAGACTGTCCACACCAAGGAAAGACATTGCAGCATAAGATGAATATCAGATGAGTCTTTCAATCTCCTCTGTCTCTCTGCTGCTTCTCCCTTGGGGAGTCCCTAGCCTTGTCCCACAGTCCCAGCTCTCCCTTTATGCACCATGAAGAAAACATCCACAACATGTGGTGCACATCGTTAATCCTCCAGCTCCTCTATACCGCCACCACTTCTGAGCTGCATGTATGCTGTCATGTTTCCAGCCCAGACATTTGACAATGCCATCTGAAAGAAACCTTGAATCTCCGATGTGACACTCCCTCATGAAATGAGAAAATATTACTGTTAAAATAGTGTTGGTGACATTTTTGACTTATGAAGGGGTTTTACACAAGCAGAAGCTTTATGAAACACAATCTACTTTCGGATTCATTTGCTTTCCAGCAAGTTGCAACCCAATGGTCGTCCTTTAGCACAAGCACAAGTTAAAGGACTTAAAAGAGGAAAAACAGAAAGAAAGATAATATAGTGGAACAGAAAGGAAAAATCTACTCAAATGGAATAATCACACAACAAGATGACAAAAAAACAATCAAATCTATATCATCTTTTAAGAGGTAAGAAACCATCAGATACAACTTGATTGTGCTTGGTCTAAAAGATTGCCTCAAAATCAGAATGGCTGCCTTTACAGCCATTCTGATTCAGTGCACAGCAAAAATACAATTAGTAAGCAATAGTCATTAACTGCATAATTAGTTGCTGCTTCAGATTGTGAGCTCAAAATGTGTAAAATGCACAGAACGAGTTTCATTCTGCCTTTCAAGTAGCTGCAGAAATCCCTCCCTGAGTGCATTTCTAAAGCATTTTTGTTTAGCTAACTAAAAATATGAAGAATGAAAAGAAATAATTGTTTCCTCTTATGTTTAGTGATGGCAGTTTGAGAGCAGGTGATGGGGACAAAACTTTGGCCAAACACCATGTAGTCAGAGATGTGTGTCAGCTCAGCTTGTCATCTCTCCAAGCTGTCAAGAGAACGTGACTTCTGACAGAGGCAGCCAACCTGCCTTTGTGACCCAAAGGTCGCAACTGGCATTGGTCTAGCTTTCAAATGAGCTGTGTAGGACAGCTCTAATCCTACACACCAGCACAACTGTCTGTCTCTCTCTCTCTCTCTCTCTCTCTCTCTCTCTCTCTCTCTCTCTCTCTCTCTCTCTCTCTCTCTCTCTTTCTTTCTCTCTCACTTATTTTCTTTCTTTCTTTCTTATTTTTTTTCTTTCTTTGAGTGATTCTTGCTTCTGTTTTGCAGCATCTTTAAAGACATATCACCAGTTCAGGTTTCAGGCAATTTAGCATAAGTGCATTTCTAACTGTTGTGGCTCGGAATGTAATCGTCAATATAGGCATACATACTAAGCACTAAGCAGTAAGCACTTTTAACATTTGCTTGTGATGTGGCTTCACGATGTAATTTGTCATGTGCATGGGTGTGTCACTGATGTGGCTCTCAGCAGAACGTGAACCGCTGCTAGGTGATCTTTTCACTTTGCTTTTTCTGCTCATTAACAGAGGTGAGAAGAAGGCGAGGGCCACTAAAAGATTAAGATTAGGTTTTATTTATTTTTTATGAGATAGCCTGTTATTCTGCGTTTTCTTGTTGTCATCAAATCCTATGTAAATACCAGAACTAACAAAGATGTGGTTAATCTTTCCATACAGTACTTTCTGACTTTCCAACCCAGTCTGCTTCACTCAACCCAAAGCCCATTCATTCTTACTGAAGATCTACTATAAATCCTTTAAAACAGGTCATAAATACAGAGTTTGTATTTCCTGGGCACTGTAGCTTTAATCAAAGATTACTCAAAAAGCAGTAAAGAGTGCACATAGGATTATGTTTAGGTAAGGATTAATATGCATTATGTGCCCCCTTGACTATTTAATGCATCTGGACAATGTATGTGGCATTGACTAAAAAGAACTACAGTGCCTGTGTTTATTGTAATGAAGGAAACCCTTAGCTTAATGATGTGTTTTAAGTAGTTTTTGGACAATAGTTGATGTCTGTTACACAGAATAAGAAAAATCAAGAATATCATCAGCCTTTCTCTTTTACTCCAAAACATTACATTAACCTGTCTAAAAACCCTGACAGTAGGAACAATATTGTCCAGCTGCTGTTTTCACCAAGTAAAAACAGGAAGACAGTTCAGTTGTTGTTTTTTTGTGCTAAAAGTAGACATTGAATTGGTTAAGACAAATGGATTAAGATGAAATTAGAATTTCAGACACAGTGTACAGGCACTCCACGTCACCTTTTCCACATGAGCTATCAATGTCCATACCTAAACACTGCAGAAAATTCATTTTAACCCACCATTTCCTCTTTTCTTTGTTTATCTATAGCTGTAGACATAGACACACACTACATTCACATTCACCTCTGAAGCATCTCATTAAGGCTCATTCTGTAGAGTTGACCACCATGTTAATGAGTATTAGTCATGCGTACGCTGCGCCTGGTCGGTCGATGAACTTCGGTCAAAGCTTCCTCTTTAAAATCATTTTACTGAGCAGTATCAAGTTGAGAAAAAAAATAAGTTGTAAAGGTTTTATAAAAAATGTAACTCTTAGCTGTCAATATATACATTTATAAGTTCTCCAAATGCACACGGTATCTGCAAAGAATCTGTACCTGCCTTATTTATATGTGAGCTATTAGCCCAGTATTACATTAGCACAGGCAAGTGTGCAGCAGGCAGCAGCTTGATACCTTTATTAGGAGGCCATTACAGTTCTGTCATAATGGAAGGCGTTATTATACCAATGTTGTATTTTCTCTGGGAAAAGGGGGGAAAGAGTAAATAATAAAAAGGTAAACTTATAGTATACAGAGAAGCATTGTGTTAAACAATAATAATAATAATGAATTATTTTTCTTTTCGTGTCCACATGTTTGGATATTACTATTGTGCTCTTGCATAAGAAGTATAGCTCTGGTGTAAGGATATGCATCAAATTCAGCTCATGTCCATTTGCAGGAGCCCTGGTGGCTAATTCTTCACAATTACATGACATTTTTCTTGCCCTTATTTCTTCATCAAACACTCTTAATAAGCATTCGCTGAGACCCTGCCGCTGCTAAGCTGGGATTGACATAACAGACAAAATAATGTCCACAAACTGATAAAGGGGCTGTTGAAGGTTATTGTTCTCTTGTCAACAAGCAGTGAGCGGCCTTCTTCTCCGCAGCTCCGCCTACCTCCCTCCACCATCCCTGCCTTTTTTGGATGAACAGAAATGCACATGCATCCTGTGGGAGGAAAAACACACAGTTTAATATAATGGAGTCAAAATTGTTCATTGATTGGAGAATACACCATCCACCACCACCACCTCCTTCTCTTCCTTCTTTATGAGGAAGGCAATACAACAGCACCCTGTGGCCTGTGTTTTTTCCTTTAATGCTAAGGTAATTTGTAGCATTTGTATTTGTTGTTATAGTAACCTGGACGTCCCTTAATTCCAACTTCTTCCTCCTCATCTCTTACCTTTACTCCTCTACCCGTATATTGCCTGAGTCTCATAGCCTCATCCAACTGTTTTGTTTGTCCTCTGGTCTTGGCTTAGGGATTGTACCCCCTTACCGTTTCTCTACTAAATATTTCATATATCCAAATCCATTATTGAAAACTCTAGCCACAGCCATCCTCTCAGCTATTCATTTAATCGTTTAAATGATTCAGGAGTAGAGAAGCAGATAAAGGAAATGCAAAAAAAAATATTGATAAATCAACTTTGCACTTGTTATAACTGGCACCAAACTCCCCTGTGGAGTTGCTGTGTCTATGGTGTTTTTGTGGCTTAGAAGTGCCTGACTGCTTTCAGGTGAGACTCAGGTGGTGTACTTACTGTGGTCCTGGAATGTTGCTAATTCTAGAGAGATGCCAGCTATCCCTACACATTTTATTCTTGTCACTGTGTGAAATAGAGAATATGATAGACAGCTGATATTAGTCTTGTCAGTACCGGTGACTCAATAGAATATAACCTGTGTGTCTGTGTGTGTCTGTGTCACCATTTAGGCTTTTTGAACATCCAGTCTTGGCCTGACAACATGACAGACCTGAGTGTTTTCTCCAACCTTGCAACTATCGGGGGAAGAGCACTGTACAGGTACACACCTGAGAACATAATAGCTTTGCTGTGATTAGATATGTTTTTAGACTATAAGTGTCATTTATATCATAGCTGTGTCAACACTGCCTCAATTAGAGCGCAGCACTTGGAAAGAAAAGCCAAGCTGGTAATAAATATATGGGTTTAGTTTGTAGCAAAAAAGTAGCAATGTAGCAAAACATGACTTTTCTTTAAAACTAGAGCTCTTTGGGGAATTAATAAAAGGGTAAATTCAGTGGTGATTGGATTTGTCAAATGTATTACTGTACACCTTCCCACTAAATCAGTGACTATGTAATTAGATCTGTACATGACCTAAGGTTCCCTGTGGAGTTTCCTTGTAAATAAACACTGTTTATTATCGAGTAGTACCGTGTTGATCAGCATATGTGTGACATACTGTGAAACTGCCATTGTTGCACTCTTCAACACTCAAAACAAGAAAAGGATTGAAGAGGGTAGCGTTTTTTAGCCAAATTGCTAAAATAATTGCATCTAGCAGTAGATTTTAAGGAGTTTGGTTTATATATTCAAATCATCTAAATGCATATTAAAAGTGAATGTGGTTTGGTTGGATACGCTTCTATAGTCATTAAGTCAGTAAGAAATATGGCTAACATAAGTTTGTACCAAAGAATTGGTTGGTGCCCGAAACACATTTTTGTGATAGTTTTGTTTTGACATTTAAGAAGCCAACTTGTTGTTTTTACCCAGCTGATGGAACATAATTACATTTAGTTTTTAGTGATTTTTCCAAAGGTGCTCTAAAATTTGCTGTGACATTTGTATGGAAACAAAGTGAGTGTGTGTATATGGCTGATGGCAAAGGGTGGACTGTAGGATGTAGTGTGTGTGTGTGTGTGTGTGTGTGTGTGTGTGTGTGTGTGTGTGTGTGTGTGTGTGTGTGTCTGAATGTGTGAATGAGGGTGTGTGTGCATGCACCTGTGTGTCATCCACCTGCAGATGGAAACAGCAGGCTACAGTACAAATTACAGCCTGCCACCCACCCTGATCCCATGCTTGATCCTGCATATTCTCTGTCTCTCTGATTGCACTGACTGGTGGGGGGCATTGAAGAATAAAAGGAAGAAAGAGAGGCTTGAGGGTAGAATGATGAAGAGAAATCTGTTGAATATATGTTGTTGCAGCAGCATATAGCAAAATGTGGCAACAAAGACAAAATATGAAATAAGAATTAATCAGATGCAGTGTATTAACTGAAGTTTGAAGTTAATTAATCTATACACCGCATTATTGTGAAGTGATGATACTGTGGTGTAATACTAATTGTACACACACAAGACCACGGTGGAGATTGGTGGCCTTTATCTTACTCCATTGGTGTGGCTTAATGGTCACGTGTCTTCAAATTAAGACCACTTAGGAATGTTGCTACTTGTTTTCCCACTTTAGTACTATTATTTGTTATGTTTGAATGTTTACTTTAACATACTGAAAGTTAAGGGTGTTACGAGTTCAAATAGAAATCTATCAAAATTAAGTCACAATCTTGAATATCAAATAAAAAAAATGGAATTGTCGATACAGCCACGCCCCCATGTCACGTCCGGTCGGCTTATCGAGCGGGAAAAAACACACATGTTGAAGTGCTGCGAGTCAGTCAACCTCCTGTAACTTAGCTAGAGCCAGTCAAAAGATAGCATGGCAACTGCAGATGCAGGAGACCCATCAACAGAACTTGAACCCCTCCTCTTTCACTGAAGTGTGTGAAAGTGTGGAAGTATTTTGGATTTTATGTTGACAACGTTCGCGTTATCGTCAAAAAAGCCACAGTTCGCAAGCTCTGCTATGTGCGTGTACCATATTCTGTGTTTACCATTGCACATTAGCCTAGCAGCTAGCGGATATTCCTTCTGCTTATAGATTTATCCCAACAAAACCGCACGATTGAATTTCAGCCTGCATGCACGTTTTGTAGCCTAAACAGAGCAGCTTATATTGGTTATATTAGAGAGAGCAACAAGTTAGCTGATTGCCCGAGTATTTGCTATCGGTCTGATCAGCTGCTCTGCTGGCTCGATGGTGTTTTAAGCCCCCAGAAAGGCAGCGCAGCGACTATTGTCTTCAACCATAACCATTGCCTAATCAAGGGGGCAAGCCTGCCTCCACAGAGCGAAGCCGCTATGGCGCCATTTTGATGCTACCAAGCACTCACCCCCCGTTAGCATTCCATTGACTGCCATTCATTTTGGCGTCACTTTGACAGCGAATAACTTCACATCCGAAACTTTTAAATACTTTATTTGTCCATTGTTTATTTCTAAAGAAACATGACAATGTATAAAAGGCTCCATTACCTTGGATCTGACTATATGGCTCCGTAACAGACATTTTTGTAAAATTAGGCTAACGATTGTGTCATAACCACGTGCTTACTGTCGCATAGCAGAGGAATTACCATACAGTACAGGCTCTCAGGCAGTTTGGACTTACATTAGCTGTTTAAGTTTAATTGCTAATGTTAACTAGCATTTTAGTTAGCAAATAATTAGCCTGTGCCTATGTTATCTCCTTACACATACCTACACTCTCTGTCTCTGCAAGATTCAGAATGATTGAGATTTCTCTTGGCACAGCTACCAGAAGACTTTCAACTTTCAGACAGTTTACTCACGTCACATTTACGTCGGCAAGCTCAGTTTGCAACTGCGCAGTAACGCTCAGCACTCACTGGAAAAGTGCTTCTAATAGACTTCACTGGTCTCCGTCCAGAGCAACAGGATCTGTTAGTCCATTTCTTTAACTGTCTATGTGCCTAATCCTAGTGCCTTCCAGGCAGCGCTACCAGCTACCAGCGTCTAACATTATGTTGTTAATACATGTTTTCAATTTGATAATGAAATGTGGTACATTGTGAACAAAGGTCAGATATTATATTACATATTATATTACATACAAGTCTAGTCTAAAAATGGCATAGCAACCTGTGCTTTAAAAAAAAAGAAGTAAAAATCGAGAATCAAATTGAATCGTGACCTTAGAATCGAAAATGTAATCGAATCGAGGATTTGGAGATCGTGACACCCCTACTGAAAGTATGTTTTCCACTGAGCAGTGGATTTTGTACTACAATCCAGCACATTTCCATTCAAGTCTGACTCAGTGGCTTGCAGCGTAAAGGGCACAGAGGCTGGCAGCAGTAGATGCACACTGAGGTAAAAGTGAAGAAAAATAAATTAATTATATATATATATATTAGGGCTGTCAGTTTAACGCGTTATTAACGGCGTTAACGCAAACCCATTTTAATGCCGATAATTTTTTTAACGCACGAGTAACGCATAGAGAGAGCAACGGGATCTGTTAGTCCACTTCTTTAACTGTCTATGGCCACACCATGTCCCGCCCTACGAAGCAGCTGATTGGTTTGGTTTAGGCATTTCACCGCGAGTGGTGAGGATAGTGGATTGGTCAGGGGATAGGACCTGAACAAATGGAGTTACGTTACCTTCGACGCCTGGCCAATAGTAGTGATTGAAGGGCGGGTCTTGTAATTTCGCAGACCGCAAACAAAACAGACACAAGCCTCGGCCGGTTTTAGCTCGCTAGCCGCGTAGCTTGTAGGTTCGTGACGGCGATTATCTTCAGAGCGAGCGAGTAGTGACTCTACAGTCAGTGAGAGAAACAAATGAGGCAGTACTACCTGTAGTACTATCTGCAGGACTATCTGCAGTACTACTTGCAATGGAACATCGAGGTAACAGCGTTACATTATGTGACAGATTATTAGATCCAAGTGTGAATGTTAGTGTGAAATTGAACATAACGTATATATGACAATGTTGTTTTCAATAAAAAAACAGTCACAAAGCAGCCAATCTACTTTCCCATGCTGATAAGAGAATTAAAATGAGAAAATATAATGGGACAAAAAGAAATCAAGGGACATTTAGAATAGATAAAAATGTGCGATTAATTGCGATTAATAGCGAGTTAACTATGACATTAATGCGATTAAATATTTTAATTGCTTGACAGCACTAGTATCTTTTGGTATGCATTTCAGAAAAAAATGGTTAGGATTCAGGTGTAATTGCAAATAGTGATTAATCATGATTAATCCACTGAAAATTCTGATTAATTTGATTAAAAATTTTAATCATTTGACAGCCCTAATATATATATATATATATATATATATATATATATATATATATATATATATATATATTATAAATGCTTTTGATATTCATTAATACAGTATGTAGTGCAACAATTTGATAGTTTCGATTTCAAGGATGCATTCTTATTGTAAATTGCTGCCTAGGCTATACTGTGAGAGAGCAGTGGCATTCTCTCTCTATATATATATATGTATTGTGCATGCTTTTTTATTTATATATCATTCAAAATTCAAGGAAGTATATTCCAGAATTGAATTGCACCATCTGACCAGGCTGCTGTCAAATCAAAATTATACTTTTCAAGTGCAAATTATTGAACAATATAAAAAAAGAAGCTTCATGTGCCATATGGCTGTTGCAATGTTACTGTCTTGCACTAATCATGTCCGATATGAATGACAGTAAATACATAAGCCCCTTTTCTGCTAAAGTGTTTTCAATTCAGTGGAAATGTTGAGTGCTAATCAAGACTTGTCAAGTTTAGGTGTAGGATGCATGTATAAGGTTTTGACGTTTTTTTTAATTATTTAATCGTGAACACAATCTTACCTTAAGGATATAAGGCCATCTGCAAGAGAATACAACCTTCAACGATTACGTGATTCTGTGATAACCTGACTGAAATAAGAAACTGATTCAGCCGTCAAAAACCTGTGAAATAAATCCATGTTCTCTGCCTCTTTCCTTTCCTGCCTCTTTCCTCATCCCTTCTCTTCTTGCTCCTCTCATCTTCCTCTCCCCTTGCTGGCTCTCTCCTCCTCTCACCTTTACCCATTCTTCCCTCTCAGTGGGATCTCCCTGCTGGTGTTAAAGCAGCAGGTCATCTCATCACTGCAGCTCCAGTCGCTGAGAGAGATCAGCGCCGGGAATGTCCACATCGCAGAGAACAGCCAGCTTTGTTACTACAACACTGTCAACTGGACAAGACTGTTCCGTGCTGCAAACCAGAAGGTTCTGATCCGCAACAACCAAAGCCCACAGAAGTGCTGTAAGTTCATACCAAAACCATCACAAACATCAAAAACTAAAATCCCAAGATGTTCCTGTACCAAGTGGAGGTCCATTAAAATAGTTTGCCATGCTTCGTCGTGGCTCAGGGGCCTGGCACATACCATTTAATTGCAAATCTGTTGCGTTAATTTAAAGCAACACTAAAGAACTTTTCCTGTTTCTGTTCCTCTACAGGTTGGAAGTGTAATTGTCCGTTACATTACATTATGCAAGTTTGCCAGATTGGGTAGCAGATCTGTAGTTCGAATAAACTGGACAATGTAATGTATTGGACAATTCCGCTTCTAACCTGTAGGGGGACTGAAGCGGGAAAAGTTATTTAGTGTTGCTTTAATAATGCAAGCAAACTGTGTATCAAGATACATTTGCCCAAAGCTGTAACTGTAAAATAGATAACAAATACAGTAATAATTCCCAATCCCAACACATCTGTTGTTGAGCTACAAACAAACAAACAAACAAACAAACAAACAAACAGACTTTACTTAATCTTGTTTACCAGGGCAGTTTGATTTGTATCCAGTTCTTGCTGAAATGTGTGCTGCTCAAAAATATAATTCACATATATCCCATTTTGTCACTTGGAATCTTAAAGTGGCCATATTATGCTCATTTTCAGGTTCATAATTGTATTTTAGATTGTACCAGAATAGGTTTACATGGTTTAATTCTTAAAAAAAACACCATCTTTTTGTTGTACTGCACATTGCTGCAGCTCCTCTTTTCAGCTCTGTTCAGGTCTCCGTTTTAGCTACATAGTGAGAAATCTCACCTCTATAGGGATTCGCACATGCGCAGTAGCTAGGTAAGAATCACATCAGCTAGCTAGCTTTTTTTTCTAACTTCAAGGCAGGATTAGCCGGGAGACTTCTTCTAAACAGGGAGCACTTCCAACTTTGCGTGGAATACCTGCAGAACAGGGACATGTAAGTAGTTCTTTTGTAGATTATGGTAAACTAGTGTGTGTTGTAGCAGTGTTTTTGCCATTGAGAACGAGCTAGCATGCTACGGTTAGCCACCTCGTCTTGGCTACTGACGTAAAAATCCCTGCCGATTTTGAACAGCTCACCCAGAGACTGAAGGCAGGAATCATTCAGAAACCCGTATCACACTCAAAACAGCATGGATGTTTTTTTCCCCAAGTTTGTATGCATGTGGAAGTACCAGAGACACAAAATAACACCCCAAATCCCAGAAAAAAGTGATTTTCCTTTCATAATATGGACACTTTAAACCCAGTGTCCAACAATGTAAAAATGTTGACAAAATGTAAGACAGAAAACAAAATGGGAGCACTTAACAGTCATTGCTCACTGAACTAAACTAGTGAAACTAAAATATGTTTTGTGTTGTAGTCTTGATTTCAACATCAGTTGCACAATGGAGACAGGACTCTTTCTTGAGACAAAACTCAGATTATTAGGTCAATGCTCCAAGTTGGTTATTTTAAGATGAAAGGAATATCTGCTTAAGCAAGTTGAGTTACTGCTTTCTGGGTGAGGAACTCAGCTTTTCTCATAACTTCACTGTGCTCCTGCAGAAGGCAACATCAACACTGAACATATAATATCAGAAACACGCCGTCGTCATTTCTATTATTCTCTCTCTGTCGTATGAGTGGAGGCTATTATCTCACTAATTTCTAATAACAACTAAAAACAATAATCCCATAATTAGACTAATTGACCAACAGAACCATTCAGAGAGGAAATTAAATTAGTAAAATATCTGAGGTGATGAGACAAAAATTGTGTCTCTAAAAATGGAAGAGCTTTTATTATATCAGTGCCACAAGTTTTAAGGCATTATTCATTTATGTAAAATGTTCATTAATGAGCCAGTATTTGCATTATTGAGTTGGCCCCTTTTTCGCTGTTCATGTGTTCGCTTCCCCTGGGCAGTTCCTTAGTGTTGGGGGCACACACACACACACACACACTCTCTCTCTCTCTCTCTCTCTCTCTCTCTCTCTCTCTCTCTCTCTCTCTCTCTCTCTCTCTCTCTTCAATGACTTTGAAGACTTGGGTGAGACTCAAGAGTCACACACTGCTCTCCTTGACATGGCTCTGCATGTGTGCATCTGAGTGTGTATGTGTGTGTCCACACTTGACTGAGCCTAGCAGGGACTGGAAAAGGGCAGGTCTCACAGCAAAGAGAGAGTCTGCATGTGCCCATTTATTCTATGTGTGTGTGTGTGTGTGTGTGTGTGTGTGTGTGTGTGTGTGTGTGTGTGTGTGTGTGTGTGTGTACGGTAGTTGTAGTGATGTAGAAACGTTATTTGCTAATTACAGTAGCACTTTCTATAAGCTACTTAGTGCTATAGAGTTAGCTAACACAACTAAGAATATAGTAATGTTTGTGCTATCACATGTTTTTGTCAACTCATACAAAACGGTTCACCTGGTCTGTTCATAGCCTCATTCATCCAGGTAGCACAAGGTCAAGTCAAATGATCCACTGGATTGATGTAGGGTTGAAAACATTTCAAAGCACTTCCAGGAAGTTTTATCATTAGTTGTCAAACAAGTTGAATTTCTGCTCACCCGTTAAGGTTTGGCTGTACATTTATAAACTCAAGTTAAGAGTTTTTGCAGTTTGCTGTGGATTTGATTGCAATTCAATCAGGAGAGACTTGTTTGCAGATATGCAAAAGGTATATTGTAAATGAGCATGATAAGATGTACAGAGTATTGGAGATTGGACTCCATTGTTATATATATTTTATATAGGGGTAGGGTACCATGATATAACCCCCCGATGGAATCCAGACACCGGTGGTGGCGGAGAAGGGCCTGAAGACCATAACGAGGCACCGGAGCAAAAGCCGGAGAATCACTATGACGGGAGGTGGAAGGGGAGGGGGAGGAATGAACTCCTTGCCTGAAATGACAGCTGATAGCACAGGGAGAGAAGCAGATTTAAAGCAGGGTTGTGACGCTGTGATTGGCCTATGGAATCCATGAACGAGCTGGACATCCATGCTGTTTTGAGTGTGGTTTCTGAATGATTCTTGCCTTCAGTCTCTGGGTGAGCTGTTCAAAATCGGCAGGGCTTTTTTATGTCAGTAGCCAAGGCGAGGTGGCTAACTGTAGCATGGTAGCTTGTTGAATCTGATTGGCTTATCAGGAAGGTGAATGCCTCCAGCAGCTAATTCGATTTAGGGAGAGAACTGATTAATGTTAGGTCTTCCTGAAAGTATTTACGCTGAACTACATTTGATGTTGTCTTGACAGGGTGGTCTTCAAACCGCCCGTCTTTGCTTTGGATGAAAATGACTCTTGATAATGATAAATGCTAATCTTTAAAAACTCTCTTCACTGTGCATTAAGCTGCTCAATTTCTTTTATCTTAGCTATAATTTGACAGTCAGAGCTCGGTTGGAGACTGGTTGTGAACACTATTACCAATTTCGTTTAATTTTGACTGAAAAAATTGCTGCAGCGCAAACTTAAACGGTTATCAGTAGTACACCTATCACATGAGTGATCCTATTGAGTCAATATCTGTCTTTTGTTAAACGTACAATATGTAACTTTCTGCCGCTAGGGGTCTCTCAACCAAAACAATGGATCGTAAACACGGACTTTTGATGACGTTGGTAAGTTGCGTGGAATTATGGGAGTTGTAAACAACTTCGCTGATTACAATGCATCTGTTCACGGACAAGTTTAGCCACCCATTCAAATGTATTCACTTTATTACACTTTATTCATGTCATTCTAATAACATCGCGGCATTTTCCCAACATAATTACGTTTTTCTTGATTCTATCTGTATTGGAAGCTGACCAGTTAGCTAGCTAGTGGGCCAGCAAGCTAACGTTAGCCAGCAGCTAAAATCACAGTGACTATCACAATATATTTCACATGTCACTGTAGCCTTTTGGATTGTTTCACGGGGTTTGTTGTAACGCTAGCTAGGAACTCAACAAGGCTGAGAGACTGGTGTGGGTGGGGATTGCCGGGGGAATCTCCGGCTGAGGACGGCCGATGTTCAGCAGCAGGACATCTCCAAACTGCCCGAAATGATCTCCCCCTTCACTTTTCTTTAATCTTAACTATTCGTTTTGGTGCTTGTCGGGTTAATTTAGTTAACTGTAAAGACAGCTAAACGCAAAGGGGTGAGCAATTCGGCAGGGAGGAGATTTTCGGCACGAACACCGGTAGCTAGCGTTAACGGAGACGCAGCTAACACTAGCTATGGATGGCCGCTGTTGCGACTCGGATCTGGGTCTGGGTCTGATATGGTCTGTTTCCCGACGCTTCATTAAACTGCCGTTAGTGTCGTAAGCACCCGGCACCGGAGTTAAGTGCTGTATAGTACTTATACTGTATGGATTGCTGTAATGGTGGCTGTCTGTTGGCTGGCTGTGGGCTAAGCTACATATCCCGGCTGTGTTGCAGCTGTCCCAGGCAGACAGACCGGGTGCTAGCTGGCTAAATTAGCATTAGATTAGTCGTCGATATATAGCTACAGCTAACGTTAACATTGGTAAACTCATTCATGGGTTAGCCCAGCGCTGCTTTTATCCGTGGTGAAAACAATCATGCTACCAATAACTTTATGAGCATGTTGAACGATGTGGTAACCGTATAATGTCATCCACCAAGCATTAGCTAGCTAGCATTAAGTTAGCTACTTGTCAACCAACACATTGCAGTAACGTTAAACTTGATCGATATTGATATGTATCAATAAATAAGATATCTGCTGTATTACTGTGTTGCAAAGTGGCATGTTATCAATCACAAAATGATGCTGTGTGGCAGAAAAAGCAGTATTATGGTTAGGAGTATTTTTTTCTGTGACATTGTATGATTTACAATTACGCTCAAACGTATCATCTGGGTGCCGTGTTTTGAAGAAAGTTACGAGGAACTAGAGGGTGAAAGGTTATACGACGCCACTGACGGGCGACTAGGAAGGAAAGGAAACGTGCCGTGTCTGAAAATAAAATATGATTATTTTTTTTTTGGATCAAAGCAAGTATTACATGTTAAAGACAACCTTTCAGCTGCTGGAACTTCATTAGGGCACATATTTGACCAAAGGTAATCCCAGAGCTTAAATTTACTGCTGAGTGATGGCTCAGAGTCATTAGCGATAAAAAGTCAGGGTTTCATAATGACGTTTTTAGAGTGCAGACCTTGGGATCAAACATTAGAGAGATGTATTTTGTTTCCTTCACACACTTCTTCAAAATGTCAGATCTTGGGATAGCAAAGTGCGCTGTTATTTTTAGCCACATAAGTGCTATCTGCAGAATAAACCCAACCCGGAGAGGGCTGTTTCGTAACCATACCTTTCTCAACAATGTCTTAAATCCTGCAAAAATGCACACATATGGTAAGCTTAAATTATTATATATATATATATATTTTTTTTTTTTTGGCTAATTAGAGCTCTTCTCAGGATTTAGGTGGGTGTGCAGACCGAAGTAAGGGACATATTCCTGACTCTCCTGTTAGCTCTGCTGCATATTTTGGGGCAGGACAAATTACACCTTTATCATTCATAGTAGTATCTTCACACTTGATGTCTAATGAATGTCAGAATGACTGAAAACACCTTTAAGTTAATTGAACGTACCCTTAGGAAGACCATTGCTGAGTGTCATAAGAAGAGAGCTTTAAGCAAACAATAGAGAGTATTCTTATTTAGTCCATATAAAGTATTCTCCATAGATCGTAGCCATTGTTAATGTTATTAGTAACACCTGTGCTTTTCCACTTTGACAAGTCAAAGTCTGCTGTAAAAAAGGCCTATTGAAAACAACAGGTGCTTTATATTATCCCCATACAAGGGGACACAACTTGGAGCAGAATTTTCGTGAAGAAATACTGGAAGCAAATATTGTCCACTTTCAAAATAAAAGATGTGATCACATTTTGGCGAATCAGTGGTGGCCAAGGTGCTCTTGTAATGCAGATATGTAATTGATAGCATCACTGGACTCAAAGGTTCTAATGATGACTCCATACTAGCAAATAATTACATTTTGAGTTTTCAAGGATTTCTATGATTATTTTAAACCATGTGAAGAACCTATCTCCTTGTTACATTTTTGTTTTCTTGTCAAAACTTTTTAAACATCCAAGAGTGATTTTATGTTTTTTAAATTATGTATTATTCAAACTATTTACACCCACGTCCACATAAGTCAACATTACAGCGAAGGTGAAAGGAAAAAAAATGTTATCAATGTCATTGTTTTGCCACATTTAGCACAGGGACAAGGGTAAATTCCTCAGCTGCCTGCCATCCCTCTTTAGCTTTTTCATTAGCTGCCCTGCTTTGCTTTTAATGCTGTCTTTGAAACAGACGAAAAACAGGAAACTGAAGGCAACACTTGATTTCCAATTACAACTCTCCCAACAACCCTTTCAATATTAACAGGTTGATAGGTGTTTCTTTGTTACTTTGTTTCTTTCTTTCTTTATATCATAATCAGTATTATAGCATGTTCTCCTGTCTCCCACAGGACTCCAAAAAGCAGCTGACAGCTCGGCCCCATGGGCTTTTGTTTTCCACCCCTTACAGAAACATCTGACGTTGGTATCTTTTTGATCTTGCAAGTGCTGTATAGTTAAAAATCCATCCAACCTATCTTCTTCCCATGTTTATTTCCTTTTTTTAGCACCCATCATTCCTCTCTCTCCTCATCTTTGCCTCTGCCTGGTCAGTTTACCTACGGCGCTGGAAGCCAGACAGAGGTGGTTTTGTATCTTGTGAAAAGCAACGCTTTCATCCTCTTCCCTCAAAGGCAACACTTGATTTCTGTTTTCTCCATGTATCTGCATCCTTTTGTCTTATTCAAAAAAATATGAATTTAAGCATTTTGAAAATGGCTATGGCTGACCCTGAGGCATATATAGCCCCTGGCTTACATATGGCCAGGACCTCAAAACAGCAGGGGCCTCTTTGTAACCATGTTCATAGCTATGGAGAAGAGAAGAGAAGAGTCTGTTTAAAAATCCACCGACAAGGGGGAAATCATGTTAGAAGCAGATTGAATGATAAAAGTTCTGAGTGTATCTGCAGTGCTGCTACCGCGTTACTTCAACACTCTCATGTTGTCACTGTAATACTCTCAGATGTAGCACCTTTATAGGAATAAGTGCTGAAAGGAGACGAGAGAGAGAGAGAGAGAGAGAGAGAGAGAGAGAAGAGATTCAGACACAAGGAAATAATGGAATAGAGTAGATGTGATGGCCTAGATCTGTTGGTACTGTTGAAACTATAAACAGTGAGGCAGATAAAGAGAGAGCAGCGTTAACACTGTTCACTGTGAATGAGCACTTTTAATGCTTTGTAATTCAAAGGCTGCTTTTATAATGTCTTTACATGACTATTCAAACAGTGTGGGGGGGGGGGATACTTGTTTGTACTGTCTATGTGCAGCTATGGATTTGTGCGTTGAAAGCAGACACTGATGTTTTTGGAATATGTTTTAAAAATATTTAGTTAGGAATATTGAATATCTATATATATTTGAGCCTTTTGACAATAAACATCAGTAGAGCTGAAAGGTTGGGTTTAAACCCTTCAAATGTGTCCAGACTATAAAATTCCACATATATATATTAGTGGTGGGCATAGATTCATTTTTTAATCTAGATTAATCTCACTGTAATCTTCGAATTAATCTAGATTAATCTAGATTAAAATGGCTCATTTGAATTCTGCCCGAAGGCATTCAGAATATGTGTGCTACCCAAATAATGACTAAAAGTAAGTCTTTGAGAATGGGTTTCTCAAGCCAGGTGGCGCTTTAGACCAGGGGCTCATCTCCTGTTTCCAAAATGCATCACAAACTGCTTGAGAAAGCTGTTCTACTATGATAATTGGTGCTGAAAATAAATCATGTTCAATAAGATGTTGCCTACTTGTGTTTACTATAGTGTTTCTGCGGTGGTCTTTTTCAGTCGTGGAAAATACTTTTCAATACTCATCTGGGATGAAGCAGCAAACATTCAGTGTAAGAGTAAAAAAATTACATAACATTATTTATAATACATTTATTTAATTCACAGCTGCTACGTATAGTGTTTTGACCTCGACAATCCAACTGCATTTTACCGCAAACGTGCGACTAGTTAACTTTCTAAAGCGGGCAAAATAGCTTGTTTGCTAAGAGTCGGGTCGGGACTCTAACATTAACACACTGGCAGATGCAAGTGACAGAGACACGGAGGAGAGCATGGAAGTAAATATGCTGCTGAACGAATAGCTGCATGTTTTAAATAGCAGTAAACAAAATTAATAAACGCAAGTGCGGCGGGCGGTGTTGATTGTGAGGCGCACCGCCGCACATTAGTCTATGTGTGGGAAACACTGTTACTAACTGTTTATTCATCCATCCATCGTCGTCCGCTTATCCGGTGTCGGGTCGCGGGGGGAGCAGCTCCAGCAGGGGACCCCAAACTTTCCTTTCCCGAGCCACATTAACCAGCTCTGACTGGGGGATCCCGAGGCGTTCCCAGGCCAGGTTGGAGATTCCCTCCACCTAGTCCTTGGTCTTCCCCGAGGCCTCCTCCCAGCTGGACGTGATGAACTGTTTTACAATCAGTAGGCTGTATATATCCGCGCTAAAATATCAAGGTGAAAGTCATCATAGCTTGCGTAGTATCCAAGACCCATCTCCCAACCCAACTTTGAGAGTAGATTAACGGCGATATGGTTTTTATTGCCCGATTAACGCAGCACGTTAACGCCGATGACGGCCCACCACTCTTTGCTAGCTCCACAGTGAGCCATATCACAAAGTACTGCACATATACAACGCGTTAATAGACAATTTATATAAATACGGAACATGCAGTATATATACGCTCACATTGGTCAGCCATTACTGTCCTTGACTGAAATGAGGTAATTAATGTAATCTTTTAAAAACTGTTGCCGGGATCGAATGGGAGTATTTTTGTGAGAGGAACTAGGTCTTCTTTCAATTCATCCATTAGGGTAATTATTGTGTGACTGCTCATGTTTCACAGATTTCTTTGCTAATTGAAATAGCCTAATCATTCAGCAGATCTTTGAACCCTGCACCTATTTCTCTGTCTTGCTGCCATTACTCCTGCCATTGTTTCAGAGTCATCTCCACAAAAAAACACCTTTTATACAACCCCAAATCAGAAAAAGTTGGGACAATATGGAAAATACAAATAAAAAAAGAAAGTAGTGATTTCTAAATGTACTTTGACTTGTATTTCATTGCAGACAATACAACAGCACATAATTCAATGTGTGATTTTTATTGTTTTTTTAATCAAAAAAACAAAATTCCTATTTTGGTTCTTGCAACACATTTCAAAAAAAGTTGGAACAGTAAAGCATTTACCACTTTGTAATGTTGCCATTCCTTTTCACAACACTTAAAAGACGTTTAGGGACTGAAGACACCAAGTGATGAAGTGTTTCAGGTGTAATTTTGTCCCATTCTTGCTACAAACAAGTCTTAAGGTGGGCAACAGTACGGGGTCTTTGTTGTCGCATTTTGCGCTTCAAAATGTGCCACACATTCTCTATTGGAGACAGGTCGGAACTGCAGGCAGGCCAGTCAAGTACCCGTGTCCTCTTCCTCCGCAGCCAGGACTTTGTAATGTGTGCAGAATGTGGTTTTGCATTATCTTGTTGAAATATGCATGGACGTCCCTGGAAAAGATGTCTTCTTGAAGGCAGCATATTGTGCTCCAAAATCTCTATGTACTTTTCAGCATTAATGGTGCCATCACAGGAGTGCAAGTTACCTTTGCCAAGGGCACTGACACAACCCCATACCATGACAGACCCTGGCTTTTGGACTTGTTGCTGGTAACAGTCTGGATAATCCTTTTCTTCTTTGGTCCGGAGCACACGACGTCCATTTCTCCCAAAAAATACCTGAAATACTGATTCATCTGACCACAGTACACGTTTCCACTGTGTGATGGTCCATCCCAGATGCCTCCGAGGCCAGAGAAGTCAACGGCGCTTCTGGACACTGTTAACATAGGGCTTCCTTTTGGCACAGTACAGTTTTAACTGGCATTTGTGGCTGTAACTACGTATTGTGGTACTTGACAAAGGTTTGCCAAAGTAGTCCTGAGCCCATGTGGTGATATCGCTTATAGATGAAGGGAGATTCTTGATGCAGTGGCGCCTGAGGGATCGGAGATCACGGTTGTTCAGCTTAGGCTTGCGCCCTTGTCCTTTACGCACTGAAATTCCTCCTCATTCCTTGAATCTTTTAATTATGTTATGCACTGTTGAAGGTGAAATAAGCAAATGTCTTCCTATCTTTCTTTGAGGAACATTGTTTTTAAACATTTAAATAATTTTGTCACGTATTTGTTGGCAAACTGGCAATCCTCGGCCCATCTTTGCTCCTAAAGGACTAGACCTTTCTTGGATGCTGCTTTTGTACCAAATCATAATTACAATCACCTGTTGACATCACCTGTTTCAAATTACATCATTATTTAACCAATTTACCAGATTACTAGCTCTAAATTGCTCCTGTCCCAACCTTTTGTGGAATGTGTTGCAGGTCTGAATGACAGGAAAGGATGTATATTTACAAATGAAATTAAGTTGACCGGACAAAACATGAAATATTTTGTGTTCACATTGTCTGCAATGAAATACAAGTCAAAGTACATTTAGAAATCACTACTTTCTTTTTTTATTTGTGTTTTTCATACTATCCCAACTTTTTCTGATTTGGGGTTGTAGACCACCTCCAAATTAACAGTTGCTCTCTGGAGGTGGAGAAATCTTATGAAAAATTAACCCTTGCAAATTGCATATGCTTTAGTACATCTAACCCTGTGCCTTTTCATAAATAATGTGACTATATGGAGTGATTTTATATCCAGCTATATGGGGCAAATTAGGTTTTTCTCTCTGCATCTGCACTAAGTCATGAAAGCACACCTGCATTCTACATGGATGTAATCCTTTGTTGTTTTACTCTCTTTCTTTTTGTGTATGTTTGCATTGAGCAGCCAAGGCGCGGATGGTGTGTGACCCGCTGTGTTCAGACGCAGGGTGTTGGGGTCCTGGCCCAGACCAGTGCCTCTCCTGCAGATACTTCAGCCGTGGACGAACCTGTGTGGATACCTGCAACCTTTATGAAGGGTGAGTTATGCATTTGCATGCATATACACTCCTGAGTGGTAGATTACATAGTGTGTTGTCCTCTTAATGTCCTTAGAGGTCCTAATTACATTTAAGTTTGGTGGTGATGGCGCAGTGGTTAGAACACATGCCTTTGGTGTGGGAGACCTGGGTTCGATTCCCACCATGATCCATCAACCAATGTGTCCCTGAGCAAGACACTTAACCCCTAGTTGCTCCAGAGGCGTGCAACCTCTGATATATATAGCAATTGTTAGTCGCTTTGGATAAAAGTGTCAGCTAAATGACATGTAATGTAAAAAAGGTTTGCCCAAATTTTAAAAAGTTGTGCATCTCTTAATTTAACTACTGTTCTCATCTTTTTCTCTCTCAAATCATACAATTGAATAGCTCATGCTCTCAACCATTGTGCTTTTTCTAGGTTTTGATAAAAATTGAAATTCCTGATTTTTTTTCAAACTGACTTACATGCCAACTGTAAAAAAAATGTAAAGTGGGGGTGAAAACTGCCAATTTTTTTTTTTTGTTGGTTTATTTCAGATCAGCTT
The DNA here is from genome assembly GCA_023631565.1 of Gymnocephalus cernua. NCBI lineage: Eukaryota > Metazoa > Chordata > Actinopteri > Perciformes > Percidae > Gymnocephalus > Gymnocephalus cernua. The sequence continues at coordinate 12,717,020 of CM042434.1, read as the reverse complement.
GAATACTTTCCAATAGTTAAAATACTCTGGCTTACCTTGTATTGATACCAGCAGACCTATATTTAGTATCTATAAGAAATGAGTAGCTTCAATACTATGGCTAACTTAGAAAGCAAAATAAAAAGCAGAAAAATAGAAACAGCAGAAGAAGATCAACTTATCTTTGGGTGAGGATGCCATAAATGACATACTGACAATTTCATAGCTAAGCTGAAGGCTTACTCTTGTCCTCTCTTAGTAGGAATATCTATGACATGGGCCTTACGGTCAGTAACAGGCCAATCATGGTGGTGGCAGGTTTTTTAACAAAATAATTTGCATTAAAACCTGTTCAGTGTGAGTAGGAAGATGAACTAGTCTATGTTCTGCTTGTGGACTTTTGTGTCGCAGGTGGCATTGACTACATCAGCTTTGCCCTTAACCCAATTGCAACAGCTCTTAGAGGACAAAGCCTATACGAAATAGAACGATAGTTACGTATTGTAACTCCAGATTCTATGCGCATAGGCACAGCCCTCTAAGATCTAGGCCACCTGCTTCACTAACATTGGCTGAAGAAAAATGCTGATGTTGGGAGCAGAGCTGTGGTCTCGCAGCTGTAGTATACAGTAACTGCAGACGTAAGAGAGGCCCATGCAGGGCACAAGGGAGCGAAATAAATCTTCACGACTGCGTATGTGCGAGGGATAAACTCAATAGCAACAGCTCTTAGAGGGCTACGCCTATACTCATAGAATGTGGAGTTACAATACATAACTATCGTTTAAAACGCACCCCTGCAGAGTTTCAAAACAACAGGGGGCCCTTGACTTTAAAAGGAAGTATAGCTTGATGCTATCCTATCATTACACAACGGTCACAACTCCGGCTCCCCAGTGAGTTTTACTAATAACATTTTAGATTTCTTTTTTTGTTGCCTTGCAGAGTTGCTGAAAAGATGCTTTTAAGATCAGAGTCCTTATTTGATAACAAAACCTTTGGTGGCCACATTGGAGAGGAATCAGGAGAACCAGAAGGTGCCGTTAGGGCAGGGGGGCTAGGCGTGTCACTGCGTGTCACAGTCACTGCTTGCGCACGGGGCCACGCCCTGCCTACCTGTCCACCTGCACGTCAGCACCACCCACCCCGTTAGCGTTACCAGCACATCATCTACCAAATAAAAAGCTTTACTGAATGCACCCCCAACCCTGTACCCTCTGAGCTGTGTCTCATGAGTCATACTTTAAATATTTCATCATTGTGTGTGCCTTTATTTGGTATTTGCTCAGCATTTCTTCATCTAATCCGATCTTCAAGTTGCCCTGTAGCTCAAGTTTTTGTTACAGCACCTTTATTCCTATGTGGTTAAGCAGTAGATGTGCAGCAAATCTACCTTAACAAGGATGGCATGACGGTTTGCAGAACTTACTTAATATCAGGTGAAAATATTGGAGGACAAAAGGACTTGAGGACTAAGTTTAATATACACTGCTTGCTTAACCACAAGGAAGCACTTTTATTAATTTGGTGACTTATATGTTTAAAATGTAACAGCAGTTTCAGTTTTTGTGAATTTAACATCTGTGGTTCATTTACACTGTCAGACAGCAGCACAACGACAAGGAGCTTGAATTGCCTTACACATCAAATGATGTGTAAATGGTTGTTGAAAATGTTTACAAAGTCAAAACCATTTGGACGTCATTGTTCACAATCCCAAAAATGCAGTTTTATTTGTTTTGTGTGAACATACTGGTTTGGCAGTACATATTATTTCCAAAAGCCATTTGAAATTAATATTATTTCTGCATTAAATCCATGTAAAGGTGTATTATTCACGGCAAATGTGTTACTGCATCTTTGTCCCTTAAAAGACAGAAAATACAGAAATGCAGAACACAGCATAATATCATGCAATAGCCTATAAGTCTTAAGTGTCAGTGATATCTGCCAGCTACACTGCATTCTTTATTATTTTAACCAGCACACACCCATACAAAGGCTTACCTCCAATGCCTCCTGGAAGGTTTTATGAAGGCCAGATGAAGCATAATTAATACTAATTTGATTTAGATCCCACTGGGCCAACGACATTTTTTTTTCTCCTTGTGCTGAGATGGAACCTTCTGTTTCCCCTCACTGACCAAAAGAGAAGTACCAAAAGTAATTCTCCTTGTCCTGTAGCGACAAAGGCAAAGTGCCAACTCAGCCACACTGTGGTCAAATTTAATGACTTTCCGAGGCCACTCTGGTGTTCTACTATTATAAGGGGATTTTAGAAATTGAATAACAAGGCACTTAATTTAATTGATTTTTGAAAGCGTTGCAACCTTTGCAGGTACTGCACCTTTCAAATGCCTTGACCCCCTGCGTGACTTTATCAGTGTTACAGTTAGCTAATTAGCTCTGTGTGTGTGTCTCTGTGTGTGTGTGTGTGTGTGTCGTGTGTGTGTGTGTGTTTGAGAGTTCCTATTGATGTTACCACTACATCTACTGACCTTTATTTCCAAAGTAATCATTGTGAGATATCATTTTTTCTATAATTTCTATAATTTATACTGTTTATTCACACTCTGTTTTGTTAGAAATCACTACACACAGGCCTGAAATACACACACACATGCTCAGGACCTATTCAAGCACAAATGGAGAGATGTCAGAGTGAGTGGGCTACCGGTGCTGGACCAGCGCCCTGAGCGGGGGGAGGGGGGGGGGGGGGGGGTACGATGCCTTGCTCAAGAGCACCTGCAAGTGCCCAGGAGGTGAATTGGGATCTCTCCAGCAACCAATCCACACTCCGTACTTTTTGGTCCGTACTGGGACTTGAATCAGCGACCCTTTGGATCAATGATGATCATCATTCTGCTAGTATGATCATACTAGCAGATAGAAACAGACAAATCATCCACTACTAATAATATTTTTCTCTCTCTCAATCCCTCCATCTGTGTTCTTTGCTCTGGAAATGACATTCTGAACATGTTCAGATTCAGACATTATTGATTGAAAAGGATCATTTACTAACTCGTGTTCAGCAAAAGGGAACCATTTGAAGAGATCGTTCTGGAAAACAAAAATGTGATATTGACATTAGGATTAAGTGCCATTGTTTTTTGTTTTTTTGCACAAGTTGTCCAGAAGGGGAGGCCACTGAATTTGATGATTTATATACAATAAAAATGTACTTCCAATAATCTTGAAATCCATAACAGAAAACATGAAGCTTCGATGTGATTCAGTCCAAATGTAGTAATGGTTGTTCATGACATTGTGCTAAATGGACACATGCAACATCTTTATTGGCTAAGGACACACTGTGAGATAGGGAGCAAAATGCTTTGCTCCCTATCTTGTCTCTTTTACCTGTATCACTCTTTATTCCCTACTCATCCTAATCCCTCTCTCCATCCCTTACCTCCCTCTCAGTGATATCCGAGAGTATGCCAACGGATCTGTGTGTGTGGAGTGTGATGGCCAGTGTGAGCGAGCTGACGGTGACTCTTTGACCTGCAGCGGTCCGGTAAGCTTGCTCCTATAGACAACAGTAGTATTACTGAATTATGTATTTATCTCACGTATGCCAGCTTAATGTAAGAGGGATGTTGTTTGAGCAGTTTGTTTATGTTTACTATTTATCTATTCATTACATTGAATTAACTATCATTCACATTAAACAAAAATAATGGCATTATTCCATTATTGAAAGATGATCTGCAGTCTCATTGGTTTTAAAGCTAGAAGCCATGGAGCCAAGGCTGATGTAAGTTATAATGTGAAAGTGAAAAGCAAGGTAAAAGCAAGCCAACGAATATACTATTACCGTAATTCCTCAAATAAAAGCCGGGGCCTTCATTTACCTGAACTGCAGAAGGTACCAGGCTTGTATTTGAAGAAGGCTTTTATTAGAGGCAGGCCTTTATTTCTAATTCCATCTGTTTGATAAGTAGCCTATGTTTTCAATAAACTGCTTTAAATTAAAAGCCACAGCGTTCCAGTGGACAGAGATCATTCATTTTTTAAGAAACATTTGCAAAAATATCTCCATATACAACAACAGCCAGAAGGGCGACAAATCAATTTGGGTCAGAATTAATCAAACACCACCATTGTGTCAGTTTGAACCCTGTAAATGTACCGGGTATGTATTTCAAATACAGGTACGGTATTGCTGGTAGATTACAATAAGAGCATACAGTAGTTTAGTAAAACACATTGCTGGTTTGCAGCACACCAGTATCTGATTAACAGACGGTAGCTAGCGGTAGCTTTGTTTCTATCTCCAGGCTAACGTCTTTCCTCCAAAGACAGTATATAAAATGGACCCAGTGACTCCGCTGTTTTTGACGGAGACAAGTGAAGTCTATTAGAAGCACTTTTCCGGTGATGGTTGAGCGTTACTGAGCGTTACTGCGCAGCTGCAAACTTAGCTTCCCGCCGTAGATGTGACGTGACCAACGTGTCTGCAAGTTGTAAGTCTTCTGGTAGCTGTGCCAAGAGAAATCTCAATCATTCCCAATCTTACAGAGACGGAGAGCGTAGGTATATGTAAGGAGATAACTAATTATTGCTAACTAAAATGCTAGTTAATATTAGCAATTAAACTAAACAGCTAATGTAAGTCGAAACTGCCTGCGAGCTTCTCCTGTACTGTACGGTAATTCCTCTACTATGCGACAGTAAGTCGCATGGTTATGACACAATCGTTAGCCTATTTTTATTAACGTCTGCTACGGAGCCATTACGTGAGATCCAAGGTAATGGAGCCTTTTATACATTGTCATGTTTCTTTAGAAATAAACGATGGACAAATGAAGTCTTTAAATGCTTCAGATGTAAAGTTATTGGCTGTCAAAGTGACGCCAAAATGAATGGCAGGCAATGGAATGCTAACGGGGGGTGAGTGCTTCGTAGCATTAAAATGGCGCCATAGCGGCTTCGCTCTGAGGAGAGAAGCTTGCCCCCTTGCTTTCCTCCCACCTCCAGCTAGCTAGCCGTGCTCTGCTCTTGTCGGATAATCTTGTCAGCTCCGTCAGCTCATCCTTCTGTTTCTTCCAGTATCAGATTCTCCTGGGGTCAATGTCCAAATGTCTCGCAGCTTTTTCCTCCGCATACTTTAAAACTATTTTCGTTTTGTTGAAAAGTCTGTCACTCTCTTCTCCGGCAGCACTACTAAATGAGACCCGTGTTATACCCATTGTAGCTACTGCCATCTATTGGCACCTGGACGTTACTACACTTGGCACTGGTAACACATACAGCCGCAAAATACCGGTAGGACAATGATCCAGAAAAACAAAGTGTGGAAAAAAGCATGAATATATTGTTGAGTCTGTTAAATTAAATTGGTAGAAATGTACATTACAATGAACTTGAATTTTATTTTTACTTAATATTATATGAAAGGAGATTATCCACACTATTTTCTCCCCGGCCTTAATTTGAGACCGGCCTCTATTTGTCTGTGTTGACCACGCCCTTGGCCACTATCAGAGGCCCGGCTTTTAATTGACTACCGGTTTTTATTTGACGAATTACGATATGTAAACCATGTAACTATTATGTTTCCTATTGTCACCAAATCCTACCCAAAAAGTCTAAAACCTGTTGAATTGAATTAAAATCAGAATGAGCTGAAAGTGTTAAATTATTGTTCTCAGTGTTGAGCATTGCTTCACTCACCACAATCTAAATGACTTGGAGCAGCAGACGTTCCCTGCGGTCATCTGAGACTATGATTAATTATTGTATTAGCAGTCAAAGTGTGCCTTTCAGCTGTGCTATCGATCATGTCTCATGTTCCGAGTCAAAGGTAAAACGGATTGTTTTGGCTAAAATCAGCATTGTTTTGCATATTAATCTGCATGTATTCAATACATGTTAACCGTAAAAACTGTATTGAGGGACAGGCATTTTTTTCTGATGTTTTCTTTTCTTTTCCAAAAGGCATTTGTACTCTTACTGTAGGCGCTCTTTGAAAGATTGTTTGGTAGCAGCTGTACATTGCCAGAAAAAATGCCAGAGCGGAAAAGAAAATCCCTGACCTTCATTTCTGTCCTGCACACTACACCAGCAGCCACATGAGGCCCCTGACCCTGGGCTTTCTCTAAAAATTGTATTTTGCCGTTTGATAGAGAGGGATGTTTTGCGACAGATGCAAGCCAGAAGGGGTATTTTGTGTCCCATCACACCGTTGTCAGTTTGCCCACTATAGTTTAGAAGTAGTTGTTTCCCCAAAACTACTAGAATGTTTGTGTCTGAGTGTACAAACATGGGCAGCCAAATGTTGGTTGTTGGCTTGAGTAGAGTGTGTTTGTTGTTGTTGTTGTTGGAGGAGGAGGAGGTCTGTAGGTTTGATTATCTTGACTGTTCGCTTGAGACCTCACAACCCTTCCCTTGGCTTCTTAGACAAGTGATGGGAAGGTGGGTGCTATAAAGAGAGTAAAACAAAACACATACCTGTGGCTTACTTTCAGCAGTTTGAGGAAAACAACATACAGCAATCAAAGTACTTTGTAATGATTTTCAATAGCAGATATGTCTCAACTAGTTAATTAGAGCAAATGCAAAATAAAGAGAGGCTAATGTGACATCCCTATTGTAGCTCCAGAGGATTCTTCATTACTTAAAGTCTTATATAAGAGGTTAGATTATTTATATATATGACTTTAAACATGACTTTCAGCAACTATTTCGATATGACCTTATTTTCTGCACACTGGAATTTCCATATACTAGTACTGTACAATCTCAGACATGCAGTACTTCTGCGTGTGTGTGTGTGTGTGTGTGTGTGCGTGCGTGCGTGTGCGTGTGCATGCATGCATGCATGCATGCATGCGTGTGTGTGTGACTTGTCAAGCTGTGTATAATGGGAATGTCCCAGGGTAACCTGTTGCACCACAAGAAGATTACAGCAATCATGTTCTGGCCACAGAGCCCATGGCAATTACATTAAGGTTTACACACGGTGATTTGATAGGCCTAATGCCCTCTGAGGAGAAAGATGGGAGATATGACTATAGCCATGAATTGTTATGGACAGAATAGGTGATAATGGTAGATCTAGATTAGTCGCTGTTGATTAGTAATACATCATAATTTTATCTCCAGCAAGCACATCTATTACTGTGTCTTTAGATAGAAGCTTGCTTGCTTACTTTTCACGAAAGGCACTGAACACTTGAGCTCAACTTAAGTATTGAATTTCCTAAATTTTCTGCAAAAGACAAGATTTATTTGTGATGTTTAAGCATCATGGCACAACTTTAAGTTTAAGTTACAAAGAGGGCAGACTGTGATGTTAGTCATTTTAATCTTTAATCTTCTGTAAAAGGTCCATACAAAGTAAATCTCACCCCATTTAACATCCATCCATGCTTACGTATATGCTGATTTAAACATTGTTTGTTTTGATGGCAATCCACAAATTAATAAAAACAATCCCATCTGTGGAATGTTTGTGTCCGTTTGTGAATGTCTTCATATTCTTATCTTTTATTAACATGCTTCACTTTACACACTATGTCTCATAAAATAATCTTATAGTATTTGGTAACTGATCAATGTCTATGAGAAAGATAGCTCACACTAAAATGTTTGAGAATGTACAAAAAACATATGGTATCTAAATAGAATACATTTGAGTCTGCTGGAGTGGCTATATATATGTTATGACCACAGAATTGAATTGCCCACAGTCAAATGCATAGGCGCTACCACATCCATCTCTCTCCTATTTTGTCCCACTGTTTAATTTCTTCTTTCTCTCCCTTCTACCCTTGTTATCTTACCAACTCATCATTAATGCTTAAATGTATTTTGTAGTATAGTGTGGGAGTATGTTTGAGGACTCTAGCTGATATACAGCAGAGCATGAGGACTCGGCCTCTGTATTGCTATCATAGTAAAATATATAGTAAATCCTGGTGTACCTGATCATGCCTTGAAAAGCCTTTTATGTGGCTGCCTGTTAAAAGTCTTGACTATAAGCTCTGACATCGTAAAGATTAATTGGCAACCCTCCTGAGATGCTGGTGTTTGTGTATGAAAGGGAAGGAAGAGAGATAGAAGAGATCGGAATGTATATATACACTCACCTACCCAACAAAGTCACTCACAAACTTAGGTGTTAAGCACACAGGCAGACCAATTTAAATTTACAGCATGGTACTTTAGTCACGACGCTGTGCATCCCTGTCACTTTTTTGGATGTCCCTGTGCCCTGCTAGACCAAACACTGTTTGTGTGCTCTGTCACATAATTTAGCTTGCAGATGTGATGGGGCTATTGGACACACACACACACACACACACACACACACACACACACACACACACACACACACACACACACATACACACACACACACACACACACACACACACACACACACACACACACACACACACACACACACACACACATCAAGCCACGGGTAGGAAGACACTCATAAAGGGGAAGAGCCAGGCTCAACGTTAAAGCCAGTGAGAGCAACAAGACTTTCAATTTGCATAATTATAGCAGGCTGAATGCATGACACACACACACACACACACACACACAAACACACACACACACACACAAGCTACAAAGAACGCACACAGAGGCATTAGCATAACACACTCATACACACACACATGCATGAATGCAAGCCCATGCACAGACACTACTTCTGGTTATGTATGAACAAGCACTCACACATTCCTCCACTTGCCAAAGGATAATTATCTGCCTTCGCTATCATCTTTTTACCTCGGTTACCCCTTGTTTAACGAGAACAGTGTGTGTGTGTGTGTGTGTGTGTGTGTGTGTGTGTGTGTGTGTGTGTGTGTGTGTGTGTGTGTGTGTAACCTTGTGCATGGCTTTTTGTGTTCTGACCGCTCTCACACAAAATTAGTGTAAGTTGGGGCACATTTCAGATGTCTATGAGTTGTAAGCAGTTCCTGCTTGACTTCTCACATGATTTCATTTAGTTACGTATTCAAATTCAAATAAAGATTAGAGGGGAAAAAAATGATTTTGTGTATCAACTTGTTTTGATCACATTTTTTCCTGCCCTATTAATCAATTATCATCCCCTCGAAATTAATTTGATGTAATTTGTCCCCCCAAATTAGAGATATATCCATTCCATATTTTCACAACCCTCTGGAATGGGTCAATAAAAAGTATAAATTAAATGAAATTAAATAGGGTGAGGCTATTTGCACCCCTGGTACAATTAGCAGTGTATGCTATTCGTACCCTGATGCAATTAGAAGTGTTATTTGCACCCCTGGTACAATTAGCAGTGTATGCTATTTGCACCCCGGTGCAATTAGCAGTGTATGCTATTTGTACCCCAGTGAAATTAGAAATGAATGCTATTCGTACCCTGGTGCAATTAGAAGTGCTATTTGCACCCCTGGTGCAATTAGAAATGAATGCTATTCGTACCCCGGTGCACACAGCAATGTGTTCTATTAATACCCCGTCTGGTACAAATATCAATGTATGCTATTTGCACCCCTGTGCATTTACATTGGCATATATTTACACACAGTTATCCATACGACTCATGTATTACACCTTTTTGGAATATTATCGTTGCAGTGTCCAATATGGTTACCCTAACCATAACCAATCCCACTAACCTAACCAACCCAACCAGAGCAGGCAACGAGTACTAGCCATTCAGGGATGAGTCCCATAATGAATATTCATGAGTCTTCCTCCACCACCATGACTTGCACAATGGCATGCAAATTATCCAATCCAAAATGAAAAAAACAAGATGTCCTCACTGGGGAATCAAACCCTGGACTCCCAGACCACAGCACAGTGTTCTAACCACTCACCTAACAGTTCTTGTGGAGCAGAGGATGACTGTTTACTACATGGTGTCTTTAAGCCTCGGTTGCTAGGTAACCATACTGTACACAAAAATGAGGTATCCTACTAACTAACAAAGTAACGGTTTCATGCTTTCACTGAAGACAGAAAGCGCAACTGTAGTATCCATTTTCCGCTAGAAATTCAATTGTTATGAACTTTAGAGACAATACTTTCTTAATATGCCAGTTTCTGCTGTCAAGGAAGATGAACGTCGGCCATGATTTCGGTGCACGCGAGCAACGTGTTTTTGTTGTTACATCACAGGGTGTGAATAGCTCAGCTGTGTGGTCGAGGCTATTCGTACCGGGGGTGCAAATAGACACTCCAAATTAAATATCAGTCACAGGGGAAATTTTACTGCAGAACCAGTGCTTTTACTTCTGATATAAGTACGTTTTGCCACTAATACTTGTGTACTTTTACTCAAGTACAATTTTGAATTCAGGAATTTTCCTTGTATTGGAGTAATTTTACATTGTGCGCTGGTACTTTTACATAGGTAAAGGCTCTGTATATTTCTTCCACCACTGGTTTGTGTGTGTGTGTGTGTGTGTGTGTGTGTGTGTGTGTGTGTGTGTGTGTGTGTGTGTGTGTGTGTGTGTGTGTGTGTGTGTGTGTGTGTGTGTGTGTGTTGTTTGGCAATGAGATGTTCTTTAGGCCTGTTGATGATACGCGTCCTGTCTGGAAGAGCTCTTCACCTCTCTTCCTCTCCTCCCCTACCTCCTCCCTCACCTATATTAGCTCCATAAATCCTGTTCTAGGCGGATTGTTATGGTCAATGTGTGTGCTGTGAGCGATGGTTATTATCTGCCTGCTCTGCTCACACTGCTTTATGCGTCTCGTCTGCTCCTTCCCTTCTGTCCCTCTTTCTCTCTCTCTTATTCACGCTATATCTCTCTTGCTCTTACTGCCTCTCCCTCACTTCCCCTTATTACTCTACAGTACTTTTACTTTTCACCTTCTGTCTTTCGCTCCCTGTTATCTCTATTTCGCTCTCAAGCTTTCGCTGCTACACAACCACAACAATTGAATCTATAAAGCTGCTAAGAAACCTACACTTGGCAAGTTATTGATGTAGAAATACACCCACCAATCAGTCTACATTACAAACTGAGGCTTCAGCAGATATTTCATCACATGGTGACACCACAGATTTGTCCTTTATGCCCGGCTCCAGGATGTTAGGTATAGTTAGAAGATATCCTCTCCACACAGGAAGTTTGGAATTAAACCGTGAGAGTAAAAACTGTCACCTAAACATCTGTGAGAGAAAGCTGGACTGACCAGTGATAAGTAAACGTGTTTCCACCTGTTCTTTTCTGTCTCCAAACCCCCCTGTCATGCTACTAGTCATCATCATCTCCATAATATTAATAGTAAATGAAAGTTATCAGTTATTGTCACTTAAATGGCAACTTAGCATATGCAGTGATATGCAGCAGAGCTGCAAGCATATCACTCCGCCCAAGTAGCACTGCTTCCCTTTCTGAGAATATAGTTCCCAGTTTGTATACAGTTAGAAGATGGCTGTGTCTCAAGTGACGCTGTTATTTGTACACGCTGTGACTATACAAATCACAACATGTAAATAGGAACATGTTGCCGTTATTTTGTCACTTACTCGGAGCAGTAGGCTAGTTGGAGCCGGTTACCTCCAGGATCTGTGCTAGGCTAAGCTAACGGTGGAGCCGTCAGACAGAGTTAAGACACGCACGGAGATGAGAAGGCTATGTATCGACTTGTCTAACTGTCGGGGTTACGGTGAATAAGCTAATGTCCCAATAAGTCGGCGTATTCCTTTAAGAACTACTGTATGTTTTCAAAATTGAAATGCACATCTGAAAAACAATGCTTTTTCTTCTCACATCCCACAGGGCCCAGAGCATTGTGTGAAATGCCTGCATTTTAAGGACGGCCCTAATTGTGTTGAAAAGTGTCCCGATGGCCTGCAGGGTGCCAACAGCTTCATCTTCAAGTACGCCGAAGCCAACAATGAATGCCATCCCTGCCATGCCAACTGCACCCAGGGGTAAGTACAGTCAGGACAAGGACTGGTCAGAGGTGTTAGGTTCAATGGTCATTAGTCCACAAAAGTAAGACATTCCTGTCATTCCTTTAGATGTCAGAAGATTAAAGATGAATGAAACCAAACAGTAATTAGCCAGATAAAACATGGAACATTTATACCGTGCGTCATCCTAGATGGTTTTAGAGGATGATGACTAATCATTAGGAAAATCCATTAGCAGATTGGGAGAATTTATAACAAACATGATTTTAATCGGTAACTTCAGTGTTACGTTGATGGCATTCCAAAGATTTGAGATTTATTTATTTGAAATAGGGACAGCGCATATTAATGAACATTTGTGTAACTATATAAGATTATAGCCAGTGTCTAATTTACATTACATTTTTACATTACATTACACAATAAATCAGTAAGAAAAATAACAGTAAAAGAGTACAATTAACAAACAGACAAACAATAAATGTTGCTCAATGTATGGTAACATGTCAGAATTCTGTGTTGCTTTATTGAACTGTTGAGTGTGTATGTGAGCTATCAGCACTAGCATAATACTTCATCATACTTTGCCAAAAATGTATGTGGTTGTAACAAAAAAAAATACAGGAAACCTTTCATTAGCTCTGGTCATTACATAAAACATAGCCCTTATCCTAACCCCAATCCTGTTTTAATCCTACATTTCCGGACCCAAACCCTAAGACCTGGTCGCTCCAGCTTTTAAATCAGCAAAATTTCACACTGGAATCAATAGCATTGCCACAATTAGTCGTAAGTTAAAGTAAATCTGCCTGGAGCTTCTGCTTACTTTGGTTAACTTTGACAACTCTGACATGCAAGTTCACACCACTGAGCAAATGGCACTGCTGACATATGAAATATAGAGCTGGAGAGTCCAAAATGTATAAAACACATTAGTAGCTGTATTACTCCATACCATTTTATAAAACCCTGCTCTGCTTGAGTCCTAACTGCTCCACAAAAGAGGCATGGTTTACAGTCAGTCATGAGATAGAGGTTGATGGTACAAATGCGTCTATTGAATAAACTGTTAACTTATTGTTTGGTTGGCCATTGTATAACACTACCATGTTACTGCTGAGCTCATCAGCCACTGTAGCTCACTAACTAGCCCTGCAAGAACATCAACTAGCTTCCAGCACCACCTATTTCACAAGGACACTCCATTAAAGTTCCCTGTGTCACTTTCTGGAGTGACTGAGTTCTAACAGAATATTCTTACTGAATCTCCTCATTTGTAATTGCATTTGGGTTTCATGTACTGTACATAGTGGTATATACTGTAAAAGCATAGTCAGAAATATATTTAATTTCACTATCCACATCCTGCAAACGTAAATCTATAATCCAACATCTTGCAAGATAAGAGAGATGAATAGAGAGGCAAAGCAAGAAATGAGAGAAAAGATAGGAATAATGAAAGTGAGTGGAGTCAGTGAAGTACCTTGCCACTCTCCACTGCTCACTAGCCACTGATCGCTCAATGTAATATTCAACGAAGGTTGGTAAGACATCACTTTGAAACTCCACAGGGAGTTTATGTCACTTCCTTTGTGTGTTATTTCTCCTCTTCTGAGTGACAGCCTCCAGCTCGCTCGAGCATAGCAATGTAGTCGTAAATGAAATAAACACCAGGCTGACACTTTGTCACAGGTATAGCTTCATAAGCAGATCCGCCTCTCAGAAAAAATAAAAATAAGCCGGGGGAGGGAAAGGAAAAGGGAGAGACAAAGAAGGAAAGAGTCAGGGATGAAACCACTATCCCTTACTTCTAAACATAGAAAAGGAGAGCTTCCAAATTTTGGAGCGAGTAGTAAGACTGTCAGACAACACTAGGGCACAGTACACATGGGAGATTTAAAACATCAACACAGGAGGACTGGTAACATTTCCATCAGAAATCTTTGCTTTGCATCAGAAGACAATATAACTGTAATCTCACATCCATGTGGACACACTGAAAATGAACCTCTAGGATACAGTTGGGACATGCTACACACACACACACACACACACACACACACACTCACACACACACACACACACACACACACACACACACACACACACACACACACGTGTGTTTTACAGCAATAAAGGGGTGTAGTGGACAGATAATAGAAATCAATAGATTCTGGCTTATCTGGCTTAGCTTGTAGTCAGGAATATGACCAGCACACTAGTCCATACTTTGACAAGTCAAAATATTGACAGAAACAAAGTACTGCAGTTTCATTCAGTTAGAATGCATTCAGATGTACTGTTGCAATGCAATCCTTGTCACAGTAAGTTACTGTACAGTCAGCTATAAATCATTTACCACAGAAAAACATCCTGTGCATCACTCCTAACAAAGAAAGTATAGTATTTTTCTCTAAAGTGTAATTGGAAATTGTGTTTCCTAGTACATATTAAATGATAAAAATGTGAATCGTGTTATCTATTATTATATCTCTAATGTGTGAAGGCTGAGATAATACAGTAAGCCTATATAAAAAACGTAATTTAAGTCAGCATGAGTGACCTCTCAGAGGCATGCTAAAGTCTACTGCCCATTACATGGAATTCATTATCAAGCAAAAAAAGTAGAAAAAGCCCACTGAGGGCATATGTGAAAATTGAATATACTGTTGTGGGTTTAACTACTCAACTCTGTAAACTGTCTCATCATTCTCAGATATATTACAAACTATGAATGTTGTTTGTTTACTTGTACTATATTTGTGTACTTATAGGTGCATTGGACCAAGACTGCAAGACTGTATTGGCTGGATGGACAGGTACGTAACAACTGTGTATTGCCTTTCATGGAAACACCCCTACACAGTAGTACACACATGCAAACACACACACACACACACAAACACACAGAAATCACAGTAAGCACAGTAAGCAACGTTTTTGATTAATGGCTAGCTCTAAGGCCCAAAATCCCTGTGAATGTCCTTAATGCCTCTCTGGGAATGCATGCTTGTGTTTGTGTGTGTATGTGCACAAGCAATTTGCCTGGTTCTTGATAAATTGATAGCACTTTAGCTTTTGTTCCAAGGCTATTAGGAAGGGGGGGACAAAAGGCCTGAGTTAACAGAAAATGGATTCAAGATTTCATAAGAGAAACAGTTTGGCATCGAGTGGTGTTGAGAATTGTTGGGTGGCGTTTGGAGGATGATTAAAAAAAACAAGGCTGATTGAGTACAAAGCCAACTGGTGGGTATTTAGCACAACACTGCTGTCAAAAAAACATGCAGGACAGGACATGCAATAGTAAAAGACAATGTGTGACTTAAAACTCAGATCATCAGACTGGGAAAATGTAAACAAATGTAGACCATTTAGCAGCAAAGCAGGAAGTGTCAGAAGAAAGAGCCATACAGTTAGATACATAGACAGACAAACTAATAACTTTTAAGGAAGTATTTACTGATGCTTATTCAGTTTTGAACCTTTTACTGAGGCCAATAGATGCTGAAGAAGGTACCTATAATTTCAAAGAAAACATTCACGCCTTCTAGAGATCTGCTCCGCATCTAACCTTTTCCTATTTGGGACACTGCCAACAGGATGAAGGGGGACTTCATCAGATGGGGAAATGTAGCTATCAGCTGACCTGGTGAACAGATCAGCCCTTATCAGGTCTCTGATAGCTGTGGCTAGGATACAGCAGTAGACGCCCAGCTAACCCCAGGCTTAGCCGATTGCTCTGAGGTGTCCCAAATCTTGTAAATCTCTTACCGGTTTGAGGTATTGGTTTTTGAACAGGACTGGATGTGGCTTATCAGAAATACATGATTACACTAAGCCTTCAAAGGCCATCGTTCCACCTGGCATCTTGTGTAGGGATTGTGTGTATATCTGATTAGGCTGGATTAGTCACTTCCTGTCACTTACTCATGTAATATTTAGTCGGATAAAATGGACGAGTAATACCTCATCTAACATGTTCCCATTTAGCAGTATTGTTCCCATTTCACAATTCAAAAATGATCACATCAGCCTGTTGTCTGATATCACTGTGTTCCCTGATTGGCTCCTTGTGCATGCAGTTTTAGATTTGGATGGTTGTAATGGTGGAGAAACATTGCATTTAATGTGGTCCAATGCATCGCTAACCATGTGAAATCGTGGCTTGCTTGGTGACCTTTGTCTTGAGTACATTATATTATACAGTACACGGGTTTCACCTGATCACTCAAGGGACCAGTTAGTCCAGTCTGTTGGAAAGACATGTATATCAAGCGTGTGGATTGCAATATGCGACAATCTTTTTTGTTGACTGATAAGTTACTATTGAAGATTGCAAGAAACTTTGTATAATTATTTATTTTTATCGGTTATATTTGTTAAATATGAAGCGGAAGACGCTTACACTTGCCTAGCAGCAGCGCTACTTCTAAACCTGACTATATATCATGTTTGATCAATCCGTACAAAAATGTCTTGACCAAGTGTAGTGACTTCCTGAAGTCTCTTGTTGTCGCCATGAACTGGATTTTACATTTCTGTGTGTATTCAGATGAAACAAAGGAGATACTTTGTAAGCTTTAGGTGGGCTGTTGGACTGCTTACCCCGTGCTGGCTCTAGCTTCATATGTAGTGGATGGATATGAGAATGGTAGAAAGAAGAAAGTAAAAAAAAATAAAAAATAGGCTAACGGAAAGCTACTCCTTACGCTCATTTCAGCAGTAACAGTTTGGGGATCTTATCGGGAAAATTATTGAGAGGCTTTATTTCAAATGACAGCATGACTGTGGTGCTGAGAATTCACTTTGATGGTTATTTCCACGTTTTTGATCTCTGCCTCGATTTTAATGAGAGGGCATGGAGGGATATTTGTTATCAGATGAAGCTTCGTGGAAAAAGCAGACAAAAACTGAAGGTGAATGGGTTTTACATGGCAGTCATCATCTCTCTCCTCCCGGAGATAATGTTTCATGCTTTGTCATTGCCTGAATGCTCTTCTGTCTTCATCATCTACTCATTTCCCTCCTTCTTCTCCCCCTCCACTTCAGAACCCCTCTGATCGCGGCAGGGGTGATCGGCGGCCTCTTCTTGGTGGTGATCGTAGTGCTGAGCGTAGCTGTGTCTGTGCGCCGGAAGAACATTAAGAAGAAGAGAGCCCTTCGTCGCTTCCTGGAGACAGAGGTGAGCAGGGCAGTAGATGAAAAAAGTGAGAAGGGAGAAACTGCTGCCTGTAGCACTGGGAGATAATGTTGTCAGAAGACTGCATGACGGTGCCAGTTGTATGGCACGTTCCTTACAGTCTAAATCTTTAATATTTTATCATAATGGCCTAATAACTTTGCCATAGCTTAGTCTTTACAGACTCAAACGTGTTAAAAACAAAGTGAAGAAATAGGAAGTCAAAAAAAAAATGTAAGGAAATTATTAAATGGGTAGAAAAGAAAAGTAGATTGTTTTCAGTAAGGGTGACATAATAAGTAGATTGTTTTCAGTAAGGGTGACATAATAAGTAGATTGTTTTCAGTAAGGGTGACATAATTGTCTCCAGGGTTTTCTGACTGCGGATGTGGAGAAAGTGTCAGAAATTCAGAGGCTCAGGTGTTGACTTTGCCATAGTATGCTTGAGAGGACACTTCTGTTCGGATGAAGTAAGGGACCATACCATTAGAAGAGGAGAAAGCACTTCCTTTGTGTTAGTACAAAAAGAGCACATCATCTAATGCACTTGTGTGTCCATAGTGAGAATAAGGTCTGGTTTTGCCGCTTTCTCTCTCTCTCTTCAGAGCACAGAAGTACGCCTATCAGTGAAGTGCCTTCGCCAATCTTCTATCTTCTTCTATAATGACAAAATAGCACTGATATCATCATACTATCATCATGGCCGGCACCTTTTACATCACATTATAAAGCTAATATAGACTATGTTAAAAACAGCACGAGGAAGAAGCCTGCTGTCTTTCTTAATGCAAAAGTTGAAATTGCTGCAAACAATGTTAAATGTTATTTGCCAAAACTGGTGCATTATAATTCAAAAGAAAGTGTTTCATAACAAAATATTAAGAAACTACCCTTTTACAGAGCATTCCGTGGAGCTTGGCGGAAATACTGCACTGGTATTGCACCTAAACCCACACAATAATGCTGTAGTGTATGTAAAGAATTTCACTTTTAACCAATTCTACGATGCCTAAGCCATCTAAACCACTTTTCACAATCCATCATGATTAATTAATGCCATTAACTGATGTTTTCTTATCCTTCTGCTGCTAGTAAAGTGGTAAAATGAACATAGCAAGTAAATAGTTGTAGCGTGTGACTGCACACAGTCGGTTTCAGCACCGCCTTATAGAGGGAAAAGGTGGACAGCTCCAGTGTGTTGTACTGTGGCAGCTGCAACAACAGTTACAGCAACGCTAATGCTGGACAGCTCTATGCACAGTGGACTCGCATGCAGGTGTGTGTGTGTGTGTGTGTGTGTGTGTGTGTGTGTGTGTGTGTGTGTGTGTGCGCGCGCGTGTGTGTGTGTGTGTGTGTGTGTGTGTGTGTGTGTGTGTGTGTGTGTGTGTTCCACCCTGCAAAAGCTGATTTGTTATTCCATTTAAATGAAGAATGGCTTTTGTTTTTAATCAAATGGTAACCATGAGCCAGAGGGACAGAAGCTGCCGACCACAGCCAGGCTGATTTACACTCGCGCTCCTCTCACTGCCCGCCCTCCCTATCTAATCTTCCACTCTTTTTTCTAATTCTCCGTATATCGCTCCCTCTCTTATGCTTTTGCTTCCTCTGACTAATTCAGCCGCTTGCTTCTCCATCGCTGTCTTGTTATTGTTTCTGCCACAATTTCTTTCCCACTCCACATCTTCCCTCCCTCCCTCCCCTCATGTAATCTTTCTTCCTCTCTTGCTGTTAAATCTGTTCATTCCTCCACTTGAGGAGTAATGAGACAACAAAAGTGTCAACTCCTTTTCAGGCTCTGCAATTATCCTCCTCCCCCACTTCTTTCTGTTGCTCTGCGTCCACCTATCTCCATCCCCCCCTCTTCTGTTCACATATTAAATCTTTCACTTGTGATATTAAAATGGTAATGGCACTCCAGGGTTTGAAAGTGTTTGAAAAATGTCATTTTAACCTTACTGTCAGATGAAGTACTAGGCAGATACTTATTGGGTATTTTGCCGCAAAATACATGATAAGATTAACAGTTTCAAAGCAAATACAACTTTGATTAGATAGATATTATATCTATATGATATAGATAAATATTGCGTTCAAATTGTACTATTTTAAGAAATGATTTTTAGAAAAACTTCAATTTTGAGTAACTCCATGGCAATTGTTTTTATAATAAGAGCTGAGTTTTACAGTATTACCTCCTGGAAATTAGGTCACAGTTTTTAGAAACGGCCTTTTTTGTCATCAATTCAAGGAAGTCTTGTAAGTATTGAATATTAGCAATAGTACAAATAAAATGTACTTTTTTACTGATTGGAGGCACGTTAGGTGGCACCATCTCCTAGAAAAGGGGTTATTAACTATGCGATATAAGTTATTTCAACCATTTCTTAGTATTTTCCCATGATGAATCATGACTTGTTGGTCAAAAGGATTTACAGGAGGAGGGCTGTGAAAAAAAATTAATTAATCTCATTGTAGGGAGTTTGTGTTATACATGCTCGGGTTACAGTACCAAATGATTGAATGACTCCTGTGTTACTGGATGTGTTTTTTAGCTGGTGGAACCTTTAACACCCAGTGGAACAGCACCCAACCAAGCCCAGCTTCGCATCCTGAAAGAGACAGAACTCAAAAGGGTCAAGATCCTCGGCTCTGGGGCCTTTGGGACTGTTTATAAGGTAAAATACTCACAAAAATAATAGTAACTCTTTGCATGCGTTTCTCTTGGTGCTTGGACAAATGTTTTGCATGAACATGCTTGAACGTGCTCATGTTTTTCCTGAACTTAAGGTATCTGTTTTGCAACTAATGAATGTGAACACACACACTGGGTTTTAACCTCTACTAGGTTAATTTTTTGGGACTGTGAACTAAGTTTAAAATTCAAGATGGTGAACTATTTTAATCTGTGTGAACTGAACTTCGAGCTAGCTCTTGTGAAGTGTGAACTTGCACAACACTGCAAATACATGAATATACGCCTCAAGTTGAGATCATGATGTGAGATCTTAAAAAAGAGGATGACAAGAGAGACGAATTGCAGGATCATTAATGACAGGAAATGAGATGGAAGGCTGGAGGCAGGGGATGAAAAGAATAAGTAATAGCAGACACTGAGACCCCTGGGCTTACAGTGAAATAAGAGGTAGCTGAGGTCACCAACAGTGTGATGATAGGTTGGGGAGAGATAAAGAAAGACGCAGCTGAAATTAGAAAGAACAGACTTTCTCACTGAAATAATCATTGGTCATTTTGTAGATCCATCCATTGACATTATACTGTTGCACGTGTCTGGGTCAGAGGTATGTGACCAGGAGCACAGATGTCCTTTTTCAAAGCAACATCTTGCACATTTCCCTGGGGAATCTCTTGGCAACTCGTAGGCATTTAAGAATATATTGTCCGTTCAGGGTCTCATAGGTGAACACTAGGACCCAGACAGTTTTCCTTGGTGGCCAGGAGGCTTCAGAGATGCACCTAAATCCCCTCCTCTGAATCCTCTCAGGGTTAAGGGTTGATGCTTCAGTCCTCCAAGGCGGTCAGCAGGATAACCGAACTTCAGCAGCTTGATTGCATGATCTTATTTTTTCAGGCATAACTCAGAGGCCATGGCTCGTGCTGAGGGTTAGCATTCTGAGTGTTTTGTTTTGCGACTCACCTCTCCTAATGCTTCAATATATCACACAATACACAAGCTGTTGAGTGGTATGCTGCTAATGGTACCCTGTAGAGTTTTTTTGGAATGTTCCTCTTTTGTTTGTATTTTGTGTTTTACTAGCATATGCACAATGCTGCACATGTAGGCACACAAGCACGCAGGTGTGCTGCACACAAGCCAGCAGGAGGACAATGAACAGGTGAAACACGATGCAGAGGAGAGTTATTTAAGTAAACCTAAACTTCCATTTACCTCAGAGATTGACCAGGTTTGGTACATAAAAGCAGGGCATTATGATGTCCCTTGGTTTCACTCTATTTCACCTTCAAATGTGGAGTAGAAGGCTGCGAGCTGATGCAAATGATTCAGGTTTCGGAATATTATCAAAATTCTCCTTTGCAAATGTTTTGAGGAATGAGTATTTCGTTAGGAATAAAATGCATTTTGGAATGCACAAAATGGATTTAGGTAAGAAACACTAAATCTAACTGTTATATGATAACTTCACAGGATAACTTTAACTGGTAAGCAGTCAATTGTTGTTATTATTATTATTATTATTATTATTATTAATATTTTAGCTACAGAGTGAGACATCTCACTTTTGTACCATCTTTGTTGGGAGTCGCACATGCGCAGTAAGCACTGCTAGCTTGTCAGTTGCAGAGCATGAGGGAGTGCTATTGCTAGCAGCTAGGCGAGCATTATAACGTGTTACAAAGTGACGCACGTTCGTCACAGAAGTAAAGGCTGGCTTACAATCAAGCTGATTGAAGCAGTTTATGGATTTTCTCTGGAAGATGGTCAGTCCCTTTGGGGGTGGACTTTGGGATTTTTCACTTTGTAAACCTATAACGTGCATAAAACGATATATAACACAATGAAGGAAAGGGGGAAAGCCAAAAAGCATATTATGAGCACTTTTAAGAAAAAACAGCAGTTAATTCTGCTGAATAATATTCATCTACACAAGTAAGTGCAAGTAGAAAGATTTATCACACATCACATTGAAATTGTAGCTGATGGTCTGGGATGATCAGGACCTACCGTATGTAGTTACATCAGAGCATAACAAAGGTTGGACACAGTTGGAACATTTGTTGAGAGGCTCTTGATTTCTTTCCTCTTTTAAATGCTTTGACCACTTTGGCAGCTGCTGAATCACTTCAATCCCACCTGAAATTAAATACTTCAAAATAATTAAATAGTTTTTCCCAAGTCATCTTGAAGGACAAAATCACCGTTAGTCTTCCAGCATACAGAACATTCTCATACTCTGCCAGTGAGAATATGGAAGATGGTTACTAAGTAGAATTTAAGGTGAAAATTCCTCAATGTATTAATTGAGGTTCCTCCTTTTCAAAAAGACATCTTTCTTTTGATGTTGGTGAGTAGTATTTTGTAACTTTGCATTCAGTTTAACGACTCATCATCTGTTTGCGTGTGTGTTTCTTTAGGGTATTTGGGTCCCAGAAGGTGAAACGGTGAAGATTCCTGTAGCCATTAAAATCCTAAATGAGGCCACAGGACCCAAGGCTAACGTGGAGTTCATGGACGTGAGTATCTTGAAAATAAACTAGAAAATACAACAGAAACAATAAATAACAGTTTCTTCTAGTTCTCCATCAGCTTTAGTTATATTTATTTCAAGCTATGTTTGGTTAGGTCAGTCCAGCAGATACACCATATTCCTATCCCTGATAGGTATATGTTGCTACAGTGACACATAGTTAAGTGTTGGGATATGACCATCTTAAAAACAGTCACCAGAAGATTAAAATTTAAAACAATAAAAACTTACTTACTTATGTCAGCTCCTTTGGTGATATGACGCTATTAAGAACTAAGTTTAAACCCCATTGACGCCAGAATAGAAACCATCAGTGGCCTCTTGGACCCTAACATACACCCACATACACCCCAGGCCACAGGCTCTCAGCACAGTGCACAAGGCCCCATTTATAAAACATTCACAGCTCGGCTCATTTCAAACGGAAAAGTGGAGGAAAAAAATCTAAATTATCAACCTACGATGATGCAATGCAGATGAAATAACCTCCATCAACACACGTACACATGCAGACGCAGGCACACACACATTTAAAGCGACCCAATTGCACTTGTGTTTTGCACCTCGTTTGACGGTCTAAGAGGGAGAGTTTTGTGTTAGCGATTCTATTTTTATCAGGACTACTTTGATGAATATCCTGCATGCGTTTAATTTAATGCTTTATGCACTTTGAGGGCTTGTCTGACAGTCAAAGAAGCAGATATCAGCAATGAAAGAACATAGTGAGACAAAATAGGCTATATATAGAGAGATAGAGATGTAAAACTCTAAATGTTGCATATTCATGTTCTAGCAAAAGAAAGAAAGCATGTGTGTGTGTGTGTGTGTGTGTGTGTGTGTGTGTGTGTGTGTGTGTGTGTGTGTGTGTGTGTGTGTGTGTGTGTGTGTGTACCATGACACAAAGCCAGCTAAACTCCCCCAGTCCCCCCCAATGTGCATGCATAGCTAAATATGCTTATTTACATTGCATGCTGGACTTGATTATAGTTGTACGGAGCCCCGGATGTGACATGGAGAAAATAAAAAACGTGAGAAAAAAAAAGTCGAGATACCGACTTTCAGCCCCATGGCCGGCGGCAGCTACTCTTCCCCTGGGCAGGAACACAGCTTTGCCTCGCTGCTACGCCAGTCCCCGTTGATCCAGATGGGACCGGCCAAAGACAGAGTGGTGATCAGGAGGATCTTCCACGTAGTCCAGGATGACCTGTATGTCGATTTCGGTGGGAAGTTCCATTGCCTTTGACTTTGCTGGCGGCCGATGGCCGGCGGACAGAGAGAAGCTATAGCAGGGCAGCAGAGTCTGTCAGTGGCTGCAGGATCTCAGGCTCACTGCCCGCTTCCTGGGAGCCAAAACCGACACCACACAGCTGGAGGCCCAGGCCGTATTGCTGGGCCCGCTGGAGGGAAGGGAATCCCGGGAGAACCAGAACCAGGACTGAGCGGAGCGGACTGTCACAGCCTGCTGAAGTTTAAATCACAGGTTTCCTAAAAGGAGTCTGGCGGGACTCGGATTGTGGACCCCGGCCACCGGCCGCCGGCAAAAGGCAATGGAACTTCCCGCCAAAATAGACGTACAGGCACCGGCGGACGGAGTGGGGGAAGATCCTCCCGATCACCACTCTGTCTTTGGCCGGTCCCATCTGGATCAGCGGAGACTGGCGCAGCAGTGAGGCGAAGCTGTGTTCCTGCCCAGGGGAAGAGTCGCTGCCACCGGCCACGGAACTCTCTGCCTCCCGCTGCCGCCGGAGCTCAGATTGTAGGTGGAAGGCGGCATATATATCATAAAACACATTCTCATCTGTGGCTGTTAAATGTTATACCTTGCTGCTTTTCTTTCGTTCGAAAATCCATAAGCTGCAGAAAAGTCCAGCAACTCCGTATTGATCTGTCCCCTGCTCGCTCGATATCTGGACTTTGAATTTTTTTGAAAATTGAAAAAAAATATATATATATATTTTGACATTTTTTTTGGTACTATATGGTTATCCGGACCACACGTATACACATGTAAATAGTAAATAATGGCGCCAAAACCACGTAAATAATGGTGCCAAAACTCATAACTCACAACAAGAAGATGAATCTCTGGAGCCTACCAACAACCGAAGAGGAAGCCGTGGAATTCTTCAAGGATCGAGGCCTGCTGCCCATGGAATGACGATGCCGCAACAACCACTTGATGGCTGATCAATATCCGCAGTGGCAACTGGTTCTCCTATTCTCACCTTCCATTCTTGACCATTGCGCGTTTCATCTACCTCTGGGCTTGGGAAATGACATCAGGCAAACTGTGCAAACGAGAGCTGGGCATTGACAAGGAGACCACCGTCGACTGGAGCAATTACATGAGGCAAGCGTGCATGGAGGCTCTTCTGGCGCGGAACCAAGGACGGCGAGGGCATGATAGTGGAAATTGACGAGTCCCTCTTTACCAAGCGCAAGAACAACGCCGGCCGGGTACTGCCTCAACAGTGGATCTACGGAGGGATTTGCTGCGAGACCAAGGAGTGTTTTCTGGTGGAGGTGCCGAACAGGAACGTTGCAACTCTGCTGGCTGCCATTCAAGAGTACATCGCAGAGGGGACCACCATCTACTCGGACAGCTGGAGAGGCTACAAGACGCATGAGCTGGAGGCGGCAGGATTCGAGCACTTCAAGGTCAATCATCACTACAACTTCGTGGATCCAGAAACTGGCGCTCACACCCAAACCGTGGAAAGGATGTGGGGATCGGCAAAGTTGCGGAACAAGAAACACCGGGGCACCGATCGGCAGTTTCTCAAGTCGTACCTGGCTGAGTTCATGTGGAGGAGCACTATTGGCGAAGAGGACCCATTCGATGCTATTCTGAGGGAAGTGAAGACACGCTGGTCACTGAAGTGAAGACACGCTGGCCGCCTACTAGTTTTGAATAAACTTTGTGGTCTGGATAACCGTAAAATTCAGAAATACGTGTGGTCCGGATAACCGTATAGTACCTTCTTTTTTCTTTCTCATGTTTTTTTCCCTCACATCTTTTTTTTCCTCACGTTTTTTTTTTCTTTTTTCTCCGTCACCTCCAGGGTTCCGTACAGTTGTTGGGAAAAGACGGGGAAAAAAAATCCCCAAGAATTTTTTTCCCCAATTATTGGAGAGAGATAAGCCACACTAACTCTAATAATACAAATATCAAGATTTAAAAACAAATACAGAGCACATGTGTTGATGTTTGGTCTATTCATTTTGTTTCTCCCAGTATTTTCTCGTGATACCTCACTTCAAATTGACCCTGTTCCACAGTATTCCTCTATTGACAGCTTAGCAGCTGGGGGCTCAACATCTGCTCCGGGGAACATTAGTGGTAGTTACAGAGGGAAAGGAGAGTACCATTCATTTACTTTACCCGTCCATATTTTCTCAGCCGGACTGGGAATTCTGACTGGTGACCTTCTAGCTGCAGGCCACACTCACTTGGCACTGACTGTTTGAATAATGTCACCAAGGATTGATTGTCCTTTAGTCTGTGTGTGTGTGTGTGTGTGTGTGTGTGTGTGTGTGTGTGTGTGTGTGTGTGTGTGTGTGTGTGTGTGTGTGTGTGTGTGTGTGTGTGTGTGTGTGTGTGTGTGTGTGTGCGCGTGTGCGTGTGTGTGTGTGTGTGTTTCACCCACTACCTGTGGAGCCATTACAGGAGTGAAGCTTCTCCTTTTAAACAGCAACAAAATGCCAATACCGCCTCCCTGCTGTCAGTGCCTAACAAGGGTGCAGGGTGTCAGTACCCAGCAAGGTTGCCATGCATGTACTGTATGTGTCATGTAATCCTAGTAGTGGCTACAGGCAGACAGGGCATGCTAGTATGCAATTCCTTTTGAAAGCCAAAATCCTCCTCAAGGCTTGTTTTTTTTTTACTGAAGCAGGATAAACCCTTATGGTCTGTCCTTGGAAATTGCATTCGGTGATGCTGTTTCCCCTGTGTATAAATAAGAGTATCTCCTGTTCTTTTCATTAATGTTTGTGCTCAGTAATTATTCTATATGATTATCAAACACAATAAATAAATGCGTACAGTATATTTATAAACTGTGATAATAGACCGCATGTGTAAAGCACCTTTCGAAACAAAGTTACACAATGCTTTGCAGAAAAATGGTACATCAATATCCTTGAGATTGTTTTGTTCTACTTACATAACATACACAATCATTTGAAAATAA
Organism: Gymnocephalus cernua; assembly: GCA_023631565.1. NCBI lineage: Eukaryota > Metazoa > Chordata > Actinopteri > Perciformes > Percidae > Gymnocephalus > Gymnocephalus cernua. The sequence continues at coordinate 12,690,563 of CM042434.1, read as the reverse complement.
CCTCAAAGTTTGTTATGTGTATTGAACAAAGATGGATTTCAAGAGAACAAGGGTCTACCCATTTAACACATTTAATGCTATTACTCAAGAAAACGAAATAGATATCTCCAATGTAGGTTGGCTAGAGCAAGTAGAGTGAGTACTTTTTGCCGTACAGCAATTTTCAGGTTTTTAGTTTTAATATAACTCTGAAGACATGTAAAACATTTTATTTCATTTTAAATTTAATTACTTGAACGAGAATGAAAAATCATGTTGTATTATGTTTAAATTTGGTTGTAATTTAGTTCAACAGGAAAATGAGAAATGACCAGTGGGGAGTGAACACTTTCAGAAAGCAGTGTACAAAAAAACTCCAACACCAGCAAAGGCCTTTTGTGTTTTCTTTAATATCTACTTTTTCTCACTGGATGTTTATGCCTTAACAATACTAATCAATACTCCTATATACCCACACACAAACAGCACAGACATATTCCCTACTTGATAAATGTTTAATATATTAACATAATTCCATTTACTATGGAATTATTTCCATAATTATTATTTCCACCATACATATGCTGATTCAGGCAAATCAAACTAAATGGAATAGACTTTGACTCAGTCTTAAAGCTGCAGGAAGAATACAAAAATAAGTGACGTGCACACGCATCTGCATTTGCAGAACAGCCAATAGGAACGCTCTCTTCTGAAATGACCTGTGACTGGCCAAAGTCTCTGATCACGGGCTATATTTTCTAAAAAGAGAAGTCTAGTTTTCTCTCAGAATACTTGACAATTGCTGAAATACGGCAATTGCCCAATGACGCCAAAAAGAAACTGCCTACCACAGCTTTAAGCCGGTTTTGTAGTCAACAAGTGAAGAATTTGAATGCTTTTTATTTACCTACCTTTATTGTAGGTTTGAGTCTGCAAAACTAACAGGCTATTGTATTTTAATGTGTGAAACTCTGAAAATGTACCATAGGATGTTATTGGGGTTATCCATTCATAGACCTGAGCTCACAGATTTTCATCTATATAAAACATCTCTGGAAACACTACGTTAATAGGGTAACCCTAGAGTGGTCCAGATTTAGTTGAAAGGGATCGTGTCCATCATCCTTACTGTTCCGAATATACTGCCAGCACATGAGCAGGGATCTGATTATGCAAGCGTTGTGATACATGAGCCATATACTGTAAATCCTAGACTGTGTTGTGGTAGTATCTCTCTGTCAGTGTTCGGTAGACCTCTACACACTGTATATATATCTCTCTCCAACGCTCACGCAACCATTGCCACATACGTTGTCTATTCTTGCTGCACAGCTATCCATCTCATGATGAATTGTCACATTAACCCATAACCCCTGTAGTCACAGTGCTTTGTTGGGTAGTTGCATACTTTAACAGAATAGATAAAGGTTTACATTTCTCTTTGGTATTGTTTCTGTATAATTTGAATAAGCTGCATGTTTGTTTGATGCTACAATCATATGCAATATTGCAAACTAATATAATGTTTGCTCTTGTTCTAAAAATGCCGCACATAAAGGTGATGAAACTTCAGGCAAGTTCAAAGCTCTATAAATAATGTACTGGAGCAGCTTCTTCTATGTACATATTTTCTATACATAGCATATTCTCTAAAAGCAACCCACTGGAAAGACAGGACAGTGACAAATGATTTACATCAATGTCACCTAGGTGTATTAGCCACATTTTTTGTCTACTACAAAGCTTGCTGACAGTCCTGTGATGCAGTGAATCATTTTGATGTCGAAGTTATGAATGAAAGTCTACTGTTTCTGTGGAACCTTGCTGCTTGCTTCAAGATAAACTTCAGTCTTAAACAGAATAAGGGATCATATGGTCTTTGACAGTTCAGTCTACACTTGTAAACGCGATACCTTCTCTGCCAGTGGGTTAAGTCTTTGAACCTTTGTTCTGGCATTTGTCTTCTGACACTAACCGGAAGACTATCTGTTTGGGCACAATATAACACATTATGTATATGGTACTTCTCTGCACATAGATATATTTTCTTGTTCTAAATATGCAAACAGAAACACATCCTAGTTAGTTATTGACAAGTCATCAAGAAAGAAGCCTAAAGGTGTTGTGTAACAGGATCGTAATGTCCATGTACTTCTTTATCCAAGTAATGAGTAGCACAGTGGTGCCTAGGTTTGGAACAAAATTTCAAAGTTAAAAATGTACACAGCACTGTCTAACATCACAATAATAACATGTGACCACAGTGATGTATTTTCTATTTTGATAAAACAGTTTGTTTGTCTGCTGCCTAAAGTGAACAACACTGAATCGGTTGACACATTATTTCAGACCAGTCAACCTCTACGCCCAACCCTTTTCCCCACATGCCTGAGTGTATATCTTTCTCATTCAGGAGGCCCTGATCATGGCGAGCATGGAGCACCCCCACCTGGTCCGCCTGCTGGGCGTCTGCCTGAGTCCCACCATCCAGCTGGTCACACAACTGATGCCTCATGGGTGCCTGCTCGACTATGTCCACGAGCACAAGGACAACATTGGATCCCAGCTGTTGCTCAATTGGTGTGTCCAGATTGCCAAGGTAAGAACGGAAAAGGTTGCTTTATTTGCTGTTTTACTCGCTGTACGATTGATTGGTTTGGTGATTGGCTGGTTGCTTGGTTGGATATTTGGCAGGCTTCGGAGCTGGTAGAAAAGTAGAGGGTTGTTTTTAGTATTGATAGACAATTATGTTACCTGAACAGTTTGTTCATCAGTGGATCGTCTTCACTGATTTCTGCTTTGTTTGCTACTCTGGCTATTGCACCAAATATCTGAATCAATCATATGTGAAGATTTGGACAGATGGAGAGCAATTGAACCCTTAGTGGATCTCTACTGCAGACTGTGGACCCACTGCTTTATATTTCATGGTTATATTATAACACTTTGCTGGTGTCACTTTTGACTGTTGTCGCATGACCTTTTGTATTGATCCACCTACTGTGATTGCTATGCTCCTATAACACATCAGTAGGGAGAAAAGTTATTTCTCCCTACATCTAACTGCTGTTGTACATGTATGATTATACGTAGAATTCCTCTAACTCTTATATTTGTGTTGGGTTTTTGCATGCTGCAATGCATTCTTTTGAAATCTTACTGTAAAAGTACTTGTGTTTGCTTTGGATTACATGTAAACACAAATCGACTAAACCACCCATATGCCCTTTCATAACATGTCTCAGCTAGACGTCAAGTGAATTATTTCATTGCTTCCAGAGTGAAAAGTAGATGTCTGCAGATATTTGGTAAAGTGTCCGTGAGAGTGTGCTGGTGTGTGTAGAGAATTCAACATCAGACAGCGGCACCCCTTGCCACCTTCTCTGGAGAACTTAAGTAAATAATTCAAAATGGGAAGTGTTGAGTGCATGGAGCCTAGTGTTACAGGATCATGGTTGTAGGAGTGCATTATAATTTGTTCTAATAAATTTGTCAATATTAATAGGTAACAGATTATTTTTTTAATGATCTCTCTTTTTCTGGCACTGCCCGACATCTCTGACACAGTGTAACAACCCTAACAACAGAAGTATTATGAGCATACGCATTTTGTATTCATTTATTTATTAATTATCTAAATGTATTCATAGCAGGCAGTGTTTCCCCTACGTTGATTGGCAAGTGGCGCACCGCCACAGTTACATTACTGCCGCCACGCCACGGTATCAATGTTGATTGTCGGAGAATAGCGCGGACACGCGCTTCACAGGTAGAGCACAAACCCAGCCCCCTGTCTCTATTCACATGCCGGTATGTTACGATAAAACCTTTGTGAGTAAAAAGTCAATAATTATTAATGCACTCACCTGTATAGGCCGGCATAAACATGTAGAAAGCGATATTTTAATCTGCTCTGTCCACTCTCGTCCACCGCGCTGTTTTAGGCAAACACAGCTCTACTCTGCAAATAGCCAATTTTTACCAACAAGCTAAAACAAATAAAGCTGTCGGTTGTAGTCTTAGTTTAGCTTGGCGGGAATCTAGAAATTTGGACAAATTCTTATAAACTTAACTGCTGGCTGAGCCGTCCTCTCTCCTGGAGCGGTAAAGCTATGGATGTATTATAAGACCAAAACAGATACATGTGGCTACTTAATATGCATGTGAATGACGCGATCGTTACCTTCCCGTTCTTCATTCTTGATGATGATGCTGGTTGTATTATTTTGCAACAGCATCATTTAATTGCAAATGAGGCATACAGTATGGATGGTAGCCTGCTTATCAGTCCATTCATCATTAAAGAGGCTTTTCCACATCAACTTTCCCTTCAGCCACTTTGACTGACATTTTTACAGCCTTTCTTTCTGCAAGCATTTTCCTGCATACTACAACCATGTTTCCAATCACAGACTTTAACAAACACTCAGTGAACTGCCTCCTAGTCTGAGATCTTATTTCTAGTTAAAGAGTCAGTTATCATTATGGAGTCCATGTTGTTGAGGAGTTTGCTCACACTAATGTACTGTATGTAAAAAAGTAGCATTACTTCAGTAATGCTGGGGGGGTTGACATACCTGCCCCCACAGCTAAAGAAAATCCTAGGGGAAACACTGGCAGGGCTATTGCGGTACACGTTATGTATATAATCGTGATATAATTCTAATTCTAAACATGTTGTATTTGACACACACACACACACACACACACACACACACACACACACACACACACACACACACACACACACAGAGCAAAGTAATTGGTTAAAAAGCCAAAAGAAGCAGAATGAAAAGGACTTAGCAGTCGCTGCAGTCCCGGATTTAATATCTTAGACAAATATTTCTGTTGCCATTTCTGGCTAAATCAGAGGCATGCAGTACTCCAGTGAGCTTCCATGGAAAAATATTAAACAATCAATTACACTTTGGTACACAGTTAAGATTACACTACAAAAAAAAAATGTATACCACATTACAAAAAACACAAATTCTTGCCACACTGACAGATTCCCTATGCTGTGCAACACAAATATTTTCATGGTGAAATTAATCATACAAATTACTTTCTGGAAAAAGGATGTAGATCGACTATATACACATAAATAAATACATGCCCGCTGTGAATAGTTGTCAACATAGAGATGTATAATTTATGAAGAGTAGAGTAGACATGATGATGTATTATTTACCACTGTTATTCTGTGTCTCAAGCGTGTATTGTTTAGTGTTTTCAATAATTGGCCACAGCTCCTGGGGACTCATACAGCTGTCGGAGGCCATGGTTAATAAGGTGCCCACATATGGATTCATGCAAACACAAAGTGTCCTACACAATGCATTTGTCTAAATATTGCCAACAAGGTAAATTAGGACCACTATCAACATTCCCACATAGTAGTAGTGCTCATAATATCTTATCCCAGACTTGAGTCAAACATCTTTCCTGCCAATTATTTCATTATCTTTATCATGGATGTGTATATCCAGTACTGGAGTGACTTGCGGGGCTCTTAAGGCACTTGCAAGTGACAGGGCTCCACTCTCTAAGGCAACATCCCTGTGGCCCTCCATCTCTGTCATGGCCGCCATCACTGCCATAGATTATTAACGGGGCGATCTGCCATGAGAGCCATACTAATGAGCAGATTCATAGAGCTACTACACATGCAGGGCTCTGATTTTCATTTTTTGAGTCTGATTTTTCTTTTCCTGTTTTATTGTTTCCATATTCCCCCACTATAACCTACTATTCAATCCAAAGCACTTTATTTGTCCCCAAGGGCCAATTTTAAAAAGGCACATTACAGTAGCTTATCTCAGCATTCCAAGGGACAAGGGACACAATCAACAACATAAGCAGCATGCATACTACACATCAACCCACAGCCACACTGCACAACCACACACTACATACCACATATCATCATTCATCACATCATCACATAGTAGTGGTTATAAGTTCTAAAAGTTCTTAAAGTGCTTTCTTAGTGCTTCAATTAAAACAAAAGTGCATAAGAGGCAGTTAAAAAAAAAAAATTCATATGTTCATGAGTCGGCTATCATTCATAAGCTGGACAGCCCTCGGGATGAAGGTTGCCTTCCTCCTCTGCTGTCCGACAAAGCTGACAGCAGAGTCGCGTCCTGAGGGGAGCCACTGAAACTCAGAAAACAGGATGTGAGAGGGGTCCTGAATAATCCTGTGTGCTACCTTTACAGTCTGTTGGTCACATAGGGCAGTAAGAGTTCGGACGGGCTGCTCAATGATTTTTGAGCAAACCTTAACCACACCCAACAGGCGGTTTCTGTTTTGCAGGGTGATGGAGTGGAACCAGCTAGTGAAAGAAAAGGTTATTACATTTTCAATAAAAGCATAATAGAACGTGGTGAGAATGTCTTTGTTAATCCCAAATGACTTCAGCTTCCCGAGTAGGTACTGTCTCTGATGGCACTTTTTAAGGATTTCCTCTGTATTAGAGGAAATCAAAGGCTGTTCCCAGGTATTTGTATACCTCCACTATCTCCACTGGCTCATGCTGGATGGTAGTGGTGACTGCCTCAGCCAACTGTCTCTGTTTGGCTGAAAAGGTTACAATCATGTCCTTGGTTTTGCTTATGTTCAGCTCAAGACAAGATTTTTCGCACCAAACTATAAAGTCCTGCAGGGCTGGGCTGTGATGTTGTGTATGGCTGGGAAGCAGAGACAGAAGGACTGTGTCATCAGCAAATCAGCAGTTAGGCTGGATGGATCTGCAGTCATCAGTGTAGAGGATGAAGAGAAGTGGGGAGAGGACACATCCTTGTGGAGAGCCAGTGGAGGTGAAGAGGGTGTCGGACAAGGTGTAATTCACCAACACCCTCTGTGATCTGTTGGTGAGGAAGTCTATAATCCACAGAGTGAGTTGGTGGTTGAGGTGGAAGCGTGTGATGAGCTTCTCTGCCAGAATGTGTGGCTACATTGTGTCGAATGCTGATGAGAAGTCTGCAAACAGAAGTCTGGCTTTGGTGTTGGGTATTTCCAGGTGCTTGTGGATGGTGTTTAAGATGAATATTTTTGCATCATCTACCCCCCTGCCAGCCTGCTAAGCAAACTGCAGTGGGTCCATCATCGAGCTAGTTACCTTGGTGATGTGCTCCTTGATGATCCTCTCCATGGCCTTCATGACCAGGGAGGTGAGAGCCACCGGTCTAAGGTCATTCAGGACCTTGATGGTGCCCTTCTTTGGGATGGGAATCACTGTTGAGTTTTTCCACATTGCAGGGACTGTGCTGCTGGTCAAAGAGCCCTGGAAGAGATGCTGGAACACACCTCCCAGCTGCTCAGCACAGTCCAATAGGGTCCGCCCACAGATGTCGTCCGGCCCTGGAGCTGTGTTCTTTTTAGTCCTTTTGAGGGCTCTCACCACCTCTGATGTGTTGATGTTGAGGCCGGAGTCATCAGGTCTGAGAGTGGAGATGATCGATTCCAGCTGGGTGCTGTTGTCCTTTTCAAATCTGGTGAGGTTCCCTTTTTCAAAGGACTGCTCCACTTTGTTCTTATATTTCAGCTTGGCAATCTTTATGGCTCGCTTGACCTCTCTATTTACCTCCTTCTTCTCAGCTTCAGAACCGATGAAAAATGTTCTCTTTTTCTTATTCAATATGTTTTTCAGATCTTTAGTCACCCAGGGTTTATTGTTAGGGAAGATTGTAACCTTCTTGGAGGGGATAATATTATCTACACAGAAAGTGATGTATGCTGAGACTGTATCCACTTGCTCACTGATATTGGTGGAGCATGGTGTGAGGGTCATCCAGTCCGTGGTTTCAAAACACCATTGAAGCCTGTCAATACTATCTGGTGTCCACTGTTTGATGTCCTTGATGACTTTCTCTGTTCTCTTAACCACAGGTGTGTAGGCAGGAGCAAGCAGTATGCTACTGTGGTCAGCAGAGCCTAGGGGAGGGAGGGGGACGGCTCTGTAGGCGTCTGGGACTGACCCATAGCATTTGTCCAGTGTTTTCCCTAGACGGGTGGTGCAGTTGACATACTGATAGAATCCTTTAAGTGACTTGTCTATTGAACAGTTATTGAAGTCGCCCATGATGAATTTGGGGGCATCCGGAGATATCAGTTCGAGTCTGTCGAGCGTATTTCTTATATGATCTGTAGCAGTGGATGCATTTGCTCTGGGGTGAATATAAACCAGAATGAAAAACAGTTGTGGAAATTCCATGGGAAGGTAGAAGGGACGCAGGGAGACAGCCAAGAGTTCGATGTCAGGGTTGCACAGTTCTTCTCTGACAACAACTGTTTTGCACGAGCGTGGATTGATGTAAAGGCAGACACCACCGCCATGGTGCTTGCCAGTCAGTTCAGTATCACGGTCTAACCTTACAGGGGACCCGAAGCCATCTATGTGCATGTTGTCACTGTTGTCACTTCCAGTTAGCCACGTTTCAGTGAGAAAAGCAAGAATGGAAGCAGTCCGATATTCATACATGTGAAAAACGTTAGCTTGCAGTTCATCAGTCTTGTTACGCAATGAGCGCACATTAGCAAGGATCACTGAGGGGAGTGCACGGTGCTTATTTTCTCCTCGCCTAAGTTTTGCTTTAATTCCACCCTTCTTCTTCCTCCCCCGTCTCGTTACCTTCTTTCTGTTGTTTTGCAGAGTCTCTGTCCGGTCAGTTGGGATTTTACGTTGTAGCTCCTCCGGCAACTTGTCCGAGGCAGGGGCTCGGTGAGAGTGAAATTGCAGCTGAAGTAAAAAGTCCCTGGAGTAAGTAATCCATTGGATGTCTGGAAGAGTATATCCATATGATACAGTGGGCAGATAATCCAAAACGAAAAGTAGGAGCATAAGAGTCCATAGGGTCCATGTGAAGTCCATACTTTGGAGCAGTGAGCGCAAGAGCTAGCTGGCTTAATTAACGTTAGCTCGTTGGTCCGGTGTGCGTGTGAGTTGGTGGCAGCGCCCGCACAAACACTCCACGAAGTAGGCTACTGAACTATACAGCAGCAGTTGACCGTCAATTAATACCCAAAACAAAACACTCTCACAAACTCACGTACTCACGTAACTGAGAGACAAACATTCAAAGCTAAGCAAAGCAAACATTCAAACATTCAAAGCTACTTTCTTCACCGACCGGTGATAAAATAAAAATAAAAAGACGAGCGTTCTGTGATTTGGGGCTTGGGCCACTCAGTAGTTTGGGAAACCAGGAAGCGATGCAGCAGTAACGTTGTGGATGCTAGCAGAAACAAACCTCTTAGAGCAGAAATGAATAAAGAAAAATGTCTTTTGAATGGCAAGTTCAAGTTTCAAAGCCCTTCCAAATGGTTCTCTCAACAAGACTAAAGTTATTTTCATATACTGTTGATGTGAATTGAGTTACCACCGTACCAAGCACCTCAATTCAATTCAATTTTGCGCGTGCGTGCGTGCGTGTGTGTGTGTGTGTGTGGTAGGATGGCCCCACAGTGTGTATCACAGGGTCATTTCTCTGTGTAAACCAGACTAGGCAAACATGCCTCTCTCCAACTCATTACATACATCCCCAGGGTTCTGATGAAAACTCAGTTCACTCCTATTCCCATTCTACTCTGTCTCCTCTCCCGTCTCTCTGATGTATTATATTTTTCAGTATGTGATTCTCTTATTTTTGTTTCTCTCAGTCTCTCTCTGAACATTAATGTAAGAAGGATATACTTTAGCTTCCCAGAGATGCTCATTTTAGTGCTCTATCTTTTGTCAGGACAAATATTGTGCTATCACTATAGTCATGTCAGTAATAAGGCATGACTCAACGTATGTGGACCGCTGCGATAAGCCACCCACTGGCCGAATATTGAATTTTTCCCTGTTTTTTCTTTCACTTTAGAGAACCCTGTTTGTATGACCAACCTCTACCAGTGCTACTTGTTTATGCTGAAAAAAGTTTGACAAAGACTTATATTGTGCTGTAAGGCAGGCAGGCCTGTTCAGTCTTGTTTGGATATATTCAGGGAATATACTTACTATGTTTTGTATCTAAATGGGACATTGTTCGTGTTTTGCTGACATTATCCGGCCAAGAGTAAAATATTCAACATGCACAAACTTCCAGATTAACATTTCCACTGGGACACAATTTTTCGAGGGCACCAGCTAGCTCAGAGCAACTAAGGTCTGCCGTTAAATGTGATTACCTTGACAAATTCAAATTACAGCAAGTTTTTTTGCCAATCAAGGAATGGTGATTTAGGACACATTTCCCCTGGTGCAGGAACAAGGAATGTCTTCATTTCAAAATAAAACAATGTTGAAATGCTTGTCACATAAATTGCATTAGGTTAGGTTAGAAAGTAAGTGAAAACATGAAGTTGTTCCAATGATTACTATCCCATGTCTATTGAACCCCCCAATATATATTTGTCTGTTTTGATGCAGAACACCCATGTTAGTGTGACTACCAACCAACTTTTACTTACCAAACTCTCCTTCCTCTTTCTTTTCCTTGTGACTTGTATAAAAACCTTAAATTGCATTCAGATGTTTGATTCCAACCAGCACTGACGAATAGCACTCCTGCTCCAAGGCTGCATGTTAACATACAGAGCGAGAGGCAGATCACAGGCGTCAAGCCTTTGATGCTACCAACCCTTAGAAATGTCAACAAGTGTCCGCCTTTCTCCCTTTCCCTCGCTCTAGCTGTGTCCCTGTCTTTCATTTCCAAACTAATTAATTCTGATGCTTTTTTATGGTGGTCTTTCATGACTGTATAAATAAGTGTATGATTCAATGTTAGCAGCTAGAATACCTCCCTTCCCCAGCCTGAAAGGCCTGTTTGATTTGAGAGAGCAGCTTTATATACATGTTTTCATCAATTGCAATTATCATCAAAGTGGAGGGCTGATTAAGTAAAATTAATGGATTTGTGTTTATGTTAGTGGTATTGAGGCACAATGTACTGTATCATCAAGAGCATGTTGTTAAGGTTGTAGGGAAATCCATGATTAAAAAAAAGAAATGGTAATTGATCCAGGGAATTGGATTAAACTGCCTTCACATTATTGGCCGTTTGCTATACTGCAGGGTCAATATTGTCTTAAATGAAAAGGCAATCTCATCCACTCTGCCATCTGATATGATGCAGATTGTTTGATTAATTACACATAGTGACCATTACATGTGTTCGCCTAAAGTATCCTTAAAGTATTCTTTGGAAAAAGACTTGATTTTGGCAATACAGAATGCACAACAACAATGCTCAGGCTGTTGTTGAAACACATCAAATGCCCTCTCAGTGCATTTCATCCATGATGCATATTAGTACTATTGACCTATGCTTTTGATTTAATGTATTTATTTTGGCCACTGTAATACATATTAATAATATGCTTGATGCCTTAAAGTTTTAAGAACACAGAACAGGAGAGGGAAAGTTAACAGTGAAATCACCTACTGAGGGGATTGATTGGCTCCAAAACCTGCAGAGCTTTGTCTGTCCATAGCACATGGTTACTCTCCCTTATTTTAAATTGTATTGTTTGTGGTCATGGCACCCTTCCAGAAAATGCTGGATTGCTCCCTTCTGGTTGGGAGAAAGTCATTGCTCCAAGCGAAGGAATTCAAGTATCTTTATCACAAGATGCCGCTTGACTCTGACAGGCGGACTGGCCCAGCATCAGCAGTAATGTGGACACTGTGGTGGACTGTTGTTGTGAAAAGTAAGCTGAGCCTAAAGTGGGAAGCTAGAGATTAACCAGTTCATTTAATTTCCAACCCCTCAGCTATGGTCATGTGCTTTGTACATGCAATACATTTTCCCTCTCTCTCTCTCTCTCTCTCTCTCTCTCTTACTCACTCTCTCACACACACACACACACACACACACACACACACACACACACACACACACACACACACACACACACACACACACACACACACACAGCAGTGATGCAGTTTTAACAGCGTCTGGCTGAGCGGAGATGGATGTGGCCAGGTAGGGCAGTGAGGGAAATGGATGACTGCAGGCAGCCCACACAATGGATGAGACTGGCAGCTCAGGGAGACAGGTCTACACTAATGAGTGACTGCCAGACAAACACACACTCTCAAGCAGGTAAATGAAGGCTCGTAGGTATCCAAACTGGCAAACACAAGCATTAACAAAGTGAACATCTCATAATTTGATTGGATGATGCATACACATCTTTTATAGATACAGTACATATCGTGATGCCCTCAAACAAACAAACAAACACACCCACACAGACACTGTTTGACGTATAAAGTATGTAGTCAGTTTTTCTTTTACTTATTTACTTTTCCCTCTCACTCTTTCTGTCAGTGTTCTCACTACTTCTTGGCTGGATATATGTATCTTTACCCTATCTTTCCTCCTGTCACTACTCATTACAGAACAGGTTCACCCTCTGATTTTGTATTTATTTCCCAGAGATAATAGATATACCGAGACTCACATCTCTGCAAACAGAGATCTGTTTCACTGTGTGTTGTGTGTGTGTGTGTGTGTGTGTGTGTGTGTGTGTGTGTGTGTGTGTGTGTGTGTGTGTGTGTGTGTGTGTGTGTGTGTGTGTGTGTGTGTGTGTGTGTGTGTTTGTGTGTGTGTGTGTGTGTGTGTGTGTGTGTGTATGTGTGTGTGTTAAACCTTTCTGGTCTTTTGGTATCACTTATGTAGTCTAGAGGCTGTAGAAGTGGGCTTTCTCTCAACAAGTCAATTGAAATTGCATTTGAAAAAGCATAGGATCCAGCCAAGAGACTGCAAAGGCATAGAAGAAAGGTTTGTACACTATAAAAACAATAAACTACTTTGCACTGCTGTAATTGTTATTGATTAGGCTGAGTATCATTGCAATGATGAGGCTGCATTTAAGTGTGGCTACACAGTCAAGCTACACGTTGCAAATATTGGCAAGCTTCTCTGTGCGCTTCTTTTTTCTCCTTTTCTGCAGTATGCAGCTATAACAGGTCATAAATGCATTTGGTCAAAACAGCAATACAATACGCCTGTAGTGCCACCACAAAGTTCAAAGGGGCAAGGTTTGGCTACATTGAATGCTTAACGTATGCTGTTAGCGGAGCGTATATTATGTTATAAGTGGCTATACCTGCCGCACACACACAGCATAGGATTGTGTGAGTCACAGGCGAGACAGAGAGCTTTTGCTTTGGGATTTTTGTTTCTTCAGTTTTTTTGGAGCTGGCACAGTGCCATGAAACTCTACTGTCCGCTGTTATCAGAGGACACAGGTGAGGGAAACAAGAAATAAAAACAGAAACTCTCAAAATGAAACTGCCAATACACTCATTCACAGTCATTAAGTCATTTCCTGTATATCGGTAGTTTAATTTAAAAGAAATAATGACACTTTATGATCCATTTCTGTGTAAAAGGGCCGCACACACCTTGCACAAATATAAATAGAAGACTGTCCTATTTTTACGCTTGTAGAGCGGATCTCCGCGGAGCATATGCTCCGCTCTGACATCATCATAATTGAAACTGCTGGACTGACACACCCACTATTGTGTCATCATTAATGAGATCCATTTATATAGGAAAGGGTTTCAATCCCTGGACAGGGTTGGAAGTGTGGGTGGCTAATGGGACTTTATATATTAAGGTATGCTGTCATACTGTATGTTAATATAGTTAGATTCTAAATATGCACTTGTGTGTAGGTAGTTTGCAGCCATCAGAGTTTTAGTGTGTGTTTAGGCTGCTAGTGAATAGCTTGTCACCTCGCATTGCAGGCGGAAGGCCAATGCTGCGACAGCTTGGACCCACTTCACATTCAATTAGTCGCCTGCCACTGTAGATGCCTCCTCACCAGCCTCTCTGGAACTGACTCAAACCCTGTGTGAAGTGAATGTTTATGGGAATTGTGTTTGTGTTTGTGCATTCCTGGTTAGATTGATGAATGAATGTGTGGGTTTGAATGTGTGTGATGATATCCGGTCGATATCTGACGGAGACAGGTGCCAGGCTCTCTGTCCTCTGGGTTATATATTATGACGGTGTATTTTTCAAAGAGTATCAGAACTCGAAGGAACCGATTATGTGAAAAGAATCGGTCTACCCATCACTATCATTTAGGTGGTTATACTGTAACATACAGTTCAAAGAATGACAAAGAAAAGAAAAAAGCACACAATAGACATAAAGCCCCAAAAATGTTTAGTGTATTTCCAACCACACTGAGAGACCCACTGTACTACCATACGTCACAGGTTTACTTTGTCAAAGATAGTTTTTAAGGCGCAAAGTTAGACGTCATCTGAAATAAATAGTGCCTTTTTTTTAATGATGTTGTCAATCCATATTCCCTGCCAGATTCGTGATTAGTGATTGTTTAACTCTGCTTTAAACGTACAATATGTAACTTTCTGCCTCTAGGGGTCTCTCAACCAAAACAATGGATTGTAAACACGGACTTTTGATGACGTTGGTGGAATTATGGGAGTTGTACTTTTTAATGTTAAACACCTTCACCGATTAAAATGCATCTGTTCACGTACAAGTTTACCCATTCAAATGTATTCACTTTACGTTTATTAACGTTTATTCATGTCATTCTAATAACATAGCTGCTTTTCCCCCAACATAATTACATTTTTCTTGATTCGATCTGTAGGCCTATTGGTAGCTGATCAGTTAGCTAGCTAGCTAGCTAGTGAGCCAGCAAGCTAACGTTAGCCAGCAGCTAAAACCACAGTGACTATCACAATATATTTCCAGAGATGGGAAGTAACGAAGTACAAATACTTTGTTACTGTACTTAAGTAGATTTTTCAGGTATTTTTACTTTACTTTACTATTTATTTTTGTGCCGACTTTTTACTTTTACTCCTTACATTTTTAACACAAATACTGGTACTTTCTACTCCTTACGTTTTACAAAAGTGGCTCGTTACTTACCCACTTACAAAAGCGCGATGATACGTAACAACATTGTTTGTGACAGAACGTTCTCATTTTCATTCATAAATTCACCCCGTCTGTGTTGGGAAGCTCTGAGATTTGGACCTTCGGAGCTTCCGTGGCCCTGGATCTGACGTGAGGTCACTTAACGTTACTAAGCAACAACAAGTTGCATTCTTTGCGCGGTCTTTCCTTTCTCGCAACTAGTTAGTTATCTAGAGTTTGAACTAAGTTTTATAAGTAACGAGATATGAAACGTTACTAAACAGACCTAAATAACACTACGTCAGTGTTTTCTGAAGTCTGTCCCTGAAGCTGCTGCCACCAGACATGGGGGACTCGAGTCACATGACTTGACTCGAGTTAGACTCGAGGTGCAAATTTTAGGACTTGAGACTTGCTTGATAAACATTCATAAAAGACTCGACTTGACTTTGACTTGACATTCATGACTTGAGACTTGACTTAGACTTGAGTCAAATGACTTGAAATGACTTGATTTTCTGTTTAATAAATATATATTTTCCCCCTCTGATATTGAGGAGGAGTTAACGTTACGATTTTAGTGCTGTTGCATGCGCGGGAACCCGTTGTTATGGTGACGCGCCACACGGCGGCAGACCTGCAGTAAACGAGACTGGCTACGGCTGTTATTTAACGTCATGGATTCCTCTGCACCGAAAATAATAAAGTTTGGCTATAAGGATTACACATCTGACCAGGCAAAGAAGAAACGAACGGCAGTTTGCAAGGTCTGCTGTACAAAAAAATCCGACGTCAACCACCACCACGTCGAATTTCATCAGACACTTCAAATCGGGAAAGATTCAGGTTCCAGTCCCCATATTCAGCTGTGATGAACAGAACTCCCTTCAGTTTTGGGCCATGAATAAGCACACCCTCCCCTCTTTGTTCAAGGTGGCGGTAAGAGCGAATACAGCTAGGCACACTGTATACATACACACAACAAACTGCTCTCTCTCTCTCTCTCTCTCTCTCTCTCTCTCTCTCTCTCTCTCTCACACACACACACACATGCAGACACACACGCAGTTGTACAGATGAAGTATGTGAATGAAGCTAGGCACACATACACACACACACACACACACTGCACTCACACACACCACATGCACACATTCACTCACCAATATTAATAACTTTTCATTCACTCTCTCTCTCAAACACGCACACATTCACTCACAAATACACTGACAAATATTAACATATCCTACTATTCAATCTCTCCAAATTATGCAAAGGTGGTGGGATTCAGCTACTCTTAAAGAATGTTTTTTTCAAGAGAAGGAAAGGTTAAATGTGTTTCTGTCCCATAAAAGTGAGGCATGTTTGAAGAATATTATTTGACTTAGAAACCATTACACTTGAATTGTTTGAATGAATTTCATGATTTGATGTCATGTTTGAGGCATATTGATATTTTTGTTGGCCTAATATCAGTTTTAGGCTGTGCTTTTTTAAATCTTTATACATTTAAACTGTTCAGATATATGTGGCTTGGACGCAATGTCTTTTGAATATTGACTAGGAAAAAATGCAAATAAAACTCCAGCAGTTATAACCACTGTCTTTAGCTTGTTTAAAAATGGAAACTTTTGTATGACTTGACTTGACTTGCTTGACCAAAGCTATGACTTGACTTGACTTGCTTGATTGTCACACAAAATGACTTGGACTTGCTTGAGACTTGAAGGTTAAGACTTGAGACTTGCTTGTGACTTGCCCATGTGTGACTTACTCCCATCTCTGGCTGCCACGTCGGGTGATACTGCAGCTGCCACCAACGTTAGCCGGCTACTGTTACCTGGTAAGTGAGAGTAGCCTAGCTTATATGATACCGCGTGCGTGCGTGCGTGCGTGCGTGCGTGCGTGCGTGCGTGTGTGTGTGTGTGTGTGTGCGTGCGCGCGCGCGCGTGTGTGTGTACGTGCGTGTGTGTGTGCGCGCCTGTGTGTGTGCTGTGTGTCTATGTGTGTGTGTGTACAGCAGTAAACAGAATACAATGTTTATATGTCCTTGTTTCAGATGATGAGAGAGACAGTGAGAACTCCTTCATAAGGTCAATGACTATGCAACATTAGAGTAAATTCTTAAATCTTAAATATGCATTGCTTTACACAATTAAATGACTATATGGTAATGTTAGTTAGCAATGGTCAGATAATTAACTAAAATAGAAAGAGTGGAGCTTTTTTCTCCTTTCGTCTGCTTTTTATGCATTTGTTAGCCATGGTGTTGAAGATTGTAAACAGTTTATTAAATACTTTTGAGTAAATGTAGGCCCTTTTAATTATTAGTCATGGTTTTGTGTGGCAGTGGGGGGGTGTCGGTTAAACGGCTTATTTGTGTGATGTGATGTCCTGTTGCGTTCAGGTTCGGTTGCGTTTCTCAAAAAGTGTTGTTTTTCCAGGACTTTAAATAAACGCCATCAATACTTAAACGTCTGTTGCCCGTGTACAGTTCGTATTCAGAAACGTCACAGTACCGACTGTATGGGGTGTCGCTCTGGGACAGGCGAGTATGAGGCTGGGAGGCTGCAGAACTTACATGTAGATTCCTTTAAATGTTGATTAAAAATGGAACTGGATCTGTGAATTATTACAGAATCACAACTGAATTCATATCTTGCTACTCAGTCAGAATCTTATTAACCTGGAGTCCCAGTCTCTGTCACAATAATCATATATGTGATGTTTTAGGCCTTTTGGCAGACATCCATTTAAAATGTAGACAATGGCATATATACATAAAGAGCCTTTGCTCCATGGCTACTGAAGTTTCTCAGCTTGCTCTCTAGTAACATTTGTGGTCCAGGTAGCTTTGCATAAAAAATGGTTGTCATTCGCAAGGCTACTTTTATTTTTATACTTTAAGTACATTTCCAAGCCTGTACTTTGTTACTTTTACTTGAGTAAATAAGTTAAATCAGTACTTCTACTTTTACCAGAGTATTTTTTAACACAAGTATCTGTACTTCTACTTAAGTATGAGAAGTGAGTACTTTTCCCATCTCTGCTGGTAAACTCATTCGTGGGTTAGCCCAGTGCTGCCTTTATCCGTGGTGAAAACAATCATGCTACTAATAACTTTATGAGCGTGTTGAACGTTGTGGTAACCCTATAATGTTATCCACCAAGCATTAGCTAGCTAGCATTAACGTTAGCTACTTGTAAACCAACACATTGTAGTAACGTTAAACTGGATTGATATTGATATGTATCAATAAATAAGATATCTGCTGTATTACTGTGTTGCAAAGTGGCATGTTATCAATCACAAAATGATGCTGTGTGGCAGAAAAAGCAGTATTATGGTTAGGAGTATTTTTTTCTGTGACATTGTATGATTTACAATTACGATCAAACGTATCATCTGGGTGCCGTGTTTTGAAGGAAGTTACGAGGAACTAAAGGGTGAAAGGTTATATGACGCCACTGACGGGCGACTAGGAAGGAAAGGAAACGTGCCGTGTCTGAAAATAAAATAACAGATTTCTCTGGGTTTGAAGTTTGGTGGAAACATTTGTGAGAGTGTAACTACACAACTCCAAAAAATATATAACATAGGTATGGTTGTTTTTAGACATTTTAATGCAGAAATGTTACATATTGTACCTTTAATGCTTTGAAATATGGAGTCCATATTTGTAGTTGTAATTTTATGTGATAATTGTGGTAAGATAAAAACATTGTAAATAGAAATATATGGTAGTTACTTCAATAATTAGCCCCAGCTTTGTCAGTTTGTTTACTATGTCACAGTCATCGTGGTAGAACATTAGACATTTATAGTACCTCTTGTTTTTGTAATTGAAATACTCTTGAACCTGTGACCATGACTTGACATATTGCGTATCTGCTACAACTTATGTTTGAATGAAAACATCTCAGCAAGTGTTGGATAAAGCCCAAAACGTGTTACGCACACTTCCTACAATATCAATTCAATTGCAGGGAAATCTTTTGGTGTTGTAATAATGCACGTACCAAGATGAGAGAGGGTAACTGAGAGGAAAAAAGCAATCAAAGTCAAGTACAACCAACATGCCATTAAACCTTTTAATGATCTCAACCTCTCCATATTCCGGTTCACTGTAATTAGCAATAAAATTCATAACGGGTGTGGACTCGTAATGTAGCTGCTTTAGCACAGGTCAAATCATACCGTCACACATTTGGACTTGCACCATCTTTTATTTTCAGTGGTGTCTGACTCATGCAGAAGGCATTGTAATGTACTGAGCCTCAGTTATTTTTCCCCTCTCTCTTTGCTTCTTTTTACGATTCCACCAAGAAGCATAAGCAAACAAATTCAAGTTTGTGAGTCAGATATAAGATACACAAATTATTTTGTGTGTGTGGCTGTCCATCTCAAGTAATATATTATATTTTGATGTGACTACAGTGAGCTATGTAATTGTAGAATTATGCATTTTGTACCTACAGTGTGTAGTCGTGCTAGTACTGAACCTTTTTGGGAGTTTGGAAAGGTCAGATTATCTAAACGTTGCTGACTGCTCTGGTACATTATTGGTTAATAATAATGATAATTAAATTATCATGTGGTTGTTTTCAAATTTAAATAAGAAGATAATACGATTATTTGGCTCTTGGGTGTGGCCGGTGCTTGCTTATCCTTACTTTGAATATAGTTTGCCATTCTTGAGTGATTTTCTAGCATAGAGATACAGTGTTGGACATTTAAAATGGCTAAGAAAAAATACTTTAGCACCACGATGAAGAACATAACCTACACACTGACTTTGTCTCTCATGCTGCTTATCTCAGTGGGACTCTGTAAGCATACAAATGTGTCTTTGAGACAAATTTGAATAGTGTCATATTATAAAACCAAATTGTTTATATTTTCACTTTCCCTGTCCTTACCCAGTCCTGCACCCCTGTGCCTGTGGACCATGCAGGGGCAGATATCCCAGCACATCTGAAAAGCCAAAACAGTATATTTTGAAAGCTTGCGGCTCTTTTCAAAGTCTCTTAAGATGCCGTGTGGATTTGTCACAGCTCAAGGTTGTTTTGGAGTGTCATCAAAATCATCTGAGAAATGAAGCAAATGGAACAAAACTATAGAAAACCTGTCCTGCTCATTTGTCCTGATCAGGGCGCAGAGTTTGGCATTGTTGAGGCTGTTATCATGGCCGAGACAGGATCCTCCCGTTACAATATGGCCTTTGTTAAAACTCTTCGATGAGATACAGGCTTGTCTCACCCTCCCTTTAGCATTCTGGGGCTGGCTGTAAAAAACTCACACACTCACACTCTTGCTCCCACACACATACTCAGCGACACATCCCAGAGCTCAGAGGAAGAGAAGAAGCCATACAATGTTGATAGCAGCTTCCAGTTCTGAGGTTCTCCGAGGCTTACCAAAACAATCACCTATAGTCAGCCACACACACACACACACACACACACACACATACACATGCAGACAAGAGTCCACACTTGCAGGTAGTTCCAATACAGATCATAAATTACGTATATGTGCACATATTCTCACACCTCTTGGATTGATGAGAGAAACTGTATGAATTATTTACTGGAAGTATAGGAGACAAAGCAAACATGAATGAGTAAACACTGTCTGGTAGTAAACACTGTCTGGAGGAGAGAGAGAAGTAGGGGAAAGGAAATACAGTCAAAAACTTCAGGAATGGACAAAGCTGTTCTATTTTTATTTATTTAACCTTCCTTTCACCATAAAGACTGGGTTAGATTTGTTTATTTTTTTCAAAAGATCTGGGGCCAGTGTGCGTGCATGTGTGTGCGTGTGCGCGTGCGTGTGTGTGTGTGTGTGTGTGTGTGTGTGTGTGTGTGTGTGTGTGTGTGTGTGTGTGTGCGCATGAATAGATGAATGAGAGGCAAATTAATAGCACTTTATAAATGCTGTACATGTTCGTATTCAGCCATGCAGATAGTTTTGGTTTTATTTGTCTTGGTTTTTGATATCAACTGTACTTCTACGATTTCTGCCTCAACCCCAATACAGTGAAGTTGAATGGAGTTTTATTTGCGACACTCAAAGCATGGCATTTAAATTCCCTGTCATTGTCTCTCATACGCTGCATGATTTGCAAACTATACTGTGAACACTTTTATTTGGAATTTTCTACAGAAGAAAAACTCCATATGAAAACTTTTTCAAGTTCTGTGGCTAGCTGTTGAATTTTGGAATGCTGTGACCAACCCAAACTAATTCTCTTTCATTATGTTGAGGCAGAAATCTCAAAAATTGTATCTTAAAACCAAATGAAAGCAAGAGTATCTGCCTGACTAGATACAGTAAGACAATGTGTTTATCTGCAATGTGGGTGAACTGGCCCTTTAATAAAAGCATACATGGAGACTGGATGCGATTAGAATCCAAGTAGGATGGTTAAAAAAACAAAACAATATTGGTCTTTATTTGTATTTGAATTAAATCCACCAACACACTTGGATACACACTGTCTGCATCACCCCGTTCCCTGGAACTCCCGTTCGATTGCAAAGCTGCCAGCCTCGCAACAGATCAATCATAGATCACAGCTAATGTCTCCCGTTACAGCACCCGGTGATTGCCCTGTTATTATCCCACTAATTATCACTATCATCATTATTATCATTTCTCTATTACAGTTCATTACTCCAGACCCGGAAGACGATGGTATAATGGTCTAAGTGGCAGTTATTCCGTGTATCGATTGGTGGGAAGTTGCAAGCCTTGTTCCATGCTGTTTTCTCTTCTGACAGAAGCTGTCTCAGTGCTGTTGAGGCTTGCAGGCCACTTCACTAGATACCCCGATCTGACCAATTGGGCTGTAAATTGGCAAACTCACAGTACATATAATGTAACATTAAGAATGGATAGGAAGTAGCTAAGGGAAGTACTGTCTTTGTAACAAAGTATGGTAATTGGAAAAGAAATAGATTAAGGCCTCCAGTTTGTGGCTTTAATTGATCAAACAGCTGTCAATTTATTATTATTAGGCTCACTTTCATGCTCACAAGTTTAATGAAAAAGACTGAAGAAAAATATTTGTACTCAAAGGAAGATTAACTCAGCCTTCTTTTATAAAGCATTCTTTTATCCTTCATTTCAAGGAGCACATTGTCTTTTCATACAAACATACAGGCAGATTGGTGTAAAGATCTGAGCCAACACGCATTCTGGTGCCCCAGCTTAACAACAATCTGCTACCAAATCTGTTATTTTTAGAAAATCAATAATTTGTGCCTTTTCTGTTCAAAACTTGGTTCAGTTTGATACCGTTCTCAAAGCTGTACACTGCATATGTACACAGGAGGATACACCATTTTACAGCATTTACATCAGAACTACCAGGCAGTATCTTTTTTTTAAATAAAGAAGTCTACACATTTTAAGGCCCACCCTGCTCAAATCGAGCACAGTTGATGTTTACTCGAGAGGTGTCTCAGCAGTGTGTTTCAACACACCCTCCCCTATGCAAACAACCTGAGGCAATTTCCACACACTTCCTCACGGGAAAGCACAAACAGACTGGGCTGCCTAAACTCAGGCACAAGCAGACGGATGGCTAGATAGGGAGACTGTCCCATCTCTGTAAGGTGAATAAATTAGAATAAATGTATATACTCTAAATAGCTCTCACAGTCATCAACCTTAGTCACCGAGTGACTCATAACCTTGTTTGTCGTATGCCAGACGCACAAGCTGTACCAATGTGATTAAGGACGGAAAGAATGTCGCATCACACTGCTGCTGGCAGAACACCTTTTCTCTCCAGAAATGTCAAGTCTTCATGAATCAAGACAAATACACTTAGGTTTTGATTGACAACCATGCATTTAGGAGATAATGCAATAAGCTTTGAAATAGTTTCAAAGGGTCATACACGCTTCCCAGCTCATATAGAAACCCGTTTACATTCAGTTCAACTAAATATATGGTAAACTGTACTGGAGTAAATGCTTTACAGTAACACAATACTCATATGTCAACAGTGATCTCATGTAAAGTACAACAAATAATGTAGTGTTTGTAAAAGTGATGTAATTTACCAACCCTCTCTGTGACATCTCATTTTAATCGAGACCGCAACAATGAGAACACTTGATTGGTTCCAACTATTCAAACTCAAGTCTACGTAACATGGTCTAATCCTCACCTATGACATAGAATTGACATTGTGTTCATTTGTGGTGCCTCCACTGCCTTAGTAACAAGCTAACAGGTCATTTTAGATTTGTTGTAATGATTTTACTTTACGGCAGGTGCAAAAGGCAACAAACATCTTAGCCTTTATCCCTACTGTCTTACATCTGTGGTGTTGAATCTGAAAAGCACACGTATTTGTTAGATGGTTTGGTGTCGTGATCATCTGTTTAGCACAGCTTGCTAGTTCTCTCCATTGTGTATTAACAAAGAGTCGTTACACTTTACTTGAAGGTCTACATAAGAGTGACATGAGACTGTCATGAACGTTTCACAAACATTCACATAACATAATGCTTCTTTTAGTGTCATTCGGTGTTTGTCATGACAAGTTATGGTTATGGTTATGGTTTGGTTAGGGTTCATGTTCACAGTGTCATGTCACTCTTATGTATATACCTTCAAGTAAAGTGTTACCCAAAGAGTAGCGGTCACAGCAGCTGCAGAAACACCTTGCAGAGGCTGCAAAAACAGTAATAGGTCAGCACGGGTTGCTTGGGTTTTCACCTACACATTTCAGATTGCAGTATACCGCTCAACAAAGCTTGATGATGTACGAGACATCCAGCTGGTGCTGCTGTGGTAAAATGATGTGATGGTGATCTTTTAGTCAATTCCTATGCCAGACACAGAAAACATAAATCTACTGAAAAGTCATATATGACCTCAGTCAGACCTCAGTTTAGTGCTCTGCTTCAGTTAAACATAGTTCTTTAATTTAATAAATCACAAAAGATATGAAAGAACTTGGGACAGTGGAAGTGTTTCACCTTTTAAAAGATGTATGGCATAGGTGAAATAAAAATGTGATTATGAGCAAATAAATAAAGATAATGATGATAGCCCACAGTCCACAGGGCAGAAGAGAAAAGAAAGGAGAGAAGTGGGAAATCGCTAAACACATTTCCTGTTGGTCAAAACCACGGCTGATTGCATACAAAACAGCTTCTCTCTTTGAGAGGTCGGATGCCATTTTTTTTGCTTACCAATTTGAATATCTTTCATTGCAGTTATTGTTTTTGAGTGGTTGACACTATACACTGCCACACTATACCAAGTGTGTGTGTGTGTGTGTGTGTGTGTGTGTGTGTGTGTGCACGCATGTTTTTGTGGGTGCGTCTATTACTTTTTATCCCTTTTTTTGTCATTCATTTGACTTCAGTCGCAGGGAATGTGTGTGCTAAATACTGCATACTTTATGCTGCATTATAAAACAGGTAGCTCAAATTAAGCAATCGCATGGTTGACGGTTCATGACCGTGATATAATAACCATATACAACGGCTGTGACATCTAATTCCTTGGCACAATATATAAGTATCACTCCACGTCTGAGAAAAAAACATTATTAATAACGTAATTCACATAATATTTTATGTAAATGTTCAGGTGCTGTTCAATTTATAATCATTTTTCATTGGCAATTAAGTCAGTATTACTTCATTTATAGGTGTGGGAGTTGCCTTTGCTTAGCACTTTCAAATCATTAAAATCAATCAGTTATGTTCATATCCCCAAGTACCTTTGTCATTGCATAAAAGTGTTTTAGCACACAAAGATATACACACACGCACAAGCAAATGACCAAATTGTTTTACATGAATCAAATTTCATGCAAATAAGATACACTTTGCCCACTTGTTTTAAATAATTTCCTGTTCCATGCACACAAATAGTTACACATGCCCAAACATTGTATAATAGCGTGTCAAAAATGTATTAACAAACTCATTTTCAAAAGAGGTTGTAACACCTTGCAAAACCAAGAATGGAATCAGTTTCACATGTTGTATTGATGCCTGTGATATAATGTGCACATCAGGGGAAAAAAGATATTTGCAAATTGCTTTGTTTCATCTCTGACATTATCTCTAAATACACACGCGCAAACACGCATATTATATACATATACAACACAACACAATATGAGTATTGCTTAAGAGACTTTAATGGTTGTCAGTCAATTCCTATGATGTTTCAAAAATCACCTTCTGGCCCTGTGAACTGCCAAACTATCCACCTGAAATTAGTATTACAGTATTTAGCATTCTATTGTATAACCACTTCAGCAGCTATTTAGTTGAATCCCTGGTTTAATTAGCAAGCTTCGCTCCCTCTGTTGTGATTGACTGTTTGTGCAAATTACAGGCTTCTGTAATTGAAGAGGACACAAATGAAGCGGGTCTGTGCCAGAATGTGGCTGGCTGCAGCTCTTTGGCTGCTGATAGAGGCTGACCAGTCATATATTCCATCATGGCACTTTAAGTATGACATTGTTCTGCTGTGTGTACTCATTGGCAAAGAGAGCAAGAGAGATGGAGTCAGACGGAAAAAGAGAAAGAGCAAGGCGAAGAGGCATAGCAGCAAATTACATGATGCCAAGTACATTAACATATCCATCTGGTGTCTCATTCTTCCTCCACCGCTACTCACCCCATTGGCCTCTGTTGCCCCCATCACTGAGCTTGAATGGGCCCTTCCAGGACAAGGTCATGTTGTTGGCGTCTGTTGTGAATCTGCCACCTGAACCCAAAGGTGCCTGTGGGGGCCTGGCGCACGGACATGCTGGCAGGGTGGCAGTAGTGACTCTATAGTTCTAAACTGACAGGAAGCAAGGCTGAATCACACAATCTGGGTCACACATGCACGCAAAGTAACACCTTTCTGTGTTCCTGGCTTTAGTTTTCTCTCCCCTTACCTGCCTCTCTCTGTTTTTTTCTCCACAATACAGTACTATCAGGATATAAACTTTGCAACACTGATTTCATGTGTTTGTATTGTTAACACGCATTCAACCCTTTGTGTGTGTGTGTGTGTGTGTGTGTGTGTGTGTGTGTGTGTGTGTGTGTGTGTGTTTCCCGCAGGAATTGGCGGTCCCTACCGTCTGATAGCCAGGTTCTATGTGAGTCAGTGATGACTAAGTGTGCAACACTGTGCAATGTGGCCCATAACTTGTATCTATGAGACAGAGACGAGCACACAGACAGATGGCGTGACTGGAGTCCAAATAGCAATTCAGTGGAAATATTGCAGTACTAATTAAGATAGGAAAGGTACACCAAAGGAGAGAGGCAGATACATAAGGGAAATTTGATTGAGTTAACCCTCTGAACCTTATTGCCCAACTGAGTCCAAGCTTTGTAGTGTTTTATCGTTAGAATAGAGAGCAAAAATCAAGTGTTATCTGAAATTAAAATCACATCAATGGAAGATTCAGGTCTAGCGTTACCTAAGCAGATACTTTGTAACATATATCTCTTAATTTATCACATAGACCTGATGATAGTATTTTGTGAATCTGGGAACTCGATGTGGAAGTTTTAGTTATAGCACATGGTAAAAGCAATAGCAACGTTTCAGTTTGGGTAACTGATACTTATGTTATATGAGTTGAAGTTTTGCATTGCCAGGAACAACAAGCCCCCATTTTATTATTCAGACTGAGAGGAATTTATTTAGCCAAAAAATGGCTGCTGGATGGCACACTGTTCCTCCGTCTGTTGCCCTGCATGAACTTTGAATCAGCTGCTCCAGGTCCTGCATCTTTTTTGATATGAAAGTGGAAATGACCCTGCAGATACAGACTAAAAAAAAGAGTTGCTGAAACATGCCCTTACCAAACCACTGCTGTTTAGTCTTTCTTTTTGACCTGACAGTACAAGATGATTAAATTAACAGGGAGGAAGATGGATGTGTTTCTGCTGAGTGTTTGTATTTCTTTGCCCTCACCATATGTACACCTGCTCCTTTTTTTTCTGTGTCCTTTCATTGTTGGGTCTTAAATGTGTTACTCTGCACATCCTACCCTTTACCAACCTAACCTAAACCCCTACGACCCCATCAGAACATATTGATGATATACTGTCATCCCTCTGCCACACTCAATGGCCCCTCCCTTCCTTATACATCATAGATACTGTACAGACACAACGGCACACTTCCATAGTGTAAAACTACCTTTAGATCAAGGAAAGAGACAAAAAAGGTATGAAATGTGCAAACTTTAAGGTATCTTTGGTAAGTCCAGCTTTCACTGGACAACATTTTTGCTAACGTATTAGGTGAAGCTCAAGAATCGTCCTCATAAAAAATTGACAACATTTTAATTCCCTTGAAGGAAACATCTAGAGAAGTGTTTGCTAACTTGCTGGGTTGCATGTATTTGTACTGTAAAAAAGTCAGTTTCAGCTGAGTATCTTTACATTTCCAGTGATTACTTCTTATGCAAGAATGACGATCCATATGGATTATAATTACGGCCATTACTATGAATCGGTCAGATGTTGGACATTTCTCTGTGTTGAAGCCAGCAATTGTGATTTACACAGATATGAAAGTTACATTTTTCATAGAATTCTCACCAAAAGCAGCTTTAGACGAATCTGCTTTATTTGCATTGCTGTCCCATTGTTATTTCTCTCTCTGCCTGAGCATTTCTCTTTGTCCCTCCTTATGTGGGTGGTGCGGTCAAAGGATACTCTTCATACATTGATTCATACGAGCCAGCTGGTTGAAGGGCTTCAGAAATATTAACTTAACTCTCAGCTCTCCTTTAAGCAAAATGGCTCTGGATGTTTTTTTCTTCTCATTAATTGCCTCTGGTTTTGTTTTTGTTATTTGTTCTTCATTAAAACTTATGTGAACATTATTTCTACAACTCATAATGTGTGCAAGAGAGAACAAATGTTCTCTTTCCAAAGCTCAATATGCATCAGTCTATAAAAGATACTAAACTGCCTAAAAGGCTTGAGATATCTATTTTACTAGCAAAGTAGCAAAGATATAAAATACTTTTTACAATCCAAATCCAACAGATGATTCCAGACTATCTAATCACATTCATGAGCTGAACTTAGAATACAAAACTGACTTGATTATTCAACTGGAAGCAGCAGATATGAATTCTATGACAGCAGGATTGTTAACCTAAAGAAATAAAATAAAATCAACAGCCGAGGCCAAGTGGGGTCATTCCCTGCTCAGCTGCCACAGTGACAGTTACAGGAAGAGGTTGAATCCCATTTAGAGTGATGGCTGCTTGACAGCTCTTCAGAAAAAACACAACTACCGTCCGCTTCTCCCTCAGACTCATATCCTCATCTGAGTCATCTCCCACATAGAACACCACTGTCATGAAGTACAACAACCTTTCCAAGCACCTCATGTCATTTGATATTTTTTTCACAAATCATTTCTCTGTTGTCCATGACCAATTTAAGATCGCAGCAACATCCATTCCCTCTGTTGCCTTTGATCTCTAAACTGTCTATCTAAATGATGTATTACCCTCTGTAATATTGAAATTGAAACAGAATGTATTTAGGAAAATACAAGTGAAGGAGCATGGGATAGTTATCGGACATAGCTAGTCTTTTGTTTCAAAAATCTTGTTTCAAACCTCTGTGTTGCCAAACATCAACCCTGCTGAATTGTCCTTGAGCAGGATCTGTTTGTGAACCTGATTCCTGACCTGACTGCAGAGATGTCCCAAAAAAAGACATTCCAACAAAGAGCAATACCTATACTTTCAAACACCCCATACTTTTCTCACACCGCTCTTTCAACTACAAGTCAAGGATAGGGAGGAAAAAAACAAAAAAAACATAGCCTTCTGAGTAGAACTAAGCAGCAATACTGCTAGTTATTGTAATCGTATGCAGTAATTATTTACAAATGTTGGTTACTATGCATCTAACTGGGAAGGGGTTGAATATATTAGTCATGTGAGCTGTCAATCACAGATGCACCCTGTATGTTGGAGGCCTTATGTTAGTAGTGGTTGTGGGAAGTAGGGAAGACATTGGCCAGCTGGGATAAAAGCTAATGAATGAGGTTATAAGAGAAGCATGTTGTCTTATTATGGTTTCTGTGTGTGATAATGCACATTGCAAGCTTTATTTTAGAAGAGTCACACAATAAATATGTGTCAAGTGGCAAGTAACTTTAAATACAAAAAAGGCATTTGACTGTCATTTATTTTACCTGGGGTCTTTAAAAAAGTCAGTCATCAAGTGCAGGATAATTCCCATATTGCCAGAACAGCTCTGATTGAGTTGTTTATAACCTGAGAATTCCATGTAATACCATGAGACTTTGTAACAAACGTATTCAGCCCTGATCAAATAATGTTTTGATAAGCCTTAAGCCTTTTTTCAATTCCACATACTGAAATGCCACACTTAAGACAATATTTTGTTGTGTCCCTGGTTTTGATACATTAAACATGTACTGAAAACAGTTTTTTTAAACTTTAAAGCACATACAATTAAACAAAAAATCAAGAGACCTCATTTGGAGGGATATGAAACGCTTAGCTGTTGTATACTGTTATTGTACAATGTGTACTCCCATGAAAGTGTGGAATTTTACATTCTCACATTTTTCCTAAATATTGTGGGAATTGGACAAAATTGCAATCCCTCACAAATAATTAGACTTAAAATAGACTTAATTCTACAAGAATAGTCAGGCCTGGCTCCGAGGCATCAACGAATGCTTTATGCACAGTTGAGGGTTGTCTGGGCGTGTTAAGGTGTGTGTGTGTGTGTGTGTGTGTGTGTGTGTGTGTGTGTGTGTGTGTGTGTGTGTGTGTGTGTGTGTGTGTGTGTGTGTGTGTGTGTGTGTGTGTGTGTGTGTGTGTGTGTGTGTGTGTGTGTGCTGGCATGGAAGCCAAGTTATTTCTTTTTACCAGTCCATCATATTTGCATACACATTTTTACACATTTCTTGGTATGCAAGAAGCTCAGAACATAGCACTGTGTGATATACTTAGACTACAAGAGAAATACTTCCTTTTCAGCAGGTGTAAATACATGATTAAGAAATTATTTCTCCCAATATAATTTTTTTTGTCAATTAGATCAATCAATTAGAGACACAAGTAAAAAATGAAGGCACAATAGACTGGCATGCATTCATCCCAACACATAATGCGATACAAAAAGTATCCCTGGATTTGTGTGGGAGTGGCTGAAAAACATGCACTTTTTAATATGGTTTCCATATTTGTTTATCCTTTTCTTTAATCAGTATAACTATTTTGTCATGTGATTATTAATTAAAAGTGATGATTGCATACTGCGCCTCTTCGATTACACCCATGCGAGTGTTTGTGTGTACAAGAGTGTTGTTCAGATAAGAGGGACAAATCCTCCTCTCTGCTGTAGGTACTACAGTGGATTTTGCATTAAGCATTCAACAGAAAGAATACATGTATATAGACAAGGGTTCCCCTCACACACTGCTAACAAAGTCTGACAAATTGTTCATATCCAAGCTGCCCCCTAATGTCGTTTTCTAAATTAATTCTGACATGGGAGCTCAAAATGAAATGAAAGCCTTCCACTTTCATCAGTATTGTGTTATCATCCCCCCCCCCCCCCCCCCCCCCGCGCGCTTCTCTCAGGTTCTCCTCCACATTGGTCCGATTCGTTGCACCTCATTCCTTAAACAGTGATTCACCTTCTTCCACGCCCACTGGGATCTTTTTATATCCAAAACATACATTAAGCATGCACTACGTCAAGCAGATGCTGCACTGATGTCACAAACCTCCAATAAAACTGCACCGTTATTCACAATATGATAACACAAAAAAGACCAAACATCCTGTGCCCTCCAGAAATACTGGCATCCCAGTTCAAATGAGCCAAAGAGGCTGTACTATAAAAGCGATAATCAGCACAGATGACTCATGCACTCTTGCTGCTGAGTCTCTGGTATTGTGCACTTTAAAGCAGATGTACAGTACTGACATCATTTACCTAAAAAGTAAATCAAACTAAATTTCACTGTGGTTTGGTATAGCTTTTGGTAATTAAATATAATATTATAGTATTGCATGTTGCTTAGCCTGTTATTGTGTGGCAGTGAGGGGGAAGTACATTTCTTCTTTGATTATAAAGCAGGTGGAGGTGCTATATAAATAACTCTGAAAGTATCAAAATGCTCAATCCACAGAGAAATGCACACATCCCGTATTCAGACACGGTGCCTTTAAATGAGCTGTCAGGACTTCTGTAAAGACTCAACGAATTCTCATGAAAGGGTTTGTATAATATCGTACAAAAACGTAAACCTTCAACAGACAGGCACTAAAACAGAGTGTTTCTGACAATGGGGGAATACAGGTATATTCGAACAGACATTGTGAGAAAAATAATGTGTTTTTTTAACATTAAAGCATGTTACCATGTTCTGGTAGAAGCCCAAAATAGAAGTATGAACCTGAAAATGAGCATAATATGGGACTTTTAAGTAATGAATAATATATTAATTACGGTATTTGGTGGCATGCTGTGAGATCCTCTTGTGCCACTATGGGCAGAGCTTCACAGTGAGAAACGTCATTCCGACCCCAACCCAGGAGTCAGCTCACCTAACACGCACACTCACTAAAGAAATAAAACACACAAGAGGTTTATAGAGCCACTGTAGGATGTTCAATCTCATTAGAAGTGTTTCCTCATGAATAACATTGAATAAGGATGAATCACTCGATTATAGATTCCTGTGTGTGTGTGCGCTGTCTATGTGTGTTGACAGCTTCCTCTGTGTGCCACAGTGTGTGCGTGTGTGTATCTATCTTGCCATAATAAACAGCAGTGGGAAGTGCCAGTCAGTGAAAAATGGGCACCACCTTTTCCTATTGATTTAATCTCTAGCCCTT
Organism: Gymnocephalus cernua; assembly: GCA_023631565.1. NCBI lineage: Eukaryota > Metazoa > Chordata > Actinopteri > Perciformes > Percidae > Gymnocephalus > Gymnocephalus cernua. Next base: position 12,658,786 of record CM042434.1, on the reverse strand, counting down.
TGCCACTACCCCCCAAATCTGTCTTCACAAAACACATATGAGGACAATCCCGTCCCGTTCGTGTGACTCTTTGAAATAAGCATAAATAACCATAACGGGAGGTCAGAATATTTTTTGGGACAGCTGGAATTCTCCTGGCTGGTGAGAAGGAGGTTAAGTATCCTGAATTCAGCCCTTTTTACATTTCCTTCTTCTTTTATGAATGGGATTTCCTTGACCACTATTTACATTTAAAAATTATTCAGTATTCTTACAGTCAGTACATCAGGCAGAAATCAGTAATATTACCCACTACATCAGAATGATGGATAGCCAATATGGCATAGTTGTTACATGGAAGCCTTTTTTTCATAAATGCAAAACTGCACTAGCTAGTGGAATGTGATAGTATTTAAGTAATGCAGTTCAAAAATACAAGCATGGCCTTAAACTCGATGTGATTCAATGCCTTTGACATTTCTGCTCCTATAGCATTGGGATTTTTTTCCTTGGCTTGCTTTCCTATGTAAAATCTATTGTACGTGTGCAGGGTTTAGGACATGGGCCTGACCCCTATTGATTGGAAAGTAGTCCATGTCTGGAGGACTGATCATAACAGAGTCTGTCTGAAGCCTTTGTATTTTTCCTGGTGGTAGGCGTACCTGAAATATTGCTTCCACAACTGGCATCTCCCTGGCTGTGGCATCCGGTTTGCTGCAATTACAAACCTCTGGCAGTGAGTTGTTCTCATCACACCCACATGGGAGGGCAGTGAATGAGAGCAACCGAGTGGAAAAAGAAAAAAAGTTTGTTCCACACGCACGTCTGCAGCCACTTCCCACTCTGCACTTTTCCATCACCTCCCCCTCTCAATCTCATTGTGCTGGCAAATTAAAATTCACGTGTTGCCAAGCTGTCCATTCTCCCTCCTCTGCTTAATTGTCTCGAAAATTGGGGAGATTACCAGGCACGATTTATGTACCAATAAGAATCTGTCAGAAACCTGGCACTATATACCATGGCATACACACACACAGACTTTGATGACATGGAAGCTGTAGGCAGTGGTCATCATTGGATACCGCCGCTCTCAAACTGTATCCTTTTCAATTTTACCCTTTCTGTATATCACATTGAGCAAGCATGTCTAAAAATCTCACACAGAGAAGTATGGAAATCACACATCACTCTCTCACACACACACACACACACACAAACACACACACACACACACACACACACACACACACACACACACACACACACACACACACACACACACAGAGACAAAATGCAGTGTATTTTGATGCTGATCAACAATCTCTCTGTCTACACAAGTGTCACTTTTCCCAACATTTACTCACCTAAACTTGAAATGTCACACTGCAGCATACCCAACGTCATTGTTACAGATGGTATATGCTATTTTCTAAGAAGGTTACATATGGTCTGCTCAATTGTCTTTACACGTCAGCAGGCGAGGTCACTAACTCATTCAAATTTGAATATTTGCTACATTTAGATTGTGTATGTTAAATTACACCATTTTGGATTAGACACACAAGTAGCTAAGATTTGCATAAATCATACTGTACATTTATCACCAAATGTTTTGGAAATCAACACCCACTCATTGTTGTGTTATACTTGGAAAATATATAGTTTTATTAGTCACTTAAATTAAGCTGCCAGGAGTTCATGAATCTAGTGTTAGTGTAACATATTTCAAAGCTGGCAACAATGGTTAGCAGCTGAGCTAACATTTGGCAGGCTAATTGAGCCTGGGGCCAGTGATGATATTCCTGCAAGCAAACATAAACTGCAGTTAATGATCGTCATAGTTTATGTTATCAGTGAGAGGGCTGTGCATTTCACCACGTTTCCTGATCCCATGAATCATAGGTGCCATCGTATTGTTGATTGTGTGAGTTGCATCGTGTGAAATGGATTGGTGTAGATGTGTATAATATTATTTTTGTCAATTTCATATTCACACAAATTGTCATGCTTTGTACAGTATAATGTAAACCAAAATAAACTATTCATATTTATAGGTGGCACTTTTAGTTTAGTGCGTTGTGGGGTCTGGCACTGCCTTTCTGACATGATTTATCAACATCATTGCTGTGCGCAACAGTTTGGGTAGCGTTAAACTAATAAACAGACATCCAAAGAACAAAATCTAAACAAACAATGATCATGATCATCTTATATGTGTGTGACAATAACTATATTTAATTTAGGTTGTGTAATGCATCCACAAGTCCAAACTCCGCAGTTTTGGGGACAGAGCCTTCTCCAGGGCAGCTCCCAGGCTCTGGAACTCCCTCCCCCAAGAGATCCGCACCTCTGAGTCCCTCACCATCTTCCAGTCCCGCCTCAAGACCCATCTCTTCACCTCTGCCTATCTGTAGCCCCCTTTTCTTCTGTGACTGTATCTTGTTTTGCTTTGTCTTGTTTTCTTTTGCTTTGTTTTGTTTTGTCTTGTATTGTCCAGTTTTGCTTTACCTTCTAATCTAGCTCCCTGTAAAGCGACTTTGAATCTATGAAAGCGCTATATAAATTCAATTTATTATTATTATTATTATTTATTAATGTCTAAAGTCCGTACTTTCCTTGTTGTTGGTCGCCTAGTTTTCTTTTTTTTATTCTCTACAAGCTCAATATGGATGATCTTTTCTCAGTTCTTCTGTCAACTTCTTTCCACCCCCGCCATCCCACCCACACGCACATGCACACGCACAGGCATGCATGCATGCACACACACACACACACACACACACACACACACACACACACACACACACACACACCACACACACACACACACACACACACACACACACACACAGTGTGTATCTCCATGTGAGATGCATGTCTGCAGGTTTGTGCGAGTTTGTGTGTAAATAGCCAGGTGTTGGCCATGTTCTCTCCTGGGAGCAAGCCAAATGAGGCAGTGTGATTATAGCCCCACCAATGTAATCTCACCTCTTAGACTGTCGCCACTCAACCCCACCTATCTCCCCCCCTCCTCTCTCCTCCTCCATCCACTCCTCATGGCCCATTCCAGCTAAATCCAATTTGTTATGGTTTCAAACAAGGCCTTGTTTTTCTGTGCTCTCACCACTTCAAACAAAGTGGCTTCTGTTATTGCTCGTCCAATTTGAAATAGTTTTTTCCCCCTCATCTTTCTTTCCCTTCAGGTCCCATCTTTCTTTCCTTCCAGGTCCACTCTTGCCGTGATGCACAATAGGCAGTGTGGACTCTAGATTTGTAGCACAAGGTGCAGCAACTGCAAAGCTTTTACACAACTATACAGAGCTAGTCTTTTGTAGCGTAAGGACACTATTGGCATTTTGTGTCAGACTGAACTATTCTATCTGCTTTTGTGGTGGCTTTTTTGAAGGCTGACAGAGACTTTTAGGTTGATGCTGTAGTAAATACATTAATATTATATATATATATATATATATATATATATATATATATATGTATACATATGACGTGTGTGTGTGTGTGTGTGTGTGTGTGTGTGTGTGTGTGTGTGTGTGTGTGTGTGTGTGTGTGTGTTTACAGGGGATGATGTACCTGGAGGAGCGTAGGCTTGTCCACAGGGATCTGGCAGCCCGAAATGTTCTGGTCAAATCTCCCAACCACATCAAGATCACCGACTTTGGTCTGGCTCGCCTGTTGGATGTTAATGAGAAGGAATATAATGCTGATGGAGGAAAGGTAAATCCTGTCATCATTTTGTAACACGTCATTTACACTATCAGACAAATAAACAAATGTCTCCATTTGACATCTTTTAGCCCCACACCGTACTGTGCAAGACTATAAAGGGTAGAATGGGCCCCTGAAATAATTAAGATATTAAGATGTTTTGAGATAGCCACTTAGCTATATCTAACTATTTCTTGGCTAGGCACATTGCTTTTTTAATGGGTGTTCAAACAGACTGTGGTGGGAATTTTAGAGGTGGTGCATGCAAAGCCAATGAAAAGAAAAGGAATTGAACACAAGTCACATCCATTCCAGTTGTCGATTGAGTTGAACATGTTTCATTTGCACATATCCCATGTCTTTATGAATTAGCTTCATGAACATACACAGAAAAGAAGGGGGAAAAAGACAGACTGGAGGGAAATAACAAAGAGTTCAGAGTTGATTCAGAGGCTAAGCTGAACAAAAACACACAGACACAGAAACAATTGGTATGTCTGTTGGTAGCTAGCTTACTAACCAATCAAAGCAGACGGAGAAGGGGGCTTACAGAGACAGCCACTCAAACTGAGTATTTCAGACAGAGGTTGAATACTGCTATATTCAGACAGATATGAGAAAAATAAAGTCAGCTTCACAAAACACTCTATATTTCTCAGTATGGCTATGCTTAGAACACGGTGTCGTCCAGCGACTTTGGCACGCAGAAATTCGAGTGAAAATAATGACCTCTTCTGAAGAGTCCATGATGTTTTTTAATCCTCCGTTTCCTCCTTGGCTTCAAGTTATTGTGTGAAGGGGGGAGGGGGGGGGGCGCTTGCGCGATTACAGAAGGCAAGGCTTGTGTCATGTGGATGCAACAACAGTGGTGTTGTCATTACTTAGAATTCCTCATGGGAGAGACAGTTAAGTATTAGGAATATTAGTGTATCTAGTGGTAATAGTAATATTTGTAGTACTACTGGTAGTATTATTAAACCAGAACTGTTAGTGGTTGAATAGTGGCTATTATACTGTACAATGAGTGACCTTGTTATCTATTTTTATTATGTGCTGTTTGATGTGTTTGGTTTTGGAGGCTCATTAAGAAACAATATTATTAAATTACTATTTTGGACCACACCATTGACATGTTATAAAAGATAACAACAGACATTAACAATAATTTGGGTTTTATATCCTGAGGGAGGAACTTAGCCCATCACAAAGGACAGTTTTAGTGGAGTCAGTGAGATACTATTCTGCTCTATTGGACCATTTTATTTACTTCTGGGGAATGGAGATTTCAAAACTCTATAAACGTAGCAAACAAATATGTCCTTGGAGCTCTCTGTACATGGGCTACTGTCCTCTTTTAATCTTTGTTCATCCTTTTCCCCTTTTGTTTTTGCGTTCTTTATATTTTCATCCTCTCTCGCCCCCCTTTCTTGTTAGTCCATAATGGTTTGTGTCAATGCTGAGCGGTCTGGTATTATCCCCTCCACTGAGAGAAAGATAGACACTCTAACCTTCGACATCCCCCACCCCTCAACCTCCATCACTGTAATCAATAGAATTGGCCTTCAAATCTAATCACAGTGTTAAGCTGCATCCCAGACTGCCCTGCCATTTGCCCCACTATATTCCAATATAGCTGGTGTGTGTGCTATGTGTGTGTGTTTGTCTTCTCTTTCATCAAACCTTGTTTTTCTTCATTTTGTCATACCACTACTCTCTCTATCATAGTTTACACAATCAGTTCTGCCAAAACAGTTCATTGTTGTAACACCTCACCAACAGATGATCCAAGTTTAGTCTGAACCAACACTTATGTTGTCAGGTTTTTAAGGAAATATAAGAGAAAGGAGCTCAACTTTTTTTTTTAATGGTGAATGTTGCATGTATATAATACTGACGTGCTATGCTTCTATCTCACAGATGCCCATCAAATGGATGGCCCTGGAGTGTATCCATTACAGGAAGTTTACTCATCAGAGTGATGTTTGGAGTTACGGTAAGTTTCTAATTTCCTTTTAGAGAACTTGTGAAGTGGACAAAATCACTAATATTTGCATATTTCCTTTTAATGTTACATTAAATTACATTATTTTAAAGAAACCTAAGTGCAAAATTACTTCAAATAAGTGTTTGGAATCTCTATAGGATCAAGGGCCCCATTTTAACGATCTGAAACGCAAGTATCAAACATGAAACGCAAGTAGCTGTTGCTATTATACCGGCAGGATAAATGAGTCTTGCGCCCGATGCAAATCTAAAATGGGTTGGTCTGAAGTAGCTAGGTGTGGTTTGGGCGTAACGTGCAATAAACCAATCAGAGCGTCATCTCACATTCCCTTTAAGAGCAGGCACTTGTTCCATGGCAGATTACTATTATGATGCCGGATTTGCCTGGCGCACGCCAGCGGGAGCCGTACCTTGACCGGGGCGATGTTGCTGTGGCCTCTCGGGCGCATCTCCTCAAGTCTGGAGAGGATTGCTGCAGCCATGGAGCGTGGGCCTCCAAACGCACCACCTGCTCCTGTTGTGCCCCTTCCTCCTCCCCCCACTCCATCTCCGTCCACCCGCTCCACCAGGAGCACATCGCGCATTGCCACTCCCGGACCTTCAAGTGTCCAATCCCGCCATAGTTCAACATCATTTCTCCTTAAGTCCTCTAATATTTCCTAATATTTATGTCATCAACACAGCCATGATTCATGGAAATGTTGTGTAAAACACAACAAGCCACAAAGAATGCTGCAACTTTTTGAGGACTGTACTGTAAAGTGCCTCCTGACCTATCCAAACACCTGAAGTGCATTTTCAGTAATACTTTTCCTTGTCATTATGTATGGTTTGCAAAAATGGGAACTGCTGCATCCGTGTAGATGAGAGAAGCAAAGTGTATGCGCTTTGTGCACACGCTGCATTATGGGCTAGCATATGCCCCTAAAATAGCATCTGAATAACGTGCCACTGACTTTAGACTAGCACCACTGACTTTAGACTAGCTCCACTGACTTTAGACTAGCGCCACTGACTTTAGACTAGGTTTTTTCTGGTCTGTGGCGGAATTGTTTTCTGAAACTGCAAAATAGCACCAGGGAACATTTGCGCCTGAACACGCCTCCTCTTTTCGCTGAACCGCCCCCGCGAGTGCAAATTAATTCCCTAATTTACCGACGTGCATCTGTGGAGGGAAAAGTCAGCTGTGCGTCGGGTGCAAAATAGGAATGATACATGCGTTGGTGTACTAAGTTAGTTGCGCTGGGTGCAAGATAGGGCCCAAAGAGTTTTGATGTTGACAAAAAATTAAGTTCATGCCTTCTAAACAAATAAGTAACAGTATGTTCAGTGCTGAAGGACAAGTGTTAAAATGGATGTAATTACTGGATGTCCTCCAGCTTAAGACAGAAGGCCTCATCTGGGCCTCTGTACATACATAGTAATTTTATGTATTTGTGTCTGCTTTAAAATTTGTCAAATTCTGTTGTTTCCACAGTGGGTCTTTAACGAAAATAAAACATTTTCTCTCTTTAGATATGTGAATACCGTCTTGCATAGCCTGGCATAGCCAGACTCATTTGCAAATGTGTAAAATGAACCTCTATGTTCATTTTCAATTTCCAAGTGCCGTTATCAGCAGTGTAGACCAAAATGCCTCTGGACGCAAATGAATAGGCCTACAACCAATCAGAGCAATGAAATGATGTAGCTCTGAGTCACACAGGTGAGTTGTGGCAGTGCTTGGTCTGATTTATAGCAGGAAAATACAGCAGCCGGGTCACAAACTTCAAGTACAATACAAAAAAAAAAAAACAATACAATGAAATGAAATGTGTTCCAAAACATTTTAGGCAAGAAATATGCAATATAGAAACATAAACTTGATTCGTATTTGATCAGCATCACCTAGTTTTACAGTTTGAGCTGAGTTTTGTGAGCCTGTTGCGTTGCGCTGGACGGAGAATGCAAGTTACGTCCAGTAACTACGTTCAAGTATGACGCTCCTCTGTCAGTCATCGTCTTATATAAGAAAATACACATTAAAAAGAAGACATCAGGAATGTTATAGAATGTGGATGCAAGTTAATCTTGTGAAGGCATATGCTGTGCAGTGTGTGTCCAATAAACTCCAGACTGCTTGCTAGACAGGCAGGTCATTTATAGATCTAAGGCAGCTGTAGTGGGTAGAGAGTGCTGATGAACAAGAGAAGAGTGTTGATTTCTTTCTACCTCTTTAACTGTGTGAACATGTGGCAATTACTGTAAAATGCAAACTGGATGATCTACTCCTTTAAATCCTCAAATATTAAAATCAGTCTTTGCAGCCATCAGCATGTCAGTAAGACATGTCATTCAGTCTTATGGGATTTGTATTGCTATGTTTCAAATAAAAAAATCCTGTTTAAGTCTACCAATGACTCTTAAAGTAATTTGAAAATACGCAAGATGGATCGTATCAAAGAGAATAATGTGTGTTTGATAAAAAAGTATCAGTATGGTTTGTCCCCAGTGGTCCTCTATGACCGGGGGCTATTATACTTCCATCTTATAGTGTGCATTTACTCTGCTTACCACTCATTAGCTCATTAATACTAACATGATTAAGGCTGAAGAGTTCTGAAAGTTCAGGATTGACTGATGACTTTCAAGACTCTGATTATTCCTCTCCTCCACTTATCTTCTGTCCTCTGTTGACTTGTGTTCTCTTATCTTGTCCTCTCTTTTTCTTTTCGTTTACCCTTTGTTTTCTTGCTTCCTCATTTCGTCTCTCCTGCCTCTTCAACCTATCCCCTCTGATCTCCTCTGCTCTTTCACATCTTTGCTTTTCATCTGTCTTTTTCCGCTTTTTTTGTGCTTTGTTTTTTACTTGTTCTGGTCTATCTCACATTTTCTCTGTTCAACTATTTCACTTCTTTCTCTTCCCTTGTCTTTACTTACTTACTCTCTTATCTTGCTGTATAACCCCCTCTTCTTAACTCTTTATTCTTCTCTACTTCATCCTTCTGTACTCACTCTTGGTCATTGCTTATCATCTTGATTCTACTTCTCCTTTCTCCACTTGTCCTTTTCTCCATGAACATATTTTCTTTTTCTGCTCTATGTTACTGGTCTCTACTCTTTTGTTCTCTCATAATCATGTCCTCTTTTCTTTTGTCTCTCTTCCTTCTGTCCTCTCCTTTTTTTTAAGGGGTAACCATCTGGGAGGTGATGACCTTTGGAGGGAAGCCATTCGATGGGATTTCCACCAGAGATATCCCAGACCTGCTAGAGAAAGGAGAGCGTCTTCCTCAGCCGCCCATCTGCACCATCGACGTCTACATGGTCATGGTCAAATGTAGGTAGATGGGTGGGAATAATACCAGAAACAATATAATTTAATCAAATGCAACACCACCACAAACCACATCCTCAAACATTACCATTGTTAAAGGGGAACTTCGGTATTTTTCAAACCGGACCCTATTTTTCCATGTTTTTGTGTCTGAGTGACTAATGGGAATACCACTTTTTGAAATCGGTCCAGTATTGAACATGAGCACTACAGCAACAACTCCTTAAAGTCAACATATTTTTAACATTCTCAATAACTATTTTACATGCTGCAAAAAGATATTTACTGCCGAGCTTCTGTATAGGAGTATATTGTACATGATTTCCAGATTTTGTTTCCATCCACTGTATTTCAAAACAGCCAGTGGATTCTAACGGTGAAAGGAGGGCTAACTGTTTTTTAGTTGTAGCAGAGAAAAATATTTATGGTTTTTCAAAATGCCACAACAGCTGTTTTGAAGAAGCGGGTCTAGGAGGTGTCAAATATGTTTTTTAAAGCTGAAATGTTGATATTCTATAATTCAATTTCATTTCAAGTTCAGTTCAGTTTTTTTGTTTATCTTTTCAATTGATTGTTACCATATGAATGCCACTGCTGCATCTTTTTGATGGCAATAATAGTGAGGAATCCTCCAGAAATAACTAAATTTAGGAGGAGTTATGGTTGAAGATATATTACAGTAGGAACTCTTTTTTTCTGGCCGACCACCAACGTGTTGGGCTTATTGGTCGGTCACTGCTCTCATGCCGTCAGACATTGGGGTCACAGGTGGTGTTGTAACCTCTGGCCACTGTTGCCAGGACAAAGGTTTGATGCCAGCGCCACCCCGGCCTTGTCCTGTAGGCTCCAAGCTGCAGCCTCTGGCCCTCACTGTCACCTTGGCTCTTACTGACACCCTGAACCTGCGCCAACCTGGCAAGCACACACACACACACACACACACGCACACACACACACACACACACACACACACACACACACACACACACACACACACAGCAGGGAGAGGTCACTGTCACCTGCCTGTTATCTGCCTTTTTTGCAGAACTAATACACCCAAGTATTGTTCACAGACACATGGCGCACTGCACACATGTGGTGGAAATGTACTTCCTGATATTCAGGGATTTTGTTGACATGAAACTACAGTATGTACCAAGATAAAAGATGATCACTTTTACATATGAAATCTCTTGTATCTGAATTTGTGTAAAGCCACATCTCTCTGTCTTTCGATCTCTAGCTCTTATTTCCCCGGATACCTAGACAGGCTCTACTCAGGGCCAGATCACATGATCACTTTGGCATCATACCCATGTTTTCACAGATAAATTGGCAGAAGCACACGTTGCTCCATATGGCCATTTTAGCGATGAAACAGTATTTATCTTTAGATTGGAAAAAGTGATTACAATCAAAAGAACACCATTAAAAATGCTGTAATTGTTCATTATGAAACCAATAAAGTTTTATATAATGGAAAATGGTTTAAATGGAAAAAATCTTTTGAGACCGTTAGAAGTGGGGAATTATATTGTTAGTGTTTGCATCACGTTTGATGACAAAATGCACTGACAGGTTATTATAGGTCAGCTCATTCTTTACTAATGTATGTAATATAATAATAAATAATGTAATCTTAGGTGGTATAGAGACACATATATAGCTATTATTACTGTGAGAAAAGGGGCACATTAATAGGGTCAAAGTTTAGAACTTCATATTGGTCGGACACTAACACCAACACATTTTTCAGGCTGGATGATTGATGCAGACAGTCGGCCAAAGTTCAAGGAGCTGGCTGCAGAGTTCACTCGGATGGCTCGTGATCCCCAAAGATACCTGGTCATCCAGGTAGGTCAATCTTGGTGATAAAACAACCAAAAATTGGATTACATGACATTTCTTTTTCTAATTGTCTAAAAACCAAAATAATTAAGCTACCTTCAAAGTAAAGACTGAGCCAGTCTTCCATTGAGCTTGTTTTTATTTTAAGTTTCTGATATTAGCCAATTTATACATTATATGGTTTAGGTAATTAGTAGGTGCCTTTCATATCCACTACAAATTATATTGTACTTTCCTCCTTCCTTATTAGTACTTATTACATCACTTGTGTTATACCCTAAAATGATTGTGCTAGGCTTAAATTAGTCAACAAACACAGTGATGCTAAGACATCATTAGCAGAAGTCAATAAATAATGACACAAATCTTTTTTTATGAAAATAGATCACAACATTAATGTAATGTAATTGTATTTAAACAAGGACAGTGCACAATTAAACTTGAACCTTGTATAAGAACAAGGAGAGATGCATTGCACCAGGTTGTAGCACAATTGCTATTATCCGCCTGCAATCCCTAAAACTATACTTTTTCATGTGTGAACTTCTTGTTAATGTGATAGTTCCAAATAAAAAATAATAAAATAGGAATAGGGAATATTTGAAAGAAATTATTTCAATTAGGATGTAAAGGGCCTTACAATAAAGCACTTTGAGCTGAATTTTATGTTATGAAAGGTGCTATAGAAATAAGGTTTATTAATATTTACAAAAGTTGACATGTTTAAAAACTGATTAGTTGCATAATTTCTTCATCATTAATCACTGATACAAATTGCTGGACACGCACATGTGCATCCACACACAACTTTACTCAGGGTGACGACCGCATGAAGCTGCCCAGCCCCAGCGACAGCAAGTTCTTCCAGAGCCTCCTGGACGAGGAGGAGCTGGAGGACCTGATGGATGCTGAAGAGTACCTGGTGCCCCACTCCTTCAACATTCCACCACTGGCATACACTCCCCATACTCACATGGACTCTAACAAGGTATTTAAGAATCTTCAAACACTTTAAAGGATCATTGTTTTCCAAGTCTATATTAAATCAATTGTCAGGTGCCCATACAGTATGTACATTGAAACAGGTTTTGCTTGCCCTAATCATTATTAAAAATCGACAGTTCTTGTCCTGTGCAATTTATGCAAACGTTTGAACAGAAAGAACAGCCATATCTTTGACTTATTTCTTGTACTTGAACTGTATATTCATGGTCTGGTGTTGGTTTTATTTTTTTGGAATCACTGTTACTAACAAAGCAGTCAAAAAGTCTCAAGTGTATTGTCTGCTCTGTTTCTTGATTCAAGTAACTATTTGGTACTTTTTAACATGAGTGGTATGTTAAATTGTTTTAATGATTTGTGTTCCTGAAATTTAGAAGATCCTGTCAGAATATTTTTCTAACTAAAATCCTTCACTGAATTGAATGTGAATGGAGAAGATCAAACATACAAAGTGGTAAAGTACTCTTTAACCTCTTTTAAAAAACTAGCCAAGCCCAGTTTTTCAAGACCTTGAATCAATTTAATGTATGCCAACATGGCCCTTAATCTCTATAGTGTATTGGTATTGCTTTTAACACATAAGATTGTGTAAGAAGAGTAAAGAGTAAACTACGCCTTATTCATACATGCTGTCATAGATATTCTGCAGTCAGTTATTTTTGTAATCATCAAACTGAGTTTTGACTAGTCTTTCCTACAGCAAATCTGCTGTGAGACAGTCAGTACCAACTTCCATTTAAATGGAAAGTTCTTATTAAAAATAAAAAAATAGGCTGGCTATTCCTGCTTAGTTGTTTGCAAAAAGAGACAGACATGTTTCTGTTATATTGCACAGGCAAGGCTGATCAGAAGTAGGAATACATTACTTGCACAAAATTAAGCCCTGGTATTATTTAATATTCAACTTGGTACTTTGTTTGTTCTTCTTGTATAATCAATTAGAATTTAGTTGCTTATCTTTTGGGAAAGAAGACGATATAAAGTCAAAGTAGTCTTTCAGATCATTTAGATGGTCTCTAAAGTGATGTGGTTATGAATGTTCTCAGCGTGTACTGCAGGACTCTCCTTTTCGTGCAAAAAGATTGAGATCTTAAAACAGAACTCACACAGCTTTCTCAGTTTCACTCTCATCTCCCTCTTTCTCTCCGTCTGTTTTCCTTGCTCTTTCTCTATTGTGAAACTATGGTAATTGCCTTCTTCAAAAATTGGGGTTTACAGCCAGATTCCCTCAGTTCTTATACTGTTCAAATGTTCACCGTATAACTTTGGACTTAAATCTATCACAAAACCAGTCACACAGCCAGGCAACCCAGCCATTTTGTATTCCAGTATCCCCCTGTGTTTGTGTCAGGATGAAAACGCCTGCTGAATGCCAGTGAGAGACATGACTCCTTTTCCAACACTGTTTGGTGAATATTAGGGGGTGACAGATTATTTATTTGCATAATATTGGTAAAGTTATCCTCTACTGTCTTTGGCCGTTTTTCTTGGGCTTAATGTTGTTAACTTAGAGTTAATTGGATTAATTTCATACAGTTACATTTATCCACATAAACCATGTAGATGATTATAATGAACTCATTTGCTATAGCCAACAACATGCAATATTTACACATAAATATATTCTTCACTTACTAGTTGTACAGCCTGGCTAAAAGAACTTTTCCTTAACTTACACACACACACACACACACACACGCGTTGTTATTGCCACACTTAACTGTCATTATTTATGTGCATCCTTATGTATAACAATGACGCTTTTTAAAGAGATTCATTTGAATGAGACACGTATTACTTACTCCTAAATATTCAAGTGTGATGTTTTACTTTTCCACAATTCACCCTGTTTCCACTATGGTTTAATTAAGTCAAATTTTGGCCAAAATATTGAAAAAATAATGTGACTGTGACGGTTCACTTTAATGACTTCAAACATTATTTAAAGAAATGTTACTATTGTGTTTAGGTTAGCAATGGTGTTTTTATTGGACTAGAGAAAATGGAGGAGGAGGAGGTGGTGTAAATGAGGACTGAGAGAGGGTGGTCTAATAGATGTAGTTACAGGGGAATGAAAACACAGCGTGAGCTTTGGAGCTTCAATTAATCCCCCCAGGTTTAGAGGACAGACCACTGCATCAGAAAGTGAGGAATAATCCAAACTGTGATAGACAGACAATGAAAAAGAATGATGCTGTTACACACAAAATGAAATGAAAAAGTCTCTTTAAAGTTATTGATAGTTTGCTGCCTTTTGTGCATTCTCTTAACCATGTAGAACCCTAGGTTGCAAAATTACAACATCACTTGATAGCCTAAAAGGTGTAAAATATCTATATACATGTTTTTTTTAAAACGTAGTAGAGACGTAGAGTAGTCAGACTTTGGTTTGGAGCTACTATTTGATGATACTTGGTCTTAATATCTTATTAAATTTGACAATTGTACTGCTAAAATACTCCACAAACTAAAAAGAGTCCGTAATTCTCCAATCAGTGACCCATCTCTATTTCTAATTAAAGGTTATTTAGGTCTGACTTATGGTACATGCCTGAGGCACCACTTTGTTGTGGTTACAGGATGCCAAAGGTCATGAATAATTGAGAAACCTGAAAAATAAATAAGTAAAAACTAAAAAAGTAAAAACTAAGTGGGATATTAGCCTGCACCTTCATTCACAGACCACAAATCCATGAACTTTGGCCCCCTTTGTAATTCTTTCAACTTCTGTGTTTAAAGAATAAGTGCAACAGGGAAAAACAGATTTTCTATCTTATTAGTATCATTACAGACTGCTCACAGGCCATGCAAAGGAAAGTAAGTGAGAGAATGTGAAACGGAAAACAAATGTCTTGCTGGATTCCTGTTAAAAAAAGATAAATCAGAATAAAGCAGCCAGTGAGGTTCTAAAAAAGCCACTTTTTGTCATGACTGGTGGACACAAATGCACACAGCAGGGCAGGGCTGATATGGCTACTTTAAGACTCTGCTGCATGGAGCCCTTTAATTAAAATCATTTTAATTAAATTGTCCTTGGCAGTCATGCTGCCATATCATTGTTTGGCACTGCTGTTTGTCTCCCCTGCCTGTCACATTTTAATATTACAGATGAACAATGGTACTAAGAACTTGCCTATTTTTTGGATTCCATGCACAAATACATTTTATAATTCATACTTCTTATTGCTTATTTTATTGTTGTATATTGTACTTTTTTTGTGTTTTTTACATTTTGTTCTTCGCTAGTAAATCAAACCACCTATTGTAATAACTATGTAAAGGCCAAAGACTGGAAAATACACAGTTTATTTCCTCACTTGGTTAATAAGCAGAACTTTAATCATCCATAAAGGTAAAGTAAAAACGTTGCCATAACTCCCCACTTGTATTTGTCTCAGAGTTTGCTGTGTCTTGGTAAATTGAAGGTCTTGTAATCGTGTCTGCCCCTCTGTCCTTACTTACCCTCTCCCTTCTCTCGTTCTACCCAGAACCAGTATGGCTACCAGGACCCCAGCTTCAGCATGGAGGACATGCTGGCCAGCCTCCCCAGAGTGGTCTCTGTTCCACCTGTGTCTGGAGGCTGCCTCCCACCCCAGGACCTGTCCTCAGGGGGGCAGATTGGTAGTGGATTTGGCCGTGGTAACCAGGACAACCCGCGCTGCAATGGAACCCTGAGGAAGCAGGCCTCCCCAAGGTCAAGTACCCTTGGGCCTGGCTCGGCTCTCGCTGCAGGACAAGGTAAAGCAAAGTATTTTCCAAAAGTTGAAAAAACTGAGGGAAATAGCAATCTCCTCACTAAGTGTGTGTGTGTGTGTGTGTGTGTGTGTGTGTGTGTGTGTGTGCGTGCGTGCGTGCGTGCGTGCGTGCGTGCGTGCGTGCGTGCGTGCGTGCGTGCGTGCGTGCGTGCATTCTTGTTTAACTATATTTGTGGGGTCCAAAAACCGGGAATACAGTATACTTGTGGGGTCCGGACAGCTTTGTGAGGCCAAAATGCTGGACCCCACAACTTTAAAGGGCTGTTTGAGGGTTAAGAGACTTGGTTTTAGGATTAGGGTTAGAATTAGGTTATGGTTAGGGTGAGCGTAAGGTTAAGGTTAGGCATGGTGATGGTTAAGGTTAGGGTAAGGGGCTAGGGAATGCATTATGTCAATGACGGGTCCCCACAAAGATAGTGCCACACACTGTGTGTGTGTGTGTGTGTGTGTGTGTGTGTGTGTGTGTGTGTGTGTGTGTGTGTGTGTGTGTGTGTGTGTGTGTGTGTGTGTGTGTGTGTGTGTGTGTGTGTGTGTGTGTCCTAAATCAAACCAGCAGGTAAGCAGAAGACAGTGTGAGACTGATAGATAGTGCAAGAGTAACAGGACATCAGTTAAATTAGCTTTTAAACACATTTTTTCACACGTTTTCACACATTTAATGGAGCTTAACCATTGACTAAATGTTGTATGTTTTTGTAATTTCATTTTACAGCCTTAATCTGCAGGCTGTGTTATCAACTGCGTTTACATCTGTAAAATGTTGTGGAAACGGCAATTGCTAGGAGTAAAGTAATAAGTCAGATTAACAGTTATCTTTTCAGAAGCAAAATACTCACCCAGTGTAATTATATTTTATTATTTCTTTTGCATTTCCCATGCCACTAGCATCAAATTCTAACCGAACAGATTTACTCTTGAAATCAATTGCTGACTTGGTATGAGCAAATCAGTTCACAATTTGTTTTTTCTCATGGTCATTGAATTTTAATTGATTGCATTTTTTATTTCTTTTTTTATGTACCAAGTAGTACTGTTTTTAACTTTTTAGGTTGTTTTATTAACTTATTACACCAAACTCTAAAAAAATCAACAATCTATTTAGATGTTTCAATTATTGATTTCCTTTTATTAGTTATTATTAGTCAGTCAGTCAGTCGGTTAGTTAGTTAGTCAGTTAGTAATAGTTTCAGTAAATTGTATTATGCATTTAAAGTTTTTTGTATGGCCTTTTTTCCTACACCTTTTCCACACTTCCACTAATACATTCACATACATATTTTAAAAAAACCTTTATTCATAACATGTAAATCCTAATTCGATCAATAACTTATCAATAAAAACCTTTAAGTGAGCAGATAACCCTTTTTTGTATGAACCCATCTGCTGTTTCCTCATTGGTATTGTACTGTCACGGTGGATCACTCAACAGTAGAGGATTTTGGAGATAAGCACAAAAGGCTAAGCTCATATCTTGCTGCTGTCTGGCAAAACGGAACCACATATTACACCTCTCAGCCAACAGGGAGAAGCAGCAGCACTGGCTGCTTCTAGTTCTGTTGAGCCCCCAGTGCAAGATTCTTGAGCCCATTTATACCTCCTTTGCAGATTAGTTGGGCTGAGAAAATGAGAAATCAACCCTTAAGTAAGCTTTATAAATAAATGTGTTTATACCTAATATGCATTCATCAGAGAGTTGTGGTAGGGTATGAGTTGCCATACTGCCGATGGCTCTATTTAAGCACTGATAGTGATCTATCTATTGTCGACAGATGAAAAATTCACCTCAGGTTACTAAATCCTCTAAATCCCCATACAAATACAGAGTGCTTGATATTAGCCGTAGCCCTGAGAGTTTAGTCACAGGACAAAATATATAGTACACGAGTAGGCAACTAACAATTATTTTCATTGCCAATTAATCTGTTGATTATTTTCTTGATTAATCGATTAGTTATTTGAGCTATAAAATGTCAGTCATGTCATAAAATGTGCATTAAAAGGATGGCGCAGATAGATACCCCAAATCTGTATCCAGGATCCTTTCATTCATTCAATTTCAATTCAATTTACTTTAATTGTAGTATCAAATCATAACAAGAGTTATCTCAAGACACTTTACAGATAGAGTAGGTTTAGACCACACTCTATAATTCACAAAGACCCAACAATTTCAGTAATTCCCATAAGAGCAAGCATTTAGTGTGACAGTGGCAAGGACAAACTCAGTTTTAGGCAGAAACCTTGAGTGGTGAGGAAAACTTCCTTTTAGGGAGAAACCTCGGACAGACCCAGGCTCTTGGTGGGCGGTCGTCTGCCGGTGCCGGTTGGGGGTCATGGAGACATGTTTTGTGAAGTACCATATTCTAAATGTATTTCATGGTTCCTGTCTTTTTTCTTTCCAAGGTGGAGGGGAGGACAGTAGTGGACAGCGTTACAGTGCCGATCCCACCGGTCTTTTAGCAGAGCGAGGAGCAAAAGGGGACAAGGACCAGGAAGGCTACATGACTGCCATGAGAGACAAGAACAACTCAGGTTACTTAGTTTTGAGAACTATTGACTTTGTCTATAAAGTTAGCAGATTGGCATTGATTGGTTAGCAGTTAGAAGTTTGGCGGGAGGGTAATAGAACTGAAATATATGTTTATTCACAAATTGCACATTGATATTGTATATGGATGCTAACCCAAAGGCCACTGAAATGCACTGTTGTAAGCATATAATTATTTATTTTTTTATTCCAGACTATCTCAACCCAGTAGAGGAAAACCCCTTTGTCACACGCCGTAGAAATGGTGACGCCCATGCAGTGATTGATGGAGCGGGTTGCCACACCCTGCACATGGCTGGAGCTTCTGCTGTCCCCAAGAGCCAGTCCACCCACGGGGACGATGAGTACATCAACGAGCCACTGTATCTGAATACCTTCCCTAACCCTGGGGACAAGAACGGATTGGCTGGCGCAGTCTCCGTCTCTGGCATTGGGTCCTCTGCTGCCCAATCAGTATCGCAGACAGTCAACCCATCAACATCAAGCCACACGGTCTCCTACTCTGGATATGTGGTTCCCCCTGGCCACCTCCCCCACCCATCGTATCCATCACACACCCTGCATCCGGGGCATTCAGGACACGCTCTGCACTCAGGCATCACCAGCAGCACCATCATGTTTGATAAGAAAGGCAAGAAGGCCACTTTTGACAATCCTGAATACTGGCAGCACAGTCTACCCCCGAAGTCCTCACTGCACAACCCTGAGTACCTGCAGGACTGCAGCACACGCTTCTTCTACCGGCAGAATGGACGCATTCGCCCTGCTGTGGCCGAAAACCAGGAGTACTTATCCGAGGCTGCTATGAAAGCTGGCAATGTGCTGCCACCCCCTCCATACAGACAGAGGAACACTGTAGTGTAGCACAATGAGAGGGATAGGGGTGGAGATACATGGATGTTGAACAGTCCTCTTGTTTCCATGCAGTACTTCTCAACCTGGGTTCTCCTTGTACCCTGAACATGTCTCTCTGTTATGTCTGATTGCAAGTCTTTTAGTCTCACTTAAGGTTTTGCCTTTTCTTGACAAGTCTACAATAACAGTCACTGGCAGCCTCTATTGGCATTCAAACCATCTTGTTTAGCTCCATCCTTGGCCATGAAGTTGCTTCAAAGTTCGTTCTATTCTGGAGCACACTGCCATCCTAAGTATCAGAAAGGCACAAAAACAACACACTGAAAGAAATAAGATGTTCAATCAGGGAAAAGGGAGAAATAAACTGAGGTTAGCCCAAAGAGAGGATTATCGCCATGACCTTACATGCTTTTCTTTATATACCTATCACTTACAGTTTACCATGTCCTTTTGGCACGTTTTCCACCCAGATAGATGCACACATTGCAGTATGCGCACATTCTTATTGCTTGTGTGCAATCTATCAAATGACACATGCGCACCAGCCAACTCGCGGCAGTCATGCTGAAGAGCCCAGATGTGGCTTGCATGCCTGCACACATGCTTCTTTGACTTTTACATGTTGCTGCAGCAGTAATGGAATTCAAACATTTATCACACACAGCTCTTATCATACCTAAAACATGTTAACATGCCTGCAGCCTTGACACACCAATAATATCCATACATTAATTCATAAGTAAATACACCCACACTGAGATAAGCTTGCTGTCGTTTGAAATATATTCTGGAGGAGAAGCTCAATTGACCTTGTGCTGGAAGACAAAGTGTGCCAATATTGGCAGTCAGTGTTGCAGCGCAGAGAAAGGGTCAACAGGAAAGGAAATGTCACCACAGTTTTATGGAAAGCTGTGATAACACCCGGTACCTGGTGGAAATTGATTATTGGCATGGCTAGGGTGGGATTTAAAAGGTTGATCGCTCAGAAGACGACTCTTAACTTCCCACATCCGTTTCCCTCTTGTTTCATTTTCATTCACAATAATCTGGTCCGAAGGCAAATCAGCAAATCATCCACTTTAATATTCATAAGATCATTGTAAGCAGCACCATAAGTGAAATAACCAATGGTAACTGCAGTACAAGGAATAATGTTTCAATGGAACTGGTGCTTGGGAATGGTCAGATCGTTTAACAGGGAAAGGAGCGTGATGATGGATGCATATAAACCGAACATGAGGGGAAAATATACGATTTTAGAATCTGGATCAAAGCATAATCCTTTTTTTCTTCATAAGCATTAGGGATCTGTTTACTTTGTCACCTTGTCTTACACTTACCCATTTGCAAACAGCAAAGACACCCACCCACAAAAGAGCCATGTGGTTGTGGCTAAGAGGCTAACCCTGCAGAGCTGTAAATAATCCATTTAAATGCCATTACCAGATAGATGCAATCCTGGACAAAGGCTCTATGGACTGAGCTGTATCTAGAACTGCATCAAAAGACAAGGACAAAGGTTGTTTTTGCACCTCTCTATGTTCACAGAAAATTAACTTTGACCACGTAGTCATGACTACTGCTCTGTCTCTTAATGTTAAGGTGGAACAGGAGGAAATACTGCCTCCTCCACATTTATACGGTGGAACACTATGAGAAAAAATGGGACACTTTCTTTTCTATTGGTATTTGACATTAATGGTGAGATATTACAGTGTAAGTTATCACTGAATCCTCTGATGGCTAACTTTCTGTATTCATACAATACTGCCAGATGCCACAGTAAACTCTGATGGAGAGTACTAGCATCTGTTGTCAAATGACTTTGAAGCCTAATTTAGACTGCCGTTGATAATTTAATAGCGCTGCTCTTACACAGCCAAATCACGTTGCTGTTATTCCCACTCTAAGCGGCAATTCAATATTATTTGTTTTCTTTTTTCATGCAACTATAATTTACAATAAGATGCTGAGGGCTTTCATCAGGCATTTCACATTTAACAAAGGACCCTACTCTCTCAAGAATAATAATGATAGTAGGGGTTGGGTTATATACAATGATGTACAATGTCAGAGGATAGAACTTTGTCAAATTTTCAGTACCGTTCATACCCAGGTAGCTATCCCTTTGATATCTTTTATTTGACTGGACAATTTTGCAGGCACTGCTGACAATATTTGATTTATAGGATTTTTGCATCGATGTGATGAAATATCTTGATAGTTTAGGTGTTTAATTCACTGGATTAAAGTGTTACTCCAGCATTTAATATTGCACTTACATAAAGTTGGGGGACTTAAAAGAGACAAATTAAAAACGAAAAATCATAATTGAAGGTGCAAAGGCCAAGATATCCGGACTCTAAGGCCTAGTCCAGGCATACACAGGTACTTTTGAAAAAAGAGTTTTTCCCTCCTTTATTCTTAAAAGAAATCCCATCCACACAAGCACTGTTTAAAAAAAAACGGTATAAATGAAAACACAAAAACACTTCAAAGCACTGTCAAGAGCATGCCAAAACAACACACAGCGATATGACCCTAACCCTAAAGCCATGTTGGACAAGCACGCAAAGAAGAAGATGTTGGCCAATCAGACGCCCTAAAAAAAGGCTACCTGGCTCCAGTGGTGCCAATGGTGCATTGATTGCTCTGTAATGCATTCCAACTAGGGCTGTCAAAATAACATGTTAATTTCAATTAATTAGATCTGAGAAAAAATCTGAGAAAAAATAAACGCAGATTAATCCATTCCATATTGCCCTTTCACCCGGAGCCGTTCTAGCCACCATTCAACTGTAAAATGAAGGAGGGACAGGCAACAGAAACATCGCTGCACGTGACGCTAGTTAACACTACACTCAACAGCAGGTAACGTTAGCCTACCGCTAGCTAGTAGCTGGATTAAACACGGTTAAAATGCTGACAGCTAACGCTAAAGGGTGTAAAGTTTGACTGTGTTTCTGCCGTTGTCGGAAAAACACAGACGGAGACGGTGCATTCGTAGTTATTGTAAAAAACCCTTTTGAATTTATCTCCTCAGCATATTAGGTCATATTGTTGATTGTTATGGTCATTATTTGAACAGTGAAAATAATAAAAAGAGGTTTTTTTAACTTTAATGTCACTGATGCTGATTATTCATTGATTCATTTGAATTGAAATATTTAAAATACTTTAACAGCAAAAATTATGTATGCGATTAATTTAGATTAATTAATTACAGAGTCTGTAATTAATTTGATTACATTTTTCGATCGATTGACAGCCCTAATTCCGACACATCTGTTCCTCAATATAGTGGAAGATAAACTGTATATTCATGTGTAAACATGTGAAAAGTCCCGTTAGCAAGGTTAGAACCAGCACTATTTTGGCCACGTCCGCCATTGCATGAAATTTAGCGACGATAACTGCCCACGCTCTGACGTTACAATCCAAAAACCCCGTTTTCCCTCTACCCGACAACACTAAAAACTCTGAAAATCTTCCCCCTTGCAGGAGTTTTCGAAAAGATTCATTTTCAGTGACCTAAAACACAGTTTGTGTGTGGATAAAAGGCCAAAATTCATAGAAAAAGCTAAGTTTCAAAAACTTCCCATGTACTTGTGGACTAGGCCTTAGTTTTGTATGGGTTAAAGCAACACTAGATAACTTTTCCCACTTCGGTCCCCCTACCGTTTGGAAGCGGAAATGTCCATTACATTACATTATGCAAGTTTGCCAGATTGGGTAGCGGATCTGTAGTTTGAATGAACTGGACAATGTAACGTAATGGACAATTCTACTTCCAACCTGTAGGGGGGGACCAAAGCGGAAAACTTCTCTAGTGTTGCTTTAAGCTACAAAAAGTCCCCATAAAGCAACTCATTCAAACTTGATGCAGCTTAATTTGTTTGACTCTTTTTACCTTCTAAATCCCACACCTCTAGTTTGTAAAGCTCCCTTCAGAGCTACAGAAGACATTATAAACCTGTTCTCACTTACAGGCTGAGTAGTACAGCTCGTGATGGGAAAACTGAACTTCCTGTGTAAAATTGGTGGAGTGCCCCTTTAACCAAACAGACTTTTCCATCTACAGTTTTTGATATATAGTGATATTATTAATAATAGTAATACTAATCTACACATACCCTGATTAAAAATGGTATCCATATTGCCCACCCTTAGGTGATAATATCATAAATTTGGAGACCGACTAATGTCTGTGCATGTCTCACTGCTGACGTACCAATACACAACCAGTGTTACACAACCTTGTGCCTCTACATTGAAAACACCAGGCCGAGGGAAGATTCAGAAAAGCAGTGTTGATGATTTACCGTCCAAAAACACAGATGTTGCCCTGGCACAGTGTTTTCTCCCCGTCTCAGGTTTTATGGGGAATAATAATCATCCAGTTGAGCTCCAGCTGGGGCACACTTTGCAACATCATAAAGGGACGTCAAACCTATTGTAATAAAAGTACAATAGAAGATAGATTAGTGCCACGATACCACAGTAGACGCACTGCTGAAATGTGCATCTCAACATAAATGTGAATTTTGGGTTTGGGTTTAAATGGTCAGGCTCGAAGTCGGCACTGTGTTAAGTATCATTGACATCGCTCTGTTGCTAACAGGATTTAGCTGTTAGGTCTGTTCTGTCACACCTTCTGAGATCTTCATTGTTCTGCTGATTTCTGCTGAGTTTGAGCTTACACTTGTGTATACTGTCTTTGTGTAAATGTGTGCAAACATCCTCTCAATGTTTTCAGAGTTAAAAGTCATATAAGTCTATTTTTTACCATTACCCATAAGGTATTAGTTGTAGTGCTTGTAGACTACTGTATGGCCGTGTGTTTAAGTGCAATGACAGCAGTGAAGAGTTACCCAAAGGCTTCGTAATGGATCTCTATGGAAAAATAAAGCCAATCTCCTGGAGGAGAAAACCTGCTGGTGCTCTCAGCTAGCGAGCATCACAAGGGGCTTTTAGCTTTTTGAATGCTAATTCATCCACTTTCCCTTGTTGCTCTGCAGGGAAATCATGTTACCCAAAATCTCACCCAATGCACCAGCTGAGGAACCGTGAACGACAGGCAATAGGTTGTAATCCTGCAGCAGGGTTAAAACTAAGGTATTAGTATTCCAGAAATGTTACCCGACCAATGAATCAATGTTACAAAAGCTAGCAGAGGAGAAGGTGCAAGTGAACTGTAACTGGCAGAGGAGACCAGAGTAGATTGCCATTCATTCTTTCTCCTCAGAGGTGACTGTAGAATTGTATGTAGCAAACACTTTACTGCAGCCGAAGCAGTGAAGGCAGAAAAGCAGCTGTGGAGTGAATATGAACAAAGACTAAAACAATCTGGAAAGGAAAAATGATTGTGGTCATATTATGTTCTGTGTCAAGGTAAGCCTCATAGGTACAGTAGTTTATTTAAAGGAGCACAATAACTCCCTCTTAATACTGACAGTTCAACCAGTAAACCGGCCTTATAGTAACTTGTTATATTTATTTTGTGTATCTACTTTTGTTTTGGGTTTAATGTATTTTAAACAAATGTTATGACTATTGTAAATGGTGGTGTTTTCCTCTCGTTTTTGCTCTTCGGGGTGTCATTGTGGCAACAGGAAGTTGTTTTTTTATATGTAGTTTGAAGGCTTCATCCTCTTAAGTCTGTCATGTGTTCTACTCATCTTTGAAGCAATTACTAGCTGTGTCCCAACTCAGAGACCTTCAAAAGGAACTGAAATCCAGGGTGAACCTGCATGTCATTGCAAAATGAAACTAGATCAAAAAAGACCAAACCAGACCATGTTGTGTTCAGGTGCTCCTCGACAACTCATTAAGCTTTTGCAAGTCACCAGGCGCAGGCAGTTGCCCTCAGACGTCCTATAACATTTAAATACCAATGATTAACTTGTAGAGGTTTCACTATACTTAACGTTATGATTTTGATATGTCACCTCAACACATGCTAAGTGGCAGGTTAGACCAGGTTGCAAAATTGTGCAAATATCCAATTAACTTCCACTTCTAACCTCTTGTGATTAGCATGTCCAGACTGCAAACAAGAACAACCAGTGGAGTTCATAGCTAGCTTCCATTATTCACAGCTTGCAGTGGATTATTCATTGGCTTAGTTAGTGTGATATGATTAATAGCTGATAAATATGATTTTTAGCAAGCTTTACAAGTTTGCGAGGAATGCTTGCCTACTTAAAACAGACTGGTGCACAATTGATTGTGGAACATTGAGGACTGCAAACAATACACCACTTGTGTCCTCCAAAGCAAAGGCAGGCTTCATTTTTAGTCACATTTCATGGGACCTTTGAAATGGGACAGCCGTTGTTGGACCGTTAAGACACATCGGGCCCAGAAATGAGGACTAAGGAGAGTCCAGCCTCTGAACTGGGACACAGCGACTGTATTTATAGATTGTGTTCTATTTCACTTTTGTATGCTTTGATTATTCATATCACAAGGACATTTTTCACAGCATTGATAATATCAATCCACCGGTTTTCTAAATGGTCTTACTGGATTGGTTAAACGCACGTTACATTTCAGAGAACTTCATTATGAATTACTCTCCGAGAAATAGTTGTGGTAATAGCATCATCAAACAGATCACATTTTTTAAAGGGAAACCATAAAGCAGCTGACAAACACATATTCTACCATTGTAATAGAATCAAAATGTGTATGGCTGTTATACTCTGATTTTACACTGATTCATATGTGTATATTCTACCATACCATGAGAAACTGGGGTAGATGACAGCGGTTGAGTAAGCACAGTTTACAATGTATTGAATTGATAGTAAAACTGTAAAATTGAATTATTAACTGTCTTTTAACCAAATGACAAAGACATCCAGATAATGTGTCACTCTACAGTTTTACCATTGTTAGAAAAATACAAAATTATTAAAAAGTGGAAAGTATTTTTGTAGGTAGGTAAAAGGTGGCCAGGTGCATCTGTAAATAGGACAATTATGCTTATTTTCCAGCTGAATATATTTGTTTTCTTGTTTTCATTTCTCCCTGCATCATTGCATTTTTAGTGGTCTACTCTACTTTTTTTCTTTTGGTAATATCTTTTCTGTATGTATATAAATATATATACAGTATTTATATATATATATATATATATATTCTGTAAATGTAATTTGAAGAGTGAACTCTGATTTTAAAAAAGCTTGCAGGGTCTCTTGTCACCACCGCCCCATCATTTCCCCTGTGATTGTGTGATTTAGTTTTGAGCACAACTTGGTGGATTTTGTGCTTCGACCGCTGCTCTTGCTCACTTTGTAGGAGTGGGAAAAAAAAGTTCTTTTTTTACTGGGTGTATTATACCTCCACTATCCTCCACGCTTCTCTCAGTATTATCCACCTCTTGAGATTTTTTTAAAAAGATTTTGTACACTTAAAATGCTGTTGCAATACTAATGAATAGTCAATATTCCATCCCTTTTTCTCTCAGTCTTTTCCTAACCAATGTTATTAATCCACCAGTGTAACTTTATACCCTGTGTTTTAAGGACCTATACTATATTTCCTTGAATAGTTTAATTTCCATTTGCACTGAACTCAGTCATTGTTTACTTTTACATTCAGCTCTTTATCTTTTTGGGGTAATACTGATTGAATGGTGTAGCAATATAATGTTACAGCCTCCAGAGTGATTTATCGGTGTTTGAGAGACAAAATGGAAGACAGTTTGAATGGGCTGGACTGATCATTTAAATGACTGATATTTGCTTGTACAGAATTTAGTATGTTAACTTTTTTTTGGCTTCATCAGGACTTAAAAAATTCACTCTTTTTCATAAGTCACAGATTAACTGAAAGTTAATATTTCCATTGTCTTTACAGGCGTTTGGGAGTTTGGCCCATTTGTCACCTTATAGTTGATGTGATGATTGGCACCAAAATTATCATGAACTATTAACTTTGTGGCTCGTGAAACTGATGCTGAATGGTTTGGTAAATTTACAATCTAAAACTATCAGGGAGAAGAGAATTGTAGGAAAATTGTATGGATGCACAATTGCATAAACTGTCAGTTGTAATTTATATTTCAATTGTAGAAGCCACACACAATTTGTGTTGTGTGTGCAATTTTGTTTTCAAAAAGTAGGATTTTAACCAGCATCAATTTTGGATTACTTACATTTTGTCATAATCTGTATATTGCGTATCACCTACAGAATAAGATAAGCCTTCTATACACTTACTAGTTGAAAGTGTATGGCATTTGCACAGTTGATTTTGGTGGAATTTGGTCATTTAGAATGTCCAGCATTTACATATATATTTGGTAAATTGGTCAGTTTGGCAATCTTCTTAAACATCCATGTGTTTGTTCAAAAGTACATTGAAGTTTGGAGGAAATAATATTCTATCGTAAAAGTGATTATACATTATCATTGCTTTGTATAGACTCATCAGAATGAATGAGAACTAAGTTTTATAGACCATACCTTGTCACAAACTACCAGTTTTAAATGATTATCTTCACTGGTTAATTGAAACATTTCCCAAGCTAGAACATTTAAATACGTACTCCCTCTGTTTTCTTACATGAATCTGTCAAAGCTATATTTTTAATTCAATATGAATAAAGATCAGTCGATATTTAAAGTTGGATTGTGCTCATTTTCTAGTGTTGTGTTATCATGAAGTGGTAAAATTTAGCTACATTGGGGTATGCCTCAATATGACCCCAATGTCCCAGTGGGACCCCAATGGAATTAAAAGCCTCAGTAGAATTAACTTGTAATGCTGGATCCCACGGGATCCTATTGGGGTATACACTGGGGGCATACCCCAATTGGACCACAATTGAAATCCAATGGGTCTGCATTTTACAAGGGATCCTAATGTCAGTAATGATGATCACCTCTTACATGTACTCTAGTGTTTTCCAATTATAAAACATTACCCATAATCTTTACCAAATTGACACAAATTTGTTTGTAGTTTTGCAGGAATAGCAGAAGTGAGAAATTGAGAGTGGCCATAAATCATTCAATGTTTCTTTCAGAGTGTGGTTGGCTTGAGTGTAGCCATCTGTCTTTATTCCCCTCTAGATGGAATCCACTGCTACTTCCAATTCAGCCCTTAAAGTTTTGAGGGCCCTTTACACCTCCTTGCTTCAAATGTCAGCCCGTTCTCAAGTTGTTCAGCCAGACACATGGGAGTGTCGTGTGGCCTGTAGTCACAGCATGACATCTTTATTCTGCCCACATGAGGCTGGGCTGCAGGCATCTATCACCATTCCACAGATTATGTCTTTAGGTTAGAAATAGCAAGGAGCCAGACAGTACAGTAGCCCTGCTCCCCTTCACCACAACCCCTATTCTTCAGCCAATTTTTTTCACATCAGAAGCTACTTACACACACAAAAGTGTACACTTGCAGGGAAATCACAGAAGCACCAATAATAAAGTGTCATTACTTCTGACACTTGCTTGTGCATGATAGATGCGTCTCTTTTCCAGCTGATGACATTTTATGGCATTATCATAGGAAACACAATAATGAGATTGGCATCTTGGAGCCTTTGCCCCATGCAAAGTCAAATCACTTGCCTTAAGATGGTAATAGTGTGTGATCGAAACAATCTGTCACTGCCTCTCCTCTTACTCTCACACACCAGCCCCCCTTGACAAAGTGTATAGATTTTTACCTGATATGAGGGATGATCGGCACAGTTGAATGTAAATGAGCTTAAATGTCTTTAGGTGATTCGATTGACTGACACTTCTCGGCAAATAAAAGTGAAGGCTGTATTTGACAGTACATCAATCTTTACCACAGCACCTCCACAGCACAGCAAAATCTTATAATTGTTTTTATGTGCAGCTATTTTAATATGTGCTGATATAAACACTTCCAAAGACAGAGGTTTAAGAATTGACTGTGAGCCAGAACTGCAGTTTTGCTTGCTCCAGCAAGAAGTCTTTTTTTTCCCACAGAATGCCATTTGGTGTCATGTACACACTTATCTTCTGCTAGAGTTTTTGCTGTCTAATTCCAGGTTATTGAACCGATGTCACAGCAACTAAGCTGTACAATCTTCAACCTAGATGAGACATGGTGTTGATGTTTCTCCAGAGCAGATGATAACTTGTTGCGCAGCAGTTTCCGACAATCACATCCTTTCACGTGATGCAATCATACTGTAATGTTATGATTTAAAGTGACAGAAGAGTGTGACACCAAAGCTCTAAACGTTGCTTTATTTTGCTCCCACTGTTTTGGCATCGCTATCTGTTTTTCACATAGAGCCAGTGGTAAGGGCCGTTGCCTCTAAAACCCAGCATGTTGGCAGCCTATGATTGAATGGACTGTACAAAGCCCACTAAGCAGTGTTGCGATCCCCCTTGAGAGCTTTCATTATGGAACAACATATTGGATTCTCTTCACAGGCTGCCTGCCTCTGGAGGCTACTACTATATCTCCTCAGGAATGCATAGCTACACACAAAACATCATAGGGCTACAACATGTAGACAGCCCAGTAATAAATCCTGCCTGATTCTCAGTAAATCTTGTTTCTTACAGTGCAGACACAATAAATGCATCCTGATACTGTTACTGCCTGTACATACACATAACCTCTACAGTAGGTGGTACGGATGGATCAGCCAAGATGCATGGGTGCAGGTGCTCAGTTATCTTTCACACACACACACACACACACACACACACACACACACACACACATACACACACACACACACACACACACACACACACACACACACACACACACACACACACACACCTGTAGATGTGCAGATGCAGGCCACAACAGCATTTAGAGCACTGCATGATTTTAATGCTATCACCACAATCTTAAATTAAGGTCTCTGTGGAATAAATTTTGGAGAACATTGACTGGGCCAGGAAGAGAAACACAAACTATAAAAAGTGTTATGTTTCAACATAAAACTGTGTGGGGGTTTGGGTTAAAAAAAATCCTTAGGCAACTAACATAAGACATTTCAGAAACTGTTGTCAGTTTATTGATCCCCAGTTTCTCTCATTGTTGTCGTTTTAACATTCGAGAATTTTTCAGCGAAAGAACAGAGAGAAGCAGGTTGCAAAGCTATGTTCATGATTACATGCCATTAGCATCTCAAATCGTGTTCATGATAAGTTGGCACTAGTTGTGCAAGATATTGTATGCTACTGTTTTTAAACAGAATAGGATGGAATCTGGTAGGTTTTAAGTTGCCGGATCATATAATACTCACTTCACTAAAATGCCCCAAGACAAGAGGCAAAGTACACAAGCAGTGTTGCACAATTAAAATCAAGACACTGAATGCTTAAGAAGTTTCATTATATAAATCAAACTACCCCAAATCCATTTAAGTTGAATGATTTATCGGGCACATTAGAATTTAATCAGTGGTAATGAAATATTTGCACAAGCTACATCATTTTAGCTACATTCAAATATTGTCATTTCAAGCTTGGCAAGATCTGAAACTGTCCAGCATTTCAATAAGTAGTGGTTGACAACACATACATTAAGATTAATAAGGCAATCTCATTGGTCATTTGCAAGCTGCTTATGAAATACAGCTCATCTAAATACTGTTGAATTTGAGCTGCTCAGCATTTAGTGTTTATCACTTGCTTTGTTAGGCAAGGCGATATTCACACTAATCAGCACTGGAAAGTGGCAGACTGAGCCTATAGAAAATGTGCATTGTATTCAGACTTATTTGTTTAAAATGAAAACAAGTGCAATTAATAATGAATGTGATGTTTCATTGTGCAGAATTACATTATGTTGTTCTATCCTATAAAATATTTCCCATATTTTTAATCAGATTTTCTATGCTTTATGCTGATAAAAATAGCGAGGGGACGACATGCAGCACCGCGCCAGGGGTTGGAATGAAACCTGTGCCGCTGTGGTAAGGACTCAGCCTTCGTTCAGACTTTCCCACCTTTTCCCCAGCACCTAACTGCCACACCCATTCACACACCTGGCTGTCCCCACTTCTCTCGTCAGCTCTGCCTGGCCTTCCCAATCCACCTCCTCACCTGCCTCTTATTCACTCATCAGCCACACAACACATACAGTTCACCTCTTTTTGTGCTTCGTCAGATCCCAGTCACAATGTGGTTTTCAGTTCCCTGCCTGCTTGTTACCAACCTGCAATTTCGGACTCTGCCAATAAGCTCATTCATGCAATAAATAATTAAGCTGCACCTGCACATGTCTGCCTGTTTCGTCTACGTTTGGGTCCTTCCCCTGCTGCCTGCGTTTACAAGTTTGACAAGTAGCAAATACAGCAGCCACATTGCTCAGAGGACAGGAATGGGAGTCTAGCAAGCTAGCTGGCTTTAGTTAGCCTCAAAAAAGGGCAAAACAGCGTATTTTGTCTAAGTTTGTCAACAGAAATAGAAAAAGTTAAAATTCAGCCTTTATTGTCAAAGCTGCACTCTTTTCCCCATCAGACAGAAGCTCAAGACGGATGGGGATGCCAGTTAGCTCCATATCACCCTGCTCACAGCTATTTCTTCTGGTGGAGGAGACTTGATGAAGTGGACATAAAGTTAAGTCTGGTGAGATATTTTCCAAGATGAATGGTGTCCTAGATGCCCTGGTCACCCCACATGACAAACTGTACAGTGACTCTTCACTCTTCTCAAATGTTAATTGGATAAAACCTGGCACCATTGACATACAGACCTCTCCATTGTTTTTCCTGAATCAGAACTGACTTAATTGGACTGTAGTGAAATAATTTCCATGAGGACATGCAGTCATCATCAGGTAAGCTATTTATATTCTTTGACCCACTGTGGTGCGTGTTTAAGTTTATTTTATATATGGGTGCAAGTTCAATGTTGCAGACCGAAATCCGCTCGGCGAAATTTACTCAAGTGGTCTGGCCAAAAGCAGGGGGTAGTAGTCTACGTACTAGAAGTGAAGCAGGTTGGGTTGTAAACACTGACAGGGCCATTAGGCTACTGCGATACTGTAGAGGTGGCTGTGCTGCAGCCTGTGTGACAGGCTATGTGGTTAATTAGTCACTGTGATAATTCCTCCTTAATTTGTTTTACTGCATGTGTGTTTTGTGTTGCCTGAGTATCTGTAGGCTACATATGCTTTAAAGTTGATGCTGCTGCTGCTGCTGCGGTTGCGTCTGCCCACTGAGTATGGTGGTGTGTGTACACGGTTATCAGGAAGTGCCCATTATACATCCATGGGAGTGCCACATGCCAGGCTTGCCATTCCCATCTGCTGATGTATAGATATGTTCATGTCAGATTGTTCATGCTGGTGCCTGTAGTTTAACTTAATTAAAAATCTGTGATTTAATGTTGTTAGGTTGCCTGTTGTTGCTAAAGATACTGCAAGTAAGGGTCTTGGAGGTAGGCCCACCTGAATTTCTCCAAGCCCACCCTCAGTATGAATCCTGTCTAAGCTAATGATGACACAAGGCTGCATTTTATGTTGAATTTCTATGGAAAATGTACTGCTTCTGAACCTCTCACTTACATTTGTTGAGCTATCTCCAAATTATGGATCATCTCTGGATTTCCTCAACTAAAAAAAAATTCTTAAGGATTTTATTTAAATTATGCTTTTTTTTATTTTTTCATTTCAGGTTTATATTGCTGTGCTTTCCAATTGCTGTCACCTGTAGCTGATGTATGATTATTGCATATACAAATATATAGAGATTTTTTTGCCGTGGGTTACACATTTTTGCATGCCATATTGTTGAGAAATTTTGATTTGACTTTGCTAGTTTCCAAGCCTCATATTTATTAGATTTATTACATTATTGTCAACACAGTCAAGCATACACTTTCCCCAGATATGTAGGAATGTGGCCATATTGTGATGTTGAGAGTTGCTAATCAAGTTGTGTGTAAGAACATCGTCTTACTCACTTTAAAGATTAATTAAGGACACAGCAGGCAAACTACAGTAGCATTTCCTTGTGTTTGCAAAGTTAATGGCAATTGAGTAAGTATATAAAATGACTTCCACTCATAGAAGATACTATTAACATGTGCGCAGAGTGATAAATAAGAGTAATTGTGGGCAACGCTACATTTTAATTAAGCAGCCATCTTAAGTGAGCAGGCGTCATTGTTAAGTCAACTCTGCATTGCAATTATGCATCTCTATTCATGTGTAACATAATGGTTTGATGACGGTTCTTTGTTGGCTTACAGTGGAAGCATAATTGTGTCCTTTCATACTTAAAAATGGCTCTCAATGTTTACTATTAAGTAACACTCATTCAGCAAAAGGGTAAAGGTCACATCTTTATTACTGTGTCCTGCCAGTGGATTGCTATTGGATGTACATTGTATGTTGCTGGTCAAAAAGACGGACTTTATTAAGGATGTTGATCATGAGATGGTACTGAAGAACTGACTTTGTGGTTTTGAGATCCCTCAGGAGAAGGTTCATTAAAAAAAAAATAGTAAATATGTTCCGCACGTTCACCTGGACATTTGTGCAATGCATACATACAAAATATTCCTTGGCCTAATAAAATGGATTTGATTGTTATGCACAGTTTCACAGGTAAATGTTATTTTTCATCAAACTAAGAAAATATTTGACCAATGTTGTAACAATCCTCAGTCGAGGGTTTGATGTAAATATATTATTTATGCTCATGTAAAAGGAAAGTTTTACTGTGCAAATGATCCATTTTCTCTAGTGCACTATGTAAAGCAACAGGTGTTGCACACATTGTTAATACCAATACTGTTAAGAATACATTGCAAAAATACTTAAAACTTAGATTGATGGTTTGATCTCATTTATAGATGGGATGCTGAGCACTTCATACATTAAATGGTTCTTAATGACCATTAAGTATGAGCGGGCTCAGTCTGCAAACCAGTGGTGGACATTTGGAAGATTGTTGTTTGATTGTTGTAGTTTTATTTTATTTTTTTTATTTTATTTTTTTTATTTATTTTGTTTTTCCAGTGGAAAAACAGCTCTTGTTGTTTTAGCAGCCACTCTGCTAGTGTGGCTAAAAACAGATATACTAGCCTACCCATTGGGATAAGATTTGCTGTTCACATTCACACTCCTAAATTGAAGGAAGCTATGGATTTTAGTTAACCAGTGACATTTCCACTAGCATTGGATCAAACTTTTTTTCTAACAATTTATTTACGTTTCGGTCCTAGACCTTCATCAGGTAAATTTACCTGATCAGGTAAATCATCAGGTAAATTTACCTGATGAAGGACCGAAACGTTGTAAATAGTTTGATTGTGTAATGGTCAGTGTGCGGGATTTTTCTTAACTTCTAAATTAGTGTAAAAGAAAATATATTTTTATATATACTCAACAAAATTATAAACGAAACACTTTTGTTTTTGCCCCAATTTTTTAAGAGCTGAACTCAAAGATCTCAAAACTTTTTCTATGTAAATACCCATTTCTCTCAAATATTGTTCACAAATCTGTCTAAATCTGTGTTAGTGAGCACTTCTCCTTTGCCAAGAAAACCCATCCACCTCACAGGCGTGGCATATCAAGATGCTGATTAGACAGCATGATTATTGCACAGGTGTGCCTTAGACTGACCACAATAAAAGGCCACTCTAAAATGCAGTTTTACTGTATTTGGGGGGTCCGGGAGGGGTCCGAAAGCCAGTCAGTATCTGGTGTTAGATACTGACTGACTGACTGACTGACTGACTCACAGTTTTTGCTGTTAACATTCATGCACCTACCAGGGAGAAACCATTGATTGATTTTTGGAGACCATGAGGGAAACTATCAGACTGAACTTTGGCTTGTTCTGCCAAAATGTTGACTGTGGAAGCAACAGGTAACTGTAGGGAGTTTATTTGGCCTTGGTGAAGATCTCTTCTCTATTGACTTCTTTTCAGTTATTCCGTCCACTTAGTGTGAGAGACAAAGAGCCCAAAGACCTCTAACCCTCAGAGCAATGAGTGCAGCCTGTCTATTTGTGGGAGGAACAGACTTTTTTTTTTTTTCTTTCTGTTTTTCTGTCAGCCTCAAAATGGATTTTTCATCTTGCTTCAACCCATCTTTAAATGCATGCAATAATATGAGGACAAGAAAACAAGATCTAGCAGTCCAACAAGAATACACAAGACATGATCAAAGCGAGGCTGATTACAGCCATTATATATCCACTATGTGTGAGTGTGTTTATCAGAAACTTGATCTCTTTTTTAAATGACAATATGACAATCAATGCATGGCCACTGGCAGAAACTAGAGCTCCCACAATGAGTGCACCGTCATTGTGTTTGCTATGATTGGGAGCACACAGTTATAGAGTGCAGCTTGAAAGTGGACATTCTACACTGATTGGTCATATTGGCTTTCTATGTGTTTCATCACCACGTCAAAAGAAGAGCTGATGATTGCTCCCACACAGTTCCCTAACAAAAAAACGTGGGGTTTTATTTGCTGCTAGAGGAAGAAACACATTATGTCTTAATAACATGCAGTGTCATTACCCTAGCTGCTGAAATATAGCATATGGCAGAGCCCCCTCCTGAACTCGTCTTTGCAACATTTTTGCTTCGTGTTAGACCAGAAGCATGCAAAATGCTTTCCAAAAGACTTCACACCTCATTTAGGCCATTGCATACTCAAACCACAAGGGCCACTAGAGGATGAAGATGCTCAGTAGATGGTTGTAGAGGAGGGCCAGAGGATTAAAGCCTGGTGGGAGTGGGAGAATGCCAGGTCAACTAAACAGGTTAGGCCAGGATCCTCACCCTTGGCCCATCGGACAGGATCTGAGGAAGGATTAGGGACCCTGAACACCCACACAGATGTTTTCAGTTAAGCTGGGTGATTAGACCTCTCCCCAGGACGCTGTGGGTGTGTTTAGACTGATTTACATCTTCTTGAGTCTCCTTATAGCTTTGTTGCACCTGTTAGGGCAGGACAAATAATAACTTTATCATTATTATTGGTAGAAAACATTTGTGACCTAATGAATTCCCATCTATACTCCAGCCCACATTCAACTTGAGCAAAGGTCTATTCAGCCAGAATAAAATCACGTGAGTGGTGAGCAGTCATGTTTTCTTTTTATCCACGTCCACTTTTTGTCCTTTACCTTAACCAAGTAGTTTTAGTTACCTGAATCTAACCAAGCCATGACCGTCGGTCAGCACTCAAAGGTTCAAATGAATAGCTTTTAAAAGTTTTGTATTTTTGGAAGGCAATGACTAAACATGTTTTGATGTGAAGGTATGATAACTTGTTTGGTTCAGCAAAGAATTACTGTACAATATTAATTTCCCCCATGTTACTCATATCATTAGAGACTATAGCTGTCAATCTTTCTCTATAAAACTATTCAAATTTCATTTTTTTTATATTATAATTATTCATTAATATTATTATATATATATATTTATATTTTAATATTTAATGCTCAAATTCAGGTTATTACTACACTATACTCTGTGACCTATTATTACACTATACTCTGTGACCTATTATCACTACACTATACTCTGTGACCTATTATTACTACACTATACTCTGTGACCTATTATTACTACACTATACTCTGTGACCTATTATTACACTATACTCTGTGACCTATTATTACACTATACTCTGTGACCTATTATTACTACACTATACTCTGTGACCTATTATTACACTATACTCTGTGACCTATTATTACACTATACTCTGTGACCTATTATTACTACACTATACTCTGTGACCTATTATCACTACACTATACTCTGTGACTTACCGGTATTATTACTACACTATACCACTATTAGTGGTTGTAATTGATCTTCATGGTAAATTTCCTGCGTAACATAGGCTGTCTTCTGCTAACTTTAAATGGTATGATTATGACGGTTTCAATTAAGACCAGTGGTCCGTAAATGTATATTTTTCGGCTACTTACACAAGCGGCCGGGTTTCGTTTTTACAAATGTGTTTCACGTTATCATACTTCCATACGAAGCTGCGGCTCACTCTGTATAAACTTTGAATGTATTCTCCATTTTATCATCAGTAAATCTGTGATCTACCTAACGGTCTGTTAAAGAAAGCCATGAATGTGCATCTATCTGAAGTACTTCAGCCCGGCTCGACCTAGTCGCTCCTCCTCAGCCTGGCTTGGCCTTCGTGATATGCACCAAGCCAGGATTCACAGATTAGACTAGGTCAAGCCTCGCTTTAGCGGTTATCCTGGATTTATAAATTCTACTTTTGTGCAATACCCCCCTGATCTCACAGACTGATCTCAGAACTCACCAGGAACTTGCGACATTTTCCTCATCTTTGTCTCCTTTCAAGATTTCAAAGGTAATATCGATAAGAATACATTCTAGAAAGCAATAACAAACATTGAAAAAGACACAAGATATTTCTTTAAAATCTGCCAGGTGCTGTAGCTGTGACTATACTGTATGTCCTTTACTTGTGTGATTCAACTGACTCATCCCGCTATATAGGAAAACGCATGCAAAGTAAAAAATGCTCACATTACAGTCACATGCAACACAGAGCCCCATTGGCACAAAGCAATTACAAAACCAACACGCCAAAACCATAGTCCGCAGGCAGCCAAAGAGAGACAAATCACCTCCCTGTCAGATAAAATCAGACTCAACATCATTTAATTTATTTCAGTGTATATTAGCATTTCTTATTGTGTTTTTTTTGTTGTTTTTTTTTCCCCACACTTTTTTAGCTGTGTCCTTCTTCCTCTCAGCCTCGTCCTGAGGAAAACAACAGTTTGAAAAATGATCAGCCTTCTTTTCTTCCTATTAATCCGGGCACTTCCCCTCTGTATCGCTTTTGTCTCATTTAAACTCGGCGGTAATGTATAGGATGTGCTTGTCATTTTAATTTCATATAAGTTTTCCATCTGAATTTAGTCTGCGATGATCTCACCACTCCTCAAACATATGAGAGAAAGAGCCGCCATGTTTATTTCCAAACGGCGTGCATGGCCACTCAGCAGAACTGTAAGTCTTCAGCCATTCCGTCGGCAGATTTGCTGAACCGTGTCACAGTTGACAGTCGATAGCTGTAGCAAACATATTTAGAAGTTACAACACTGGCCATGTACATCGAAATTATATGCATGTCACCCAGTGAAACAATATGGCTCTTTAATGTGGTTTTATTTAATTTCGGACAAAACGCTACAATATATCCAGTGTAGCTTGTAGGACCAACAATTTGTTGTGGATTTATACAACAATAATGAAGGATAACGGTCAAAAGACTACATATATGCTGTGTATTACACACCTGAAGAGTATACCATTAAGAACACATCAATGTTGTTAGTGATTATAGTGGACTGTGCCAACACTGAAATGAAAATCACGCTTTGGGGTTGGACCATTGATTTCAAAATCATTTAGGACATAAAATAATGGAGTCTTACTAATCTGCACTCTAATCTCTCTTCCACTTGGCATGGTGATGCATAATGAGAGAATGTGAGCCCATTGCTACAAAATACAATAGCTGCTACTAATGCACTGCTGTACCAAAAGCTGTAGACAGGGCGGGTGTGTGTGAGTGTGCATGTGTTGCTGTTCCCTCACTCACTGTGTGAATATGTACACCGTCATGTTGAGGTGACATTTTGTTTTTTGCCTCATGCTGCTTACACTACACATTTATGATCAGCAGTATAAAATTTTGCAGATTTCTCTATTGTCAACAATCGTGTATTATACGATACACGATTATACACGGAATACAATTTGACTGTTTTGACTTATTTTGTTTTTACAACCGCAAATCAGAAAAAGTTGGGACAGTATGGAAAACTTGTTGACTTGTGTTTCATTGCAGACAATACAACAGCACATAATTGAATGTGTTCCTCCATGATTTGTATTATTTTTGTTTAAAAAAAACAATTCCTATTTTGGTTTATGCAACACATTTCAAAAAAAGTTGGAACAGTAAAGCATTTACCACTTTGTAATGTTGCCATTCCTTTTCACAACATTTAAAAAATGTTTAGGGACTGAAGACACCAAGTGATGAAGTGTTTCAGGTGTAATTTTGTCCCATTCTTGCTGAAAACAAGTCTTAAGGTGGGCAACAATACGGGGTCTTCGTTGTCACATTTTGTCCTTCAAAATGCGCCACACATTCTCTATTGGAGACAGGTCAGGACTGCAGGCAGGCCAGTCAAGTACCCGTATCCTCTTCCTCCGCAGCCAGGACTTTGTAATGTGTGCAGAATGTGGTTTTGCATTATCTTGTTGAAATATGCATGGACGTCCCTGGAAAAGATGTCTTCTTGAAGGCAGCATATTGTGCTCCAAAATCTCTATGTACTTTTCAGCATTAATGGTGCCATCATAGAAGTGCAAGTTACCTTTGCCAAGGGCACTGACACAACCCCATACCATGACAGACCGTGGCTTTTGGACTTGTTGCTGGTAACAGTCTGGATGATCCTTTTCTTCTTTGGTCCGGAGCACACAGCGTCCATTTCTCCCAAAAAATACCTGAAATACTGATTCATCTGACCACAGTACACGTTTCCACTGTGTGATGGTCCATCCCAGATGCCTCCGAGCCCAGAGAAGTCAACGGCGCTTCTGGACACTGTTAACATAGGGCTTCCTTTTGGCACAGTACAGTTTTAACTGGCATTTGTGGCTGTAACTATGTATTGTGGTACTTGACAAAGGTTTGCCAAAGTAGTCCTGAGCCCATGTGGTGATATTGCTTATAGATGAATGACGATTCTTGATGCAGTGCCGCCTGAGGGATCGGAGATCACGGTTGTTCAGCTTTGGCTTGCACCCTTGTCCTTTACGCACTGAAATTCCTCCTCATTCCTTGAATCTTTTAATTATGTTATGCACTGTTGAAGGTGAAATAAGCAAATGTCTTGACTAGACCTTTCTTGGATGCTGCTTTTGTACCAAATCATAATTACAATCACCTGTTGACATCACCTGTTTGAAATCACATTATTTAACAAATTTACCTGATTACTTGCCCTAAATTGCTCCTGTCCCAACTTTTTTTGGAATGTGTTGCAGGTCTGAATGACAGGAAAGGATGTATATTTAGAAATGAAATTAAGTTGACCAGACAAAACTTGAAATATTTTGTGTTCACATTGTCTGCAATGAAATACAAGTCAAAGTACATTTAGAAATCACTACTTTCTTTTTTTTTTGTGTTTGTGTTTTTCTGATTTGGGGTTGTACTTCTCTTGCAATCAATCAATTATTTTGTGTCACATGGAATTGTACAGGGTACAATTCCAGTGATAGGTTAACCTATGCTCCTTCAACTTGTGCATGATTCATCATAAGCAGAATCTGGCCATGACCGTCAGATCGGCACACTGAAAAAGAGTCGCCCGGTTAAATGGCGGTATCATAACAAATTATGTGATGGACTGTGCATATAATCTAAAATTAAACACAAAATGGAATAACCATTGATTATTCAGATTTTTCTCACTGAGGTCCAGACACCAGGTGCAAACCACCTCAAGACCTCACACAACAGGAAATCCATGTGGTTTAGGTTGCTGAAGAAAAATGTAAAAAGTGGTGGTACATTGTAAAGCCCTGACTTGAACCTGACAGTAGCTATAGCTACCTAGTATTCCTATTATTATTTTTTAACCTGGATCCAGTTTACCTATATCATTGGCTAAGTGACTAATAGGTGATAACAATTCTTGAAATTGGTCCAGTATTTAGCGGGAGTGCTACAGCCAACAGCTGCGAACCAGGTTTTAATGTAACTGCACAGGGCAACAGTGACCATCAATGTACGTATGTCTACTAAAAGTGCTTGTTTTGCCATGAAAGGCTAAGATTATTACTAATTAGACTACATCACATTGGTTTTCTGGAAATTGTACAGGTTATTTTTAAACATTAGAAGAAGAAAAAAAGCTCACCAGGACACAGAAGTGTTCATTGATAGGTGTTTCTTCACTATATGTTTCAGACATTACTTGTTATTAACTTGTTCTCTATATACTTGTGTCCTGACCTGTGTCAGGTAACAGTGCAGCAGGTTTGATGGCTAGTATAATGGCAAAAAGGTTGTACGGTTTATACTTGTGAGCCTGGCAGTAACAGCAGACAACATCCCTTAAGCTTTTTGGAAACCCTAACACGTTTTTCTACCATGGCTGTTGGTGTTTTCTTTCAAATACCAGACAATGTCTCTCACACTCTTACTACAATTGAGCTGAAAACCAATAAAGATCCAAGCTTCCTTGACATTTTGCAGCTTTACCTGTGTCAATTCTACCGTACATTGTTTCTAATCCGTGACACAGAGCCTTGATCAGGTACTTGTTTATGGTGCTGCAAACTAAGGCCTTAATCTGCTAGGGAGATATCAGATAGTGTCATCCCTGGGTGGTGTTGAGTGGATGGGAGACAGTCTGGTCGTGACTTTGTGTGCAAAGGAGGGGATTAACTGAGAACAAAACAGAGTAGAGAAGAAAAGCAGAGGAACGGAGAGAGACTATATAGAGGTAGGATGATGACTAGGCCTCATATTTGGAATAAACACATTTATGACCACGTTCATGAAATAACATGCAGGACAAGGACCGGAGCTAACAAATTATTCTGGATAGCTGTTCTGTTGCGATGCTTCATTAAAGTAATACAAACGACATTTAAAAAGGGGCACCACAATGCTGGATTTGACCTAAACCTCAATAACTCTGCAATAAAGGTCATTGACTAAACGTATTACATTTCAGACTGGAATAAAAATATGTATGATGATCTGATTAAACAGCGAGGAGATGTGGTTTTTAGAAGTTACAGTAAAGGGAGAAGCTAGGTCCTAGAGATTGATATTCTGATTTACAAAAACAGGGTCCTTTTTTTCTTTTAAGGAGACTGTATTATTATTCTTATATCTTATTACTTGCTTTGTCACAGAGAAAAATCAAAAGATATTTCATTTACATAATATAAGAGAAAATCAGCAAATCCTCACATTCAAGAAGAAGACATTTTTGATATTTTTGCACAACAAATATCTGAAAAGAGGAATTGATTAGCAAATGTGTTGATTGCAGAGGTTCAAATTAGTTTTCTGCCAGCTTCTTTCCTCTCACACTTTTTTGTTT
Organism: Gymnocephalus cernua; assembly: GCA_023631565.1. NCBI lineage: Eukaryota > Metazoa > Chordata > Actinopteri > Perciformes > Percidae > Gymnocephalus > Gymnocephalus cernua. The sequence continues at coordinate 12,616,640 of CM042434.1, read as the reverse complement.
ACAAACCTTCCACTAACTGAAAATTATTGGAAGGGGTTTGCCCTTTCCCCTTCAAATTAGAACTAGCCAAAGTTATGCTGTGTCCATCCAGAGAAAAATATGAAAGTAAGAAGGACACTCTGTGCTACTTCCTTTTTTTTCACTTCGGAAGGGGGTGTTTCAGGATCTAATTGATGAATAGCAGCCATAACTGGGAGCTACGTCCTTAAATTGAACTTTAATTTATATGTGCATCAATCATTTTCCCCCTTTTTATAACATAATGGATACTCACAGCTCTGGTTACTGTGCGGTTTGTCCTTGTAATGTATGTATGTATGTATGTATGTATGTATGTATGTATGTGTGTGTGTACGGTGAGAAAACAGAGTTTTCACCGGAAATGGTAAACAAGGGGTGTGGAAATCTCCCCCCCCCCCCCCCATGAAAAAAAGTCTCTCTCTCTCTCTCTCTCTCTCTCTCTCTCTCTCTCTCTCTCTCTCTCTCTCTCCCATTATGTAGTGAAAGGGCCTCAGCTGTGCTCTTTGCACACCCCACCACTCAAATATTGAATGTTGTGTCCTTCACAGACAAACCAAAGCAATGTGAAAGGCGCTGAAGACAGTGTGAGACTAATAGATAGTGCAAGAGTAACAGGACATCAATTAAATTAGCTTTTAAAAAGTCACACATTTAATGGAGCTTATAGTTTGAAGGCATTGTGCATTTTAGATCATTGACTACATTTTGTATGTTTTTGTAATTTCATTTTACAGCCTTAATCTGCAGGCTGTTATCAACTGTGTTTACATCTGTAAAACTTTGTGTAAACTGCAGTTGCTAGGAGTAAAGCAGTAAGCTTAAAGGTTACAGAAACAACTTCAAGTCCCTTGAAATGAGGGGACTGTATGAAAATATATTTACAATTCCTAAACCCTTCCTCCAATTTTGATGTAAATACCCTAAAATTAAAGCTGAAAGTCTGCACTGCAATTACATCTCAATGATTTCATTTCAAATCCATTGGGTTAGCGCACAGGGCCAAAATGATGAAAATGGTGTCACTGTCCAAGTATTTCCGAGCCTAACTGTAAGTGTGGAGAATTTTTTTTTGGTTTTCAACATTGTTAACGGTGCTACCAGGTTTTCCAGCTATCAGGTGCATCAAAATTGGGTTCATTCCCCTGGCTTGTGCAAAACCCTGAAAGATGAGCCTCAAAACAACCTACCTGTGCCTTCCTATTCCAATAACATCCTCATCAATGTTGAAACCAGAGAAGGCACATGCACTTTAAATGAGTTTGCCTATCAATGGCTAATGAGCAACCTAATTTAATTAATTACCGTGCCATACAAGGGTTTGACTAATGAGTGACCCTCTGCTGAATACAAAACCTGCATCTGATAGTAGCTGTGAGGATGAGGTGAGTGAGACATAACATCAGGCGTGTTTTTTGACTGTGCTGTATTCTTAAAGTCAGTCAGATAAACGGTAGGTGCAGACTATTAGACTCCTGTATTGATGACAGACTAGTATCAAATAACATCTACATCTTACCATTATCAAATTACAACACTCCTTTACATCACTCTAATAACAAATGAAATCCTAATAAACAAAGACATAACTCTAATATTTAATTGCGCTTAATAACAGGATAAGCTTGTAAAGGAAAGTAATACATGAAATGATGTAGTATAATATATAAATAATGAATAAACAAGCAGTGGTTCCCAGATTTCTTTACCCCTTAAAATGAAGCAATATTTACTTTCGACCATTGTTGGGCAAGTTACATAAAAATCGTAATTAGTTACTCATGAAATATTACTCATCGTAAAAATATTTGTATTACTAGTTACCCAAGTTTGAAAGTAATTAGTTACATTACTAGTTAGCCTACTTTACTCAGACGTCAGTTCTGTTAAAATTGCCTTTAAACATACAACATGTAATTTATTTGCCGCTAGGCGTCTCTCAATCAAAACAATGGCTATAAACAGACTTTTGATGACGTTGTGAAGTTGCATGGGATTAGGGGAGTTGTAGTTTTCATTGTTAAACACCATTGTCAATTCAAATGTATCTGTTCACGGACGAGTTTATCCATTAAAGTTTTATTCACGTTCGGTTTAGTCATTCTAATGAAATAGCTGCAGTTTCCCCCACATAACAAAATTTTTCTTGATTCGATTTGTATTGTTAGCTGACCTGTTAGCAAGCAAGCAAGCTAACATTAGCTAGCAGCTTAAACCACAATATCACAATATATTTCACATGTCAGTGTCACCTTTTTGGATGATTTTAGCACCGGGGGAAAGGGGTTTGTTGTAACGTTACTCAACAACGCTGAGAGATTTACTTCTTAAGTGTAATAACTTGGTTTCTGGTAAACTGAGTTTTTGGATCAGAGACTTCGATGAAGCACCGATAGGAGCCATGAACCCAACTGACAGACTGCCAGGGGAAAATTGGATAAATAGGAGATGAGAGTGAAATGGCTGTGTTCAGAATTCAGGCGTTTGAATTCCACTAACAGATCAGACAATATAAACGTGTTAAATGCATTTAAACATGTTTGGGGTCGGTCATGATTTTTATCTTGGTTCAGTTCTCGAATAGGAATAATTTCACAATTTAAAAAATTAGTGTTGCACGCCTTAAGGACAACCCTTCATAGAAAGACCCCTTAAGGAGAGGAACGTCCTGCCTCCATTTTTCCCCATCTTTTCAGTTCTGTCTCTGTGAGACCAAATATTGAAAGGGCGCCCTTTCTATATTGAAATGGACACTCTTTTTAACCGATCAAACCTGTTGTGTAGGTGAGAATGGGAACATATTCATCCACAGCCTCATGTGCCCTTTTACATCTCTCTAGTCTCTATCTCTCTGCAAGCACAGAGGCCTGGGGAAAAGTCCATTAAGGCCTATCTTAATGAAGAGGGACAGGACACAATGGCACCCCTCATGGAGGTGAGTAGTGATCAGAGGTAGATGAAGAGCCCAGCTCGTCCGCTCATTACCCAGTGGACGAGACAAGGCTTTGGACTTCAGCCTGTGCCGATACAGCAGGACAGGGTAATGAATGGAAAGGCGGTACAGCCGGAGCCATCAACTCACCAATCTCTCATCAGGACTGCTCCCACCGGTGTTTCATTAATATACTCTCCTTCTCCTCCCATGGCTTTGTCTGGGATGTCTGTCCATGCCACAATAGCTATTGTTCACTCTGAAGTAGAGAGTTGGAGATACTTGAAGGGGAAAATAATGAGTAATTATGTGGTTTTACTGACCTCCACTCAAGATGAGGTTTTCCCAAGACAAGCCTGTCAGTGAGGTAAAACTCATTATTAAACATGTTAAGTTATATACTTACTAGTATAGGTGCTTGTTTGTTTAATAAATGTATTCAGACTACGCATACAGTTTAAGGGTTTCTGAACGCATTTTTTAATGGGCGCTTTCACAACTATAGTATGGTAGACGGTGCGATTTGGGGGTGAAGTTGTAACATTGTTGTCTCGGAAATAATAGAGCAACACAACATTTATAATGTCTTGGGTTTTCTGGTTTTTTCTTCAGTGTTGAGAGAGAGAGAGAGAGAGAGAGAGATTACAGGCGACGTATGGTCTATTAGGTTATGATTTGAAGGTTATCATCCTTTTATAAGTGTGTAAATTGTCTGCGAGGTTGAAATTGCAGGTTAGTAAATGTACTGTTTTTGGTTTACTTCCTATATTTGGGTCGGATCGCGTTCTCCCCTAAAGTGAACTGAACTGCAGCAGAGTTCAAATGAACTGGACTATCCGACGAAGCCCTCCAGGTTTCGATTAAAACGGACCAAACAACTCAGGTGTGAAAGCACCCTAAGACTCAAAATAAGAAGTGTAATATGGATGGATACCATCTTCCAATATAGGTTAAACATTTACAATTATAAATATAGTTGCCCAGTTCTAATGGAACACATATTTTTGGTTCAAATTCTTAATGCAAACAGCATTTATAACTTTGTGCCATTAGAGGTGTACTGTCAACAGTTTAACAAAAGTGTATTTCAGAATTGCCATCAATGAGAAACGGGTATTTTTGTCTGCAGGGGATTTTTATTCTTGCATTAATGCAGTTGGGCACTGGGAAAAGTTGGCAGCAAGGTTGATTTTGACACACTATGTCAAGCTTACTTGGAGTACCAGTGATATGAGTGTCATTAGTTTTTGTAATGTATTTTGATGAGTGAAACAGAATAATTGGATCGCCAAAGAGTACTTGTGACATATTAGCGAGCCGGAGTCTCTAGAGAATACGGAGCTATACAGGTCTGTAGAGGACTGTTTGCACTGTTAGATCAGGAGGTGAAGGACAGACAAACATTAATTGGGTCTCTTAGACCTGATAATTGGAAAACACACCGCCAACCCATGATATCATTCTGCTAGACATTAAGACCAATGAGCTGAACAGTCGTGCAGATTTATATGATGCAATGGGTTAGTTGGTCTCCCCAAATCCATGTTAAAGACCCCCTTAGCACAGCTGTATTGGCTTATCCACACATGTCAAGTTTCAAGGGCAACCACATCTCTACACATCAAGCATCCCATCTAGTTTGTCTCCAAATGCCTGCAGTTTACCCATAGCCCATCACCCCAGCAGCTTCTAATCAATCACAAAAATACCTTTGGAAAATACCATATTGAGAACTACTCATTGCAGGTTTTTTTTTTATCAGGCCTCACTTCCCCTTACAGCCCGCCCCCGTGTATTGTGAGCCATGAAAGGCCTTCTGATAAGAAATGTTGACAGATTGAACATCCCCCCCCCCCCTCCCCTTGGCACTGTGCCTAGGAGAAGTGCCACCTCCCCAAGATGCTGTGCCAATTGTAAGCCTGCTCCGAGAAAAGAGAAGTTATTTAGTGCAGGGGGATGTTCCCATTAGGGTGATGAATGGCCTAATTAGGGGTGGGGTGTGTGTGTGTGTGTGTGTGTGTGTGTGTGTGTGTGTGTCTTTTTAGTGTTTCTGAAACTGTAATTTTTCAAAGAATGATCTTTAATGACCTGCAACAGCAAATTAGACTAACAGTGAAAAGAACACTATTTTTAATGGAATGTTATGAAGTGACGTAATTTCGCCGAGTGAGAACACTGTGTTGGGGGAATCACTTTTTTTCTCTTTTTAATCAAACTGCAGTTTTTGCAAGTTCCCGCAATTTTTGCAAGTTCCCGCAATTTCATTGCATAAAATTGCATAAATATCCCGCATATTCCATCGCATTCTTTAAGAAAACGTGCCGCATAATCAAGGATTTTTGCCCGCAACAATCACAAAAAAACTCTGTGTTTTTCTGGAGGGACTGTACATAGGCCTATTTGTATTTTAACCTGTTGTAGTTATGGCTGATACTGGGGCCGGGCCATCACAGAAAAGAAGGAAATTAAACAAAGAACTAAAAGCTGAAAGGGAAAGTGAAAGACGACTGGCGAAATCCGAGTCGCACTCAGTCAGGCTTTCAACAGATGGAGACAATTACGGGATTGTAAATAATTTTAAACCCACCCCAAAAAAGTTATTCATAAAATAACTTTACAATGCGTGATGTGGTTATATGTCAGTAGCTGAGTTAGCTGAGTCAGTAGTTTGTGTTGTCCTACTATTTTCTTTTCCCTTGTCCCCCTGTACTTGTGTAAAGTGTCTGTGGGTTTCATGAAATGCCGTATATATATATATATATATATATATATATATATATATATATATATATATATATATATATATATATATATATATATATATATATATATATATATAAAGATAATTCTATGTGTGTTGCTACAACAATCTCTTAATGCTTTGGCTTGTGTGTCACAGTGATAACATTACCAGGTTTAGCTACATACATCCGAAGGAGGCTAAGTTACCGTAAGCAACACTTGTAATGCAAGGATGCATCTGTAACGTATTCTTTTATTGTAAATTAATCCTTTTTTTGTCTGAGCAAAACATTGATTGCAACTATATGACCTCCCGGTAACACTAACTCAGTACTATACAGTGGGCAATTACAGCACTGTAAAGAAAAGACCTTTACGACAGCATGTGTGGTAAAAACACTACCGCTTTTGTCCAAAGCGGCTGCTAGAATCAACACAAACTGGAAGTTGCACATAGCCACTTTAAGTTTACATACTGTGCATCATGTGAATCTTCAACCCAAAGACAACACTTAGACAAACTAGAAGCAGGTTTGTCCTGTTACCATAATGTTATTCAGGTGGTGTCATGAAATAAAGCAGGTATGAATGACTACAGAGGTCTTAACTTTCAGGTTGGCATTTTATTTCGCACTTTAAATGATGGTTCAGGTCAATACATGGTCAATGTCCAAATGTTTGCTGGTATCAAGTAGCTGCTTTGTTGCTCTTGATGTCCAGTTTGTCTTTCTGGCTTCATTTCTGGCATTCAAAAATAGTGTTGCTTTAGCACATTATCTTGAATCTACAGCTTGCAATATACAATTGCACATTTGATGTGATTGCTATCAGAGAGTTTTATGTCTGATATTGTTACAGGTTGTAATTCTAAGAAGCGATTCCTTCAGAGGATTTCCGCAGCTTATTTCTTAAAGGGCTTTCAATTACGTAGAAAATAGTCAGTGGTTTTTATGTTGATGTTCCATGACCATGATGTTCCATAAATTACCCATTATTATTTCACCTTTGAAATTTGAAGCTTAGGATGTTAGCTGCCTACCTATCTTAATGTAATGTGTGGGTCCTGCATTTACCCTAAACCCAATGCAAAATTAATTTGTAAATATGCAGCAATAAATCATGGTTAAAGACACATTTGGTTGGTATTACACATACAGTATATGTTTTCCCTGTGATCTAGGTTTACATAACTTGGGCTGCTCAGACAAACTAATTGCTGTAGTGTACATTGTATGTGTAGAGCATGTTTACAATCTTATTTTCCATAGGTTTCAGCAGCATGGGAAAGGAACACCTGTTTGCTGATTTGCTATCCAAATCAGGGAGACCAATCAGTTTAGCTTGTGCACATTGAAGCTATCCCATTTACTGACCAACAACTGGGCAGAGTGTCTGCATGCAGCACCTCATAATGCTTTGTCTTTATTTTGAAGTTGAAGGTTTTACACACTTGCTAGTTAATGAGATACATCCACTCGTTGTGTATTGAGACTTACCATTTCACCGTTTCGTGTTTCCAGTCTTTAAACTAGTTTTACTACATCCAGCACCAGATCTGTCCTCCAAAAAAAATAAGACTTTGGGTAAGCCAGCAAAATGTTTCCCAAAATGAAAGTGTGTCCCTTCGAGCTCCTAGTGGTGTATGTAGGTGGGTATGCGACTGCATTCCAGTCTGATGAAGCAGACATGGCACAATTAAAAATCAAGTATTTAAATTTGACCAAAGATTTTAGAAGAGATTTTAGAAACACTCAGCAAACTGCTCACCCATGGCCATAGTTTTTTGGGACAAATACAAATTACATTTATATCAATCCTGTAAAAGATCCCTGTGCGACGGAGTTCAAACAAGTGACCATAAAGACACCGACACACAGGCCATCACATTAACCACCATTAACTCAGTCAATGTCCCTTGTACATTGCTGCCTTCCTGTCTCTTGTCCAGACTGAGCTATTCAGCATTTTTTATGATCGATTACACCGTCAGTCAGGGGGAACCACTGGGCCTTTGGGAACCAGCAAACAACCAGACACACTCACACTATTCTGCAGAACATGTTTGAAAGCCTCCTTTAACCTTGATCGTGAACGATGAAGAACATGACACCTAATAAGTGTTTTTCATTGTTCACTGTCCCCGTAAATGCATAAATCACCCCAAGCTTGTACAGTCAAGGGTACAGTGGAAAGTACAGAACAATGTGTGTGAGAGAGCACTGATGTATCACTACATGAGAAACAGACTTACTGCTACACTCCATCTGGTATCAACATACCTAACGATCAATGACACAAGATAAAAGAAAATAAACTATCTAATACAAAACCATAAATAACATGAATGTTTTCGGTTTGATATGTAATTTATATTAGCCCAATATGTTTATGGAAAATCCCAGGCTTACACTGTTTTTCCCTCCTCTGCCTCTCTGCGTGGGGTGTTACTGAGGCGGCATTAGGGCTGGGTATCGTTCAAAAAATTTCGAAACCGATACCAATACTGTGACTTCCATACCGCTTCCTGAACGATACGTTTTTCAAAACCAATTTTATAAAATCCATTTTATCAAAAAATAAATTAAAACACATTATGGCACAAATCTTTTAATTTATTTTTTATTTCCTACTACGTGAGCCCTGTCTCTGTGCATAACAGAGGTTTTACCTGCCTGCCTCTACGACGTGTAACATTAGACAGCCAATCACACACATTATTAGATCTTGGTAGAAGCATGCTGCATGCTTATTGGCTCACTGATGCTGAGATTTACTCCTTAGGTATTGGAATTTGGTATTGAATGACCATGCATTTTTCGATAGCCAATACTAAGGAGGAAATTCGGTCGGTGCCTAAAAAGTATTGAATTCGGTACCCAGCCCCATATGTGTGTGTGTGTGTGTGTGTGTGTGTGTGTGTGTGTGTGTGTGTGTGTGTGTGTGTGTGTGTGTGTGTGTGTGTTCCAACAGATACGCATATGCGTGTACATGCATCAACCTCTTAGCCTCGTGAGACCATCCTGATCTCGCGAGCTCCAGTTTTCCACTTGCAGATCAGTCTGTCATCTTGAGGCAGAGAAAATTAGAAGCCGTTCACCAAACGATCGACCAATCAGCGTTGGTTTTGAGGCGGGTTTAGGTGTGATGCAACGAGGAGCTCGCGAGATCAGGATGGTCTCACGAGGCTCAGCAAGCGGAAGCAACGCATGCAAATCTGACCTGATCTCGACACATTTTCAGACAGCGGTAGCCCTAATTCTGTTAGCCGCTCCCTAATGCTTTTTTCTCTTGGATCCTTCTTTTGGAATATGGACCGGGAACCTGAAATGGTGCCTTTTTTATTCGTAAATTATTGTTACACAAATGGAAAATATCCTTTACCGACATGTTGCTTGCTTGCTGATCTAACGAGCTGTGCTTTGCCTGCAGCAGCAGGGGGAGCCTGGCTTCGTCATTGCTCTGTTGGTACGTCATACGCTTCGTTGATCTGATTGGTTGATTTGGCCCGTCTATCACCAACATAGGTGGTGATAGACAGATGGTTTATCCAATCAGCTAACCAGTATTTTCGCCCCTTCCCAAACGTTCTCCAACGGAAAGTTCCCAGATGGATATGCCGAGCAAATGCGAAGCAATCCATCTGGCGGAGTCAGGTTATCAACATATCCTTGGGTGAAAATGGCAAAAGTTCAAAAGGTGATAGAGAGCGGAGCCATAGAAGTGAGAGGTGAAGCTTATCTCTGACGCTGGCAGCGTCTCAGCCCTCCGATCCATTGCTGCCATTCTTGGAAAGAAGGCACTGGGAGAAGGAACGCCAGCTGCCGTGAGAGGCGATGCCAGGGCAGACGGGGAATCAGCAGGCGGCATTCTAGGATAGTGCCCGTAAAGTACAAACAGTGTGGCGGGCAAGACTTGGTATCCCCTCCCCCTCCTCCCACTTCAGCCCAGCTCCCTCACCTTCCCAGTCTCACCCACCTCCTCACAGTATGGACTGTTTCATCCCATAGGAGGCTCTACATCTTTTTTTGTCCATCCCCATTTATCCATCTCCGTCTATCTCCTTTATCACTCACAGGAGAGAACGCCATTTCTATTACTGTTTTCATGGAAGTTTTTGTGCCTGTGTGCTTAAAATGCCTACACAGCAGTGCCGTTGGGCATGTCCTAACAGTTAAAGCACAGTGGAGAAAATCACCATCAGGGATTAAAATAATGACAGCGAGACAGTGATGATGAGCCATTTCCTCATTGCATATTCCTTGTGATACTGTACCCTTTGGGTGGGAAATTAGTTCTACACTCTGAAACAATAGTGTTCAGATGACATGAGCCTGAGGAGACGGTTCACATGAGTATACAACACAATGCTCACACAGACAGCACACGCTCCATGTACACTGTCGGGTTGGCTTGGCTGCACCTTCTGTTACAGACTTTATCAGTTTACTTGTTCTCTCCGTCTTTCAGTGTGGAGAAGAGGCTCTCCTTACCCATCTTCTCCCACTGAGGAATCAGTTTATTTCAACAAGTCCCCCCCTCCTGCCCTCAAACCCTGAAGTGTGGATCACAGGAGATGAAAACGCTTAGGGAAGTAAAGCTCTCTTTTTCCCTCACCGCACATTACTGGTAGTTATTCATTCATGACAAAACCCATTCACGCTCTGACAGCCTATGTCCCCACTGATGTATAGTGTCTTCTCCCGCCACGATCCCGGGGTCCCTGCTGCCTTGCCTCCCCCCCACACACACACACACACACGCACACTCCAGATTATGTCCTGAATATCGCTTTAGCTCAGGCAGGATATGACGTTGGGTTATGGGGGTTTATTCATATACATGCAACGGCTTTGATACATGACAGAGAAAATACGCTGATGGGGGTGAACGCCAAGAAATCTGCTTTAGATCACAAAGCTGAGATGTCCCCACAGTGTGAATATGAAGGAGGGGAATTTATGCTATTGGCTCTCTCTCTCTCTGTGTGTGTGTGTGTGTGTGTGTGTGTGTGTGTGTGTGTGTGTGTGTGTGTGTGTGTGTGTGTGTGTTCACATTTCATTCAGTGAGCACACAACCCCCGCGGTTTCTCTGTCAGTCCTGGGAAATGCAGAGTGAGGGCGTCTACAGATGAATATGATTGCCCTCTCTGTCTTCCCCAATGTGCGGGTGCAAGGAAATCAGAACTGTTTGTGATGCTGTTTGGGATGGTAAGGGTCAACTTGTAAATCAACCTGTTTTTTTCCCCTTAGAATTTATTTGCATACAGAGCAGAACAACATAAGCCTGTTCCCTTCAGAGAATAGGCTACTCCCTACTGTTAGTGTGTAAATCTCCACATGCCGTTACCAACCCACATGATTGCTCTATATGAAGCACATTTGTATCATGGAGGTAAGAAAAGCTAAATCCTTAGAGCTGCAAATCTAATGTGAAAGTGGATGTAACTGAGAGTGAGACCCCCATTTGCTACCGTCTCAAATTTATGAAATTAGCAGGAATTCAATGTGTTTAAGACCACTTGAATAAAGCTGCCAGGTAAGTGCTTGTCGGATGGTCCTCCCCCACACACACACACACACACACACACACACACCTTTCTGAAATTGGATTGGGGTTACTGGGTGGGTATTGTTTCTTACTTTTTTTTTGTTCATTACCCACTATTTCTATAACTTTTCCTGTGAACAACCGAGTGTGACACTATGAATACCTTCCATGAGAGTGTGGAGCATTTAGCAGCTAAAAAGCCAGATGTTAAGAGTTGCTGGACACCAAAACAAAGCTAAAAGGAGAGTGAATATTAAATGTAACATTTGGATGGTCAAATGAAGTCTAATATGCTTTGTGTCTGCTACATCTGTAAATTGGCAAATGTTTGATAACAAGTTAACCAATTAATAGGAAGGCATGTTTCTGTTGGCCTTAAGTGGCCATAAAATGGGCGGCAAGTTTAACATGTGACTTTAGCGGTTTGTATCATGGTGAGATTTCTTTTTCACCGTTTGTACATAGAGGACATTATTTACATTTTAGGTCACTAATGCTGTTTTTACTAAATGTAGGAAAACTGTAATGCTGTTTATAACATGGTGCTATTTATATTGTTTCCATCGTTAACTACCATAATCTTTTGTATAATCAAATCCCTTTTGCAAAGTCAGTGTAGAAAAGAAAGCAATTTTGCAAAGGAAAAGAGTCATGTGTGAGAAATGTGTCTATTCTAAGCTTTGCATCTTCGATCAAGAATTGGCTGGTACCCCCCTCGTTTACACTCCCACTGACTCTATTGTGAAGCTTCTGTTGACTTCTGTTACAAAACCCCATTGGATGGTTCAAATAGATAATTTGGTTTATATTTCAATGTGTTATCAACCAACATGTCTAAAATCTGGCATTCCAGTTTACAATCAGCAGCCAAGAAAACATGCAAAGTATTTTTAAAAAGCAAGTATTAACAACTATTACAAGTATCAACAGTAGTAAAGTATGCATGCCTTGTTCCAATATCCGTGTGAAAATATCCCAGTTGTCGAACTGAATCTTACTGCCAAAGTAAGTATTAATAGAAATCTCAGCAGGAAACAAATTCATTGGAATAAGCCTACATCGGTAGGTTATTATTAACATCAAAATCATTTTCATAAGTTTAGAAGAGAGAAAATTAAAAACTGCTAGTACCTGAATGCAATTAATGATTTATTGCTCTCTTCATGTGTATCTTCTTTGTCTGCATGGCCCTCGTATCTATTTTGAATCCTTTATAGTAATGTTTACCTATGTTTACTCTGATATTAATAGATACCAGTCTAATCATTTAATATAATAGTCTTTAGTTGCACAATCAAATGCAATAAGAAAGTTTGTCAAGCAACTGTTGGAGATTCTTTAAAAAGATGATCATCATGCTTTCCCTTCAGGCTAGAAACTTTAAACTCAGCTTCTCCATTAATGCATGTTTGATATGTCCCTCATCTTGAGTCACTTATAACCTGGCACTTAACAAAACCACAGTTTGTCATTCATATTAATGCCAGCAAGGCAATTGCTCACTGAACCCTCACAAAATAGTTTGGCTAAGAGGATTTGGCTAATATCTCATTAGCTTAAAGGCAACAGCTCATTCTGCCCTCGCTTTTATTTGGACAGCATAGCTCTGGATTAACACTCTCTAAATAACAAATGCCACCAAGCCAATTTATCTGGCTTTGTTCACTTTAATTCAATTTTCATTGCCCTCTCAAAGCATCCTCAGATTTGTTTTTAGGTTCAGGATAAGGTCTAGAGGTTAACAATCAACAGGCAAAGTGGAGGAGACGAGAAGCCAGCATCAGTATAAGTACACTGCTAGCTCCTGCGATAGTAATATGTAATAATGTATGTCACATGCCACAATGAGACATAAGCTAACAAATGCTGTCCTACTGTTTATGCTTTACTAAAGAATGGTGCATCATGCTTGTGCATGTTTCTTTAAATCCTCCCAACATGACATAACAAAAAGAGGAGAGGAAGCTCTTTTTGCTTTTTTTTTTCCAATAGCTGTAAAACTGTATGTGTCAAAGCCTTTTCTATTCATGGACATCTCTTGTCTGCTGATACGTGTGGGGAGTTACTGTCTGCTTTGCTCCGTTGACTTAGCTCCGCTTCTCAGCTCAAGCTGCTGTCTGGTACTCATTCCCCAAATCCATTCTTCTATCTCTAACCATGATAGGTTTGCACTAATGAATGGACACAAAACACAAACTTGATATTTTAGACACCTTTTTAATGCACTCTCTGAGCTAGCCACCTACTTGAGTTTGTGCAAATAATAATAATAATAATAATAATAATAATAATAATAATTTGTATCATATAGTGCCTTTCATGAAACCCAAGGACACTTTACAGACATTACTGTGACTAAGTTTAGCTAAGGGAGGTTGTAGGTGAGAAGGAGGATTTTATATTTGATGTTGGACTTGATTGGGAGCCAGTGAAGGTCGATGGGGGTTGGGGTGATGTGCTGCCAGGTGTTGGTGAGGACCCCGGCGGCAGAGTTTTGGACATACTGGAGCCTGTCTAGGGTTTTTCTGGGGACCCCAGACAGGACTCCATTGCAGTAGTCCAAACAAGAAGTGATAAAAGCATGAATTAAGGTTTCTGCCACAGAGTCAGATAGTGATGTCCAGAGTCTGGAGACGTTTTTAAGGATTACACCAAGATTGCAGATCTAAGAGGATGGGCAGATAGCGCACCCATCAACATCCAGGATGAGATCTCCAACCTTTTGAAGCAGCCCTTTGGGGGCCAAAACCAAAAGCTCTGTTTTATTGCTGTTCAGTTTGAGTAGGTTGGTTGACATTCAGGCTTTGATGTCATGCAGACAGTTGACCAGGGAGAGGGGGGGAAGCTGAGTTGATGGTTTGGTGCTGATATAGCGCTGTGTATCATCGGCGTAGGAGTGGAAACTGAGACCATGTTGCCGGATAATTTAACCAAGGGGGAGCATGTAGATGGTGAAGAGGATGTGTCTATGCAAAGAGCCCTGAGGCAGTCCTTGGTTGACTGGAGCTGGGTCAGAGCGGGACTTGCCAATGGTGACAAATTGCTTCCTGTGTGAAAGACTGAAACCAGGAGAGAGCTGTGCCAGTGATAACAAAGTGATGAGATAGGTGGTTGAGGAGAATGACATGGGAGGTTGTGTCAAAGGCTGCAGAGAGGTCGAGGTTAATAAGTATGCTGATGTGACCAGAATCAGCAGTGGTGAGTAGATCATTTGTGATTTTGATGAGGGCGGTCTCTGTGCTATGATACGGTCTGAATCCTGACTGAGGGGGTTCATAGAGCTCATGGTTGGACTTGTGTGGCAACTGCTTTTTTCCAGGATTTTACTTAGGAATGGCAGGTTGGAGATAGGCATGTGGTTGTTGGCATCCTTCGAATCTGAACCTGGCTTCTTAAGGATAGGGTTGACTGAGGCAGTTTTAAAGTAGGTGGGTACTACGCCAGATTCTAAGGAGCAGTTGATGACATCCACCATGATGGGACACAAGACAGGCAGACATTCTTTGACCAGGGCTGAAGGCATTGGAGCCAGGGAGCAGGTGGAAGCCTTTGCTTTTGTGACCAGCTTGGTCACTAGAAAGTTGTCCACAGGCTTGAAGGAGGAGAGGCAGCGCTGAGGCAGATGAGCAGGAGAGGGAGCAATGTCCTGTGGCAGATTGGCATTAGAAGGGTACTGTAAACATGCTTTATGCATTCTGTGCGTGCTTGTGTCTGTCTCACAGTTCATTGGAGGTACATTCTTTTGTCATAATTTTCATCACAAGAAAAACTTGCCAGCTGAAACTTCTGAATGATTCATATTCTGTCCACATATAATCATGACAAATTATCAGTTTTTAATTAATAATTTATAAATCAATATCTGCTTTGTGATGCCCGAGGTGATCAGTTGGCTTCATCTCCTGCGTGCGTATATTTGTGTATCTCCTCGTAGGACATTCTCTATCATGGACCTGTGTGTCACTTTAGCACAGTGATACAGACAGAGCATCATGTTGGATGCTTAACTCCAGACAGGCGAAGTGGGCCAGCACTCACATTTCAGAGCATTTCAGCATACAGTACCTACACCCGGGGGGGGAGCTCACGCCAGCACATTGTCATCCCCCCTACCTTTTTTCTAGTCAGAGACATTTGCTACACTGCCACTTTTTCCCCTCTCGCTGCTTTTTGCTTGTCTGACACATCCTTGTTGTTCATTTCTTATACATGCCATTTTCCCACAGCTGCTACAGCTTTTCCCAGCCAGTCGGGCCCATTAAATTGGTGTTTACCAGCAGCAGAGATTGTGTCCCAGTCTCAAGCAGGGCCACCCAAACACTCCATCTACATGAATAAAATATGGCTGTGTGACATTACACACGCAGATCTCCTAGGGCCTCGAAGCCTATGAGGTTCAAGTGGGAGGTGGGGTTGTAGGGGCGCAGACAGGAGTGTGTGGCTGTTCAGTTAGGTAACTCTCTGTAAGGTAGCCTACTGGAGTCATATACGGAAAATAGTGAGATGCATCCTTACAGTAGAGAGGACATTTTATCCAAGAAACATGGTTCCTTTCATATCACTCCAGGTCAACATGGCTCACATCGCAGCACGTGCCGCTTGTGCTGACTTGAATCGGCGGCTTGGGTGGCGAGTCCACAAAAAAACATGAACCACTGGCATTGTAATCAATATAGGAAAGGAAAAGGCACTGTATTGTTACTACCAACACATAAGAGAGATTTAACATTATTCATTCCACATTTGTTGCCACATAACAAGCAGCTCTCTGGCCAAACCGATTTTCCATTTACTTTCCACCAAACATCAGATGGAACCTCTTAACAATTCTTTGCTTTTTCTTTCGACATCATGCAGGTCCTGTTCATTGGATTGTGTTTCTTTATAGGGTTGTTTGATTTTAGCTAATTAGCAAGCATGTCGACTTGCTTGGCTGTTACACGTCAAGGTACTCCATTTACATGTGGGCCTACATGAAAACATCCCATTACGTCTGTATATGTCTGCCAGCAGCCCAGTACAACAGGTCCCCAGTGGAGCTGAGGTGCACTCCACAAGCTAATGGGCCTTTTTTGTTTACCCTATTTGGTTGGCAAGCCTTTCCTGGGTAATTGTCCCTGCTAATCATTTGTTGGCTGCTTGGCAAAAGAAGGCTTTTAAAGCATATTAATTCAAAATGCTGCTGCCGTAGGTTGAACAAGCATTGGAGGAACAAGACTTAATTGAAAGCTCCCATACTATTTTTGTTGGTGTGTTAAATACATGTTTGCTGCACACTTCTTTTGTACCCAGTAAAACACCACTTTTTAATGTTTTTACCACATTTTCACCACATTAGTGAGAAGAAAAGTGAGAAGTTTAATAAGTGATTTTGTATCACAATGTTTTAAGCATCTACTTAGACATGTATCAGATAATTCTCCTCCCGAAGATTTTCTCACTTGCAGTTACAGATGACATCACTTTGGTTTACATCATTACAGCAAAATGGCATGCTTATTTTCTACCCTACACTTCCTGCACCAAAACTGCTTGCACATCCAATTTACAGACATACCTTTTGCTTCCACGCACTAGCTCCTCTCCAAAAAATACATGTATCTTTGATATCTGTACCCAAGTGTCAACTGCCGAAATGAGTTTTGCACTTCCACAATAAAAAAATTGTCAAAAGGCGAAGACATTTTTTCAAGTTGAAGTGGCTGCTGCTTTAATGTGCCTGCAAATGAGCTCACAAATCTCTTAGGCCACAGTACTGCATCTGTGAGATAGCAGAAAAATGGTTCCTATATGCGAATATGTCTGTTTGTGGGTGTATGCATGTGTGTGAATGTGCTGTATGCATATACAGTGTGGGTCTCCACGGGTGTCGAGATGTAAAATGTGACTAATGATCTGTGTGATGTATTATAAGTAGAATCCTTTGGGCTTTTCGCTGATCCAACAACCACGCAGCATTTTTGCTATCTATATTTCAAAATTGATATTGTTTGATTTGACTTTTTCATCAAAGTTCTCTGAGGCAGTGTGCCTCTGCAGGTTTGCTTTTAACTCACTTAAACTTCTGTCATAGAGAAGGGTGGTGAGGGAAATTAAGTAATGGGCTTGACAGTGTGCAAAGTGAAGGGGTAATGACAGAGAACCTAGCAGTAGTACCTTCCTCTACCAGGTCTTTTTAACCACTTCACATCTATGCTCTCCTGCCTGTCCTTAGTGCAAGCAAAAATGCTGCTGGGCTGCTCCTGAGTATAAAAGGGCTCCATTCTGTGCCATTTTTTCACACTTGTTTAATCCCTTTTTTGCCATAGCTCCCAAATATGGTCCCTCTTTTCCTCTATCAAATAACTGGAAAAGGGTGCTCATTTCATCAAAGCCCCATGCATATCCAACATTTTGAAATATTAATAAGGATTCATTTCAAATAGAAGATGAGGTCGTTTTTGCTTTTCTTGCAACAGCTCTCGCAATCCATCCCCTTCCTATTTGTGCTCTTGCGTGGAGCAGCAAAAGGGATCTTCAGAGATTGGATCGGAGGCCAATTGCAGGTCTTTGCTAATAATCTTCTCAGCTTGGTTAATGTGATAACCGCGGACAGGCAGGCCTATGTGCCAAGATGGAAGAGACAGCTGAGGTAACTCTTCAAAAAGAGTTACAGCTGCCCTGTTCTCACTTTTTCCCATTATCCCCCTGCTCATATTTTAATCTTCGTCTGTGTGACAGGTGGTTGAGAGTGAAACAAGTGATTCTAACAGAGCATTCAGAGAATAACTAGTGCAGCAATTGGGCAATTAACATAAAAAAATACCCTCTTCAGCCGAGCCTACAAAAAGAGACTCAGCAGCAAAAGTAAGCTAACACCTGAAGTTGAGGTGTCTGTGTGTGCGTGCGTGTGTTGTTTGTGTGTGTGTGCCAACAAATGTTCATTATCTCTCTTGTTCCAGTGATGAGGACACACGTCTGCAGATTGTCCCTCATCTAGGTCCTTACAAACACCTTGTGTTCGTTTTACACAAAAAAGCACATCTGCAAGGCAGAGAAAATTTAGCATCTCCAAAAAGACAGCTTTCAAGAAAGAAAAAGAAAGCTGTACCACACACAACTTCTTTTATAAAATTAACTTTGAAAGTGTATAATTCTCAAGAACATGTAACATGTACTTTGCTTAAAAATGTAAGTAAACCATTGATGAGTCTTTAGGTTTTTATACAACACCACCAAACAATTATTGGATTGCTGGTTTGCCATTTCTGTTTTGTGTGGAAGTCATTCAACAATCTTTACCCCCAAATTAACATTTGATGGTTACTCATTGTTTAATAAACCCACAAAGGAACTGCATTCAGTCATCTGGTGAGCATGTGCTTGATAACTTTTTTCTTGCATACAAGATTCTTCCATTAGCTGTGCTCCCATGTCAGAGGAGCTGTTACACACCACCGACACAAAAGTTATTTGTGGGAGGTTTTCGCCTAAACCTGATAATGTACCATTTTTAGCATTTTTACCATCTTACCCCAGGTGAATACAAACATTTTTTTATTAAACATTAAGGCTGAAATAAGTTCCCAGCTCATGCATTTATAAATATTTATTCAGATTTTGTTTTTTAATGCAATGCCTCTGGCAATGGATTAAGTCCTCGCTTACCCTTGACATCTGTCATAAAACTCAAGCATGTCTGATCAGAAAAGATAATGAGCTACAGCAGGGTGCCAATTTATGAAAGCCTCAGTCCCAAGAATAGGTGGGTTGAAGAATATTAGTTTGAATATATAGATGAACGAATGAATGAGCATAGCACATACAAACGTAGATCCAAATATATACATGCATTCATACATCTATGTCTGTATAGATTCAATTAAATTAATTAATAAATAATAAATAAATATTAATTTGGTGGATTTTGTTTTCAGTAGACTACAACACAAGCAAACACAAATATATTGTACAGTATACACACACTGGACCAGACGGGTTGGCTGCTGTCAGTTGTCATTGAGAGCTCCGTAGAAGAGAACAGGCGGACTATGGAGCTTTATCAACAAGCATCTTTAATACAGCTCTTTTTATCCCATCAAGTTGAGAATTTTTGTTATTAATGATTGGCTGTGAGGGGCCTTTATCTCCTCTTTTGTTTGCTTAAAATGCATGCATCCATTATTCGTTTCTGCTCCTTTTTTGTACGGTCTTATAGGAGCAAAACAAAGTTCAAACCACATTCATCAGTGGCTGATTAAAGCAAGATGATCTGGGGCAAAAATGGACTATAGGCCTTTGCTGGTCTGTGGGTTTTTTTTGGGCCTTAGTGGGTCTACAAAATTAGCAGTGGTTGCGCAGTGTGTTACTATCCAATATTACCATGCCTAAAGTTAACAAGTCCTCCAAATTACTAAATGAAATAGATCAACAGGGAGGATGATATAAATTCTAGATTAAATTAGGAACAGTAACCTATTGTTTCCGGTGAGTCTCTGGTAAAGGGAAAGGTGGAATTTGCCGGTAACAATAAGGACTTACAGAATGTAATTACACTGAATGCCTATTGCAAGTTATAAAGAGAATCAAAAGCGGAGTTTTGAAATAATCAAAATCTTAATGGTTATACATTTTAAACTGAGTAAAAAACCCTAAAGCTAAGTCAAGGCTAATGGCTGTACCTGATCTTGTCAGAGCTAGGGTGCTTTTGGAAGAGGCAGTTGCACTCATACTGTACATTAGCAGTAATAGAAGGCGGTGTCTATTGCCACCAGACTGGCTGGTCTCAGAGTTGTCAGAGATTTGACATGCAGCCTGCTGGGTTATACCAGACATGAGCAGTTTGTCTTTTTTTTTAATCTACTTTAAACACTGCTTTATTACTTTTCCTTCATTGCCCAAACGTTTCTGCATCTGTCTTTGATCAGATAGTGCTGTCCACCAAGCTCAGTCCAGGCCAGCAACTGAATCAGCAAGTAGTGAATAAGCAAGTAGTGCCAAGCCTGTGGCAGTATAGCATATTATATTTTGCAGTTAAGTCAATTATGTGCAATTATGACAGTCTTGTGCTTGTGACTTGTCAAAGTTATTTAAATTATGAGATTTCTATTTAACCTCACTGAAGTGAAGGCAATGGGTAATAGACGCTCTCCAAAAAATACTGCTCCGAGAGTGTTTCAGTTATTGTTTACCAAAGAAGAAAATGGGGAAGTGGTTATATTGAGACAACAGAATATTATTAGGTGCACTAATTGTTGTAATACAGGTGTCAGGATGAGGAAGGTAACAAGATGAGATTATAGTTTTATTGTAGCAGTTTGCCTCCCAATTATGCATTCGTCATATGTTTACTAAATATGACTATGTGTAGTAGCATTATCCCCTGCTCATCACTGTCACAGCAGGTAGATGGATGATGAGCAGCGTTCATAATTGTGAATTAATTCAGTCATCTGTGGCGGACACCCGGAGCTGAGTTGTGGAACGAGGCACAACAGAGACTGATGATGTGCTTCATCTTTCTTTTTTCTTTGAATCACTTTTTTTTCAGATGCCATTAATACATAGTGAATTATTCAAATGCCTTTACCTTTCTGTGCACATACTTGTGCATATGTCAGTGTGAAGGCTCTGGTTGTTGCTCACTTGGTTTTTATATACAAATCTGCATTTTTAGAAATCCTTCGTTCATCTTCAACTCTTCAGAAATAATTGGTGTGACCTACATCTTCTGTACATATATGCTCCTTAATATTCCAGGCTAATAAACGTTAGGGAGACACTCTATACAGTGTATAACAGATTGCTTTAGATGATCGAGTAATGCCCTTACATAGGATACTAATCTACAATGCACATACTTCAAATGTGACTTAAAGCAAGACAGCTATAATTACGTTTTCAACAGAACAATTTAAAGAGTTGAAACAGAGTTCAATTTAATCCACAGCATCTGCATTCGTATGCCTTTCCAAGTTCACTTATTCAAAATGGAAGGAAAAGCACAATAAAGTACCAGTCCAATTATATGTTTGTTGCTCAGTCACAGGACATTTTTGGGCCGATCTGACATTTCTCCATGTTCTTTTTTGTTTTTGTTTTTACTCAGGTGTGTTGGTAGTGAGTCTTTTACACAACTGTTACTCAACTCCTGGGCCAATGGGCTCTTTTTCTACTCAGGAAGAGCTGCAATATCTCCCCCTGCTGGATTTAGGGCACATTCAAGTTGCTCTCCAATGATGGTCATGGTGAGGTTAGATTTTAGCGGTTGTGGTACATAAAAAAAGCACATACATACCAAAAGTAAGTGAAATCTGATGCCACTAATATAAACGGAACGAAAAGTAAGAAATGATTTAAAGAAAATAAAAAATGAGCTGTCACTGATCGGACATCACAATTATGATCAGGAAATGTGAAATGGTTAGACCTACATTCTAATTAGCATTAGCAACATTATAATATATTAAGTCCATACCAGGCGCATTCAAATGTGCTACTTCTTCCAGTTTGTAAGTGTTAAAAGTCAGAATTAAACATGAATCAGAAATAACAGCTTTAGGTGTTTACGTCAAGATGAGACAACTTTACCATGCGACTCCTCAAGTGCACAATATAGTCTAAGGACATAAACTGCTGAAGAAGAGTGTTCATGACATCTTATTCCCTAAAAACAAAGCTATAGAACGTCCAAGTGGTTATGAAGAGATCAGC
The DNA here is from genome assembly GCA_023631565.1 of Gymnocephalus cernua. Taxonomy (NCBI): domain Eukaryota; kingdom Metazoa; phylum Chordata; class Actinopteri; order Perciformes; family Percidae; genus Gymnocephalus; species Gymnocephalus cernua. The sequence continues at coordinate 12,594,709 of CM042434.1, read as the reverse complement.
ATCTGTCCTGGATCAGCTCTGGGGGCTGGAAGGACCTGCTTGACTGCTACCAGTGGCTGTCTCCCTGCCTGTGGAGGTGGGAATAGTAGGTGTACAGGGAGCTTCATGATCACACTCGGAAGTGATCAGCTCCATTGAGCATTCCATTGAGCATCTGGCGGTCCGTCATTACGCACTGCATCTGAAGTGCTACTATTTCACATACACTGTTGTGACTCCCACACAAGGGATAGCGGATGAGTTTTATTACAGAACCACAGCCATGCATCATTTGGTTAGGCTCCCAATACTACGGTACACAATCTGCCTGCTGTTATGTGTGTGATTGTAAAAGCATATGTATGTATGTATATATGTATGTATGTGTGTGTGTGTGTGTGTGTGTGTGTGAGAATGTTTATTTGCATGCCCTATTTTGTGCATGTGTGTGCGTGCCTACACACCAACATCTGTCAGTTTGTTTTTAAGTGGCCTGCTACCGGCATGTGTCTGGCCTTGGGTTTGGATGGGTTTCCTTGTGTGTGAGTAAGTGTGCATGGAGACACAGGTAAACAGAGGGACGCTCTGCTGCTTTCACACTATGTGCGGCAGGGGTGCGGAAATGCCGTTCTTGGCAACATACATGTAACACGTGTGCCTTGTAGGTGGCTTGCAACACACCAATGATATGTGCCAGTTAGATGCACCATGCACCACAATGGAGCCATGCCAATTTTCTGCCAGCACCATGGGGCTCATTCAGGGCAGAGAAACAGCCACTAGTAGGTAGAAGTGAATGTCCTTCACTATTCCACACAATCTTTTCTGAAGTATTCTAACCAAAACATAATGCTTTATTTATTTCTCTATTAAACATGTTCATCTTTACAATACCTTGAACTCTGTGTGTGTGTGTGTGTGTGTGTGTGTGTGTGTGTGCGTGTGTGTGTGTGTTTCCTTGCATCAGTTGAGCAGAAAACCAACTAAAAGGACAAAACTATTTAATGAAGACATGTATTGTCTCCATTTAGGAAAGGACACATTGAAAGTGTTATGAGAACAAGTTAACAGAGCTGTAGCTTTGAAGATGTGTGTGTGTGTGTGTGTGTGTGTTTTTCCTTGCCTCAGTTTAGCGAGGTACGACTCACCAGTGTTATGCCAGCGTTTGCTCGTCCTTGTATCAGGGTCTGTTCTTTACTCCATTTGCGTGTCAGTGTGTGTGTATGCGTGTTACCTGACCTCCACTGGTGCATTGGGAGGCAAAGCGATGTCTGGTTCTGTGCACGTACCGTGTTCTCATTACCACTAACAGCCTTGAGCCGGCCTCGTCATTAGAGAGAATCATTCTCAATCCAATCACCTATTGGTTACGCTACGCTACAGAGGCCCACAATCTGTCCTCATCCGACGGCTGAGATTTCTTTGTGTATCTCCTGAATTGCAAAGGACGAATAGTGAGACAAGGAGAGGAACAGGAAGAGCAGAGAGAAAAAGAATGAGTGAGAGAGATGCACATAAGGATGCTAGCTGGTCAGATTTAAGCACAGGTGTCATTCCGTCCAGTCATGCTGTGAAGAGAAAATGTCAGTGTTATTTTTAAGTCTATTATATAACACTTATTGTAAACAAACAAAAGTTATGTTTACATTCAGTGATACTTACCAGAATTGTGCGCATTGGTAATATACATGGTTGCTTGCAAGCAGTCCCTTTTGTACTTGCCTCTGTTTTTTGGCACATTACTGGCACCTGCAGAATAAAGTAGTGTGACATCTTTGGTTGGATTGTTGATGTCAAAAACTAGGTTAGCTTTTAAGAAGTAGTACCTGCTAGGGGCAAATACTAGATGGCTCCAGAAAATCTAAGATTGCATAAAATGTAATTCAAAAAGTTCTATCCTCTCTTAAAACACATGGTCAGCAAATGAAGGCCTCGGTGCAAACTTGCAAGAGTATACATCATATTTTCTATCTAAATAAAAAGTCTTTAGTTTTGCATGTTTTGAACTAATCCTTACCTATTTGACATCAGGAATGTGCAAGCACTGAAGGAATTCAGGATATTGCAGAAGCCATTACATTACATGGCAGACAATTGATTCAAAACAACTTGAAAATATAAGAATAAGGAACACAGACATGTTTCCAAGCTAGGTCTCAATTCATACTGCACTTAGCTCAAATAGTATTTTCTAGTACAGAATTAAACAGACAACAACAATTGATCAGTCAGTAATTTACAAGTTGTACAAAAGAAAAGAACTTCAAATTATGTTGCAGGTAATAGCTGGTTAAGACTTTGTTGCCGTACTACAGCTTCACCATGGTGCTGTTGAACTTTAAATACCACACAAGCTTGTGCTGCATGTTCAGCACATGTTGCAGAAATGCAGAGATATACCCTGATTTTGGGGGATAGGGTTGTGCAGAAGATTTTTTTTATTCTTGAAAACAGGATGTTTTTGGTGACAAGAGACTTATAGCACCTCCCAGAGGGCAAAATTGGAACATAAGATATTTGGCTTTTTTTTTAATTTTCATTACGGGTTTGTGTTGCGATTCCATGGATGGGAAGGATGGAGCTGTGGATGATCATTGACGCCTGGAACAGCGAAAACATAGTGTGGATATACTGTATATGCGATTGGCAATGCAAGACGATCGCACCAAATAAAGTTGCTATCCTCCATTTGTTTATTAATAATAATCTATCTCCTATCTCTATAACCCGTTAATGGGAATTGTAAAAAATAGAAGATTGAATGCAGGCTGTTTTTATCACATCAAAATATAGGTGCTAAAAAATACTAAAAGTCTCATATTATCCAACATCTTTTACACTCTCTCTCTCTCTCTCTCTCTCTCTCTCTCTCTCTCTCTCTCTCTCTCTCTCTTTCTTTCTCTCTCTCTCTCTCTCTCTCTCTCTCTCTCTCTCTCTCTCTCTCTCTCTCTCTCTCTCTCTCTCTCTCTCTCTCTCTCTCTCTAAATAATTTTGTATTGTCCTTCTCACTGATTTTCTATTCTTCCAGTAGTTCCTCTCCTTGTGTCGATGGTGGTGGTGGCTGTGCAGGTAGGGAATATGAATTACCTGGCAGGCAGGCGGTGTTCTGCTTGGAAGCTTGCTGTCAGCATGGTGAGGATGGATGAGGAGAGACAGGAGAGATGAGACTGACAGCTCCAGCCAACCTTCATCCATCCATCCATCCACACCTCCCCCTCTCTCACACCCTCCCTCCATGCCTCCCCTAAAATCCTTGGTCTTTGTTTTCTTAGCGTGGGCACAAAAAAGATGTTTGCAACCATTTTTCTGGCTTAAAAAATAGAATAGTAAGGCTATCATGTCACATGGGGAAACATCAGATTCTACCTATAACATGCTACCTCCACTAAAAGCAACTGACCAAATATAGGTAATGTCAAGGTAACTTAAAAATTTAAAATAGTCAAATACGCATTGGACTCAATGCTCAGCTCCTACCTTGTGCTATAACTGAAACCTGTAAAAGGTGCAATCTAACTTGTCGGCACTCCACAAAATGATCATACTGCTTATTAACTGGGGTTTGCTTTGCTTCTGATCAATCAGTTGTTCTGGTAATCAACGATTATTTATATTATTAAGCATAGGGTTAGTTCATGCAGGACACGGAAGTCATACGCCCGCTGATTGAATTTTCATTCCTATCAGACAAACACGCCAATCACAGACATTCTCACATCAAGGCGGTCCTTTTTAATATGACTCCCTCCTCATTTATCCCTGCTAAACTGATGCTGCTTCGCTCACTGCTGACAGGTGTGCTGACATGCTTTTAAACACAGTTTAAAATGGTTTTCAATGTATTTCTTTTATACCGATTGGGGTTTTCTGCATTTTGTGGTTTCCTGTTTCAGTTTAGCATGCTGCTTGGCTGGTCCAGTGAGCAGTGGTAAGAGCAGAGCCATCAGCGCCAAGCACAACTATATTTCCATCTGTTGCAATAAATGGTTACATCTATGAGGAGTGTTCTGACTGAATTTATAAGCTTTCTGAGACTTTTTAGTCACCATAAACTACCCCACAATACACTTTATTTAACATGCTCAACACCTGAGGACATCAGTCTAGAAAGGATTAACCATGCAGAGTTGGCAGTATATTTGCTGGACTGGTTAGCAACTTAATGACGCAAACGTTTGCCAATATTAGCATTGATGCAACACAGTAGACATCCCTCTGTAACAGCATTGCATTTGCCAACATTTTACAAGGATTCTGTGGAGCTCTCATTTGCTCGTTAGCCTTTATCACTTTCTACAGACCCTTAAACAGACTCAGGACTCACTGTGAAGGGTTTACATCCCCAATCCAGTCAGGGAGCGACAAGGATTTGGAGGAAATTGGTGGGGAAAATGACTGTTACCAAAGCCGTGACATATGGTGGACAACTAAGAATTAAAAAATGTTTTAAAGAGGCCAATATTCAGTTACAACTACAGTGTATTAGGGGCTCGATGGTGTTTTAAGTCCCCAACGTCGACTTCAAGGCAGCGCTGCGACAGTCAATTTCAAGGCACCTAACCCTAACCTTAAACATAACCCTAACCATTGCCTAATCCTAGTGCCTTCCAGGCAGCACTGCCTGGGGGGACAGGCTATGCATTTTAACAGGAGGGAATGGTGCAACAACGGCAATGTCTCTTCAAAGTCCAAATGCTTATGATAATATGTGGATTCTGGGCTAAAATCTCTAGTATTTCCTTATTGTTAAATCCAATTGCAATACATAATTTCATTAGGTCACCATCTGCTGGCATAATACACTGTAGGCCACGGAGTCTGCGGTAATCTTGAAGCAATGTGGTTCCTTGGAAAAAAACACAATCTTTCTTACTTTTTTCTCATGAATTTGTGAGTTTTAGTCTTTTTTTTTAAGATTATTTTTTGGGGCATTTTTTGGCCTTTATTGACAGGACAGCTGAAGACATGAAAGGGGAGAGATAGGGGGGGGGGGGGGGGGGGGGGTGACATGCAGCAAAGGGCCGCAGGTCAGAGTCAAACCCAGGTCCACTGCGTCAAGGAGTAAATTTACCACTTTAATTTAAGAGAATATCCAAGTTTGTTTGTTTTCTCATAAATGTATCACTTTAATCTTGGAATAAAATCTGGCTGAATATCTGGCTCTGTAATTTTTTTTAATTTTTTTTTTTTTTCATACAATGCCCCTTAACATACTGATACATGCTGAACCCCTGGTTAGTAATACAAGTTATTACCAGAGGTGAAAAGAGTGCAACAGTATTCTACTTAAGTAAAAATACTAGGGCTGTCAATCGATTAAAAAAATGTAATCAAATTAATTACAGACTCTGATTAATTAATCTAAATGATACATAATCTTTGCTGTGAAAGTATTTTATATATTTCAATTCAAATGAATCAATGAATAATCAGCATTATTGACATTAAAGTTAAAAAAACTATTTTTATTATTATTTTCACTGTTCAAATAATGATCATAACAATCAACAATATGACCTAATATGCTGAGGAAATCAAAAGGGTATTTTACAATAACTATGAATGCACCGCGAGGCTGTAGGTTACCAGTTTCATTGAACGCACCATCTCCGTCTGTGTTTTTCCGAAAACGGCAGAAACACAGTCAAACTTTACACCGTTTAGTCAGCATTTTAACCGTGTTTAATCCAGCTACTAGCTAGCAGAAGGCTAACATTACCTGCTGTTGAGTGTAGTGTTAACTAGTGTCACGTGCAGCAATGTTTCTGTTGCGCATTCTCTCGTCTCCCTCCTTCATTTTACAGTCGAATGGTGGCTAGAACGGCTCCGGGTGAAAGGTAGGAAATATGGAATGGATTAATCTGCGTTATTTTTTTTAACGTGTTTCTTTTTTCTGAGATTAATTAATCGAAATTAATGCATTATTTTAACAGCCCTAAAAAATACTATTAATTTGATTAACTTCTACTTAAGTACAAGTAAAATTATTAATGGTAAAACTTATTTTTAACTACCAATGCAATGGTACAAGTATTATTAAACTTAACGTTACCTCTACATGCTTGCGCAGTTTAAAGGCATTTTTTATAAGCTGCTAATTTGGTCTCTCTGGGCAAACACAGCTTACACTGCATAATAAAGCTGTTGTCTTTCTTGCATTTGAAGCTGAAATGGTCGTAAAAGTACAACTTTTATGCTCTATAACAACACATTCTCATGAACGGGTTCGTAGGATATCATATGTAAAGTTATGCACACTAAAACGTATGATATTATATGAAAACTAGGATACTGCTGGTGACGTGACATCAGCTTCAGAGCTCCGTGCTACAGAGCGGCAGTTGCTAGCTGTTTAGGCCGCTACAGAGCTTTGTTATGTGGCTACAGATCTCTGTCACAGCTTGTCGTATCAGCAGCAGTTAGTATGTGTTTAGCCACTACAGAGCTCTGCGACACCGGCTACAGTGCTCCGTCAGGTCAGCGATAGTTGGTGGTTCAGTTACCCGAGAATAGGTGACTGTGAGCCGGGTACAGAGCACCGCGAGGTGCCGGCCATTTCCGCGAAGATTAAGGTTAAGATTAGGCAAGAGAAAGTTAAGTTTTGTGCACCGAAATGACTAGATAAGTTTAGGAAAAAGATTGTGGTTTGTATTAACACTCTCAAGGAACATGCATTTCCTAGATGAAAGTATTTTGTTTTCCCCGAGAAGCAAACTCCGCTCCCTGGCTTGAAAGTCCTGTGTGTTCACGCCCACCCATCACCCCGACCACCTCCCTACGAGGCCAGCCACGTTCTTATACAGTAGCAGTCAATGTGGTGCGCACAGCAAAAAATTATGTGGAAATCGTACGAATAACAGTGCTTATCTTTTTGTAGCCTTTCGAACATATGGTTCATGAGAACAGGCTGCTCTATTAATGTAATGCACTGAAGGTGTAAGAAGCTCCGGAGGTCTTTTGATATTTTTTTCTGTCAATAAAGTTGGTTCATTCTCACATGCATATCAATATTTTTTGGTAGCTTTGTTTCTTTTTATTTGTCCCTTTTCCTGCTCTGTCTCTCTGTCCTTAGTGTGACTCTAGTGCCGATAAGCTGAGGCAGAGGTATCAGGCGGAGCACCCATGCAGGGATCCATTAGGCAAAAACCAATTTCACACAGAGCCAATTTCATAAATATGGAGTATGGGCCCACCTTTAGCTGTGCTTGAATAGCTTTTAGAGGGATATACAAAACCATAAACAACGAGCCTTTGCCTGAGCACTCCTTTTAATGATAGCTGGAGTGTGTGGCATGCACCTAAACACATTAAGCTGTAATTTTAACACTTTAATGAGGAACAGAATGAATTATTCTTTCATTCAAAATCTAGACACTCCTAATAGAGGATTTGTGATTAGTTAAAGAAACTTAGAACCACATAATAATGCTGTTCATTCAGTGTGTGTGTTAGGTGTAAAATGGCAAAATGATTGCTTTAATCTCATTCCCTGTTAGTGTATTTACAATTGAACATATTTATTATGGCTTGCTTTTGTGTGTGTTTCTATGTTCTGAGAAGCACTTGGTAAAAGATATTTCAAATGACTTGCATTTGAAAAAAAAACTACATTTTATATAGCACCTTAATCATGAGCCTTTTACCTCGTCATTTACCCACGACCACATTTATACACCAGTGGTGACAGAGCCGCCATGTAAGACCTGCTTAGCAGTTTGTATTACTTATTGTTCAACTGCGTGGTTGGTGGTTTCATTTCCAGGTAAACAGTTTGTGTCCTGTTAATGCTGTTAATGCTGTAGGTGAACACTAGGGGTGTTAGAGTGCGCAGGACGATATACAAGTGAATGTTATGTACGGAGAAGAAGAAGAAAAATAAAGATGAAGGATAGCAGTTATACACGTCTCTCGGATCGTTCTCTTAATACATCCATGCGGCTCGGACTTAAAGGGATACTTTATATTACTGTATATATATGTATATTATACTTTTTATTTAGCATTCAGCTTTGTATCAGTAGAAACCCGGTGGTATTTCTGAATGACCGTGCGTCCCTCCCTCATGTCCCCCTGAGACAGGAGATATCTGCATTGGGGGATCTGGAAAATATCTTCCGATGACGCAACAATCGTCATTTTACGTCATCGGAAGATTTTTTCCAGACCCCCCAATGCAGATTTCTCCTCTCTCAGGGGGACATGTGGGAGGGACGCAGATTTTTTTGGCCAGAGCAAAAGACTACAACCAGTAGTAGGAGCTACTTCCGCATGTTTTCAACCCGCCCATCACCCGAAGCGAGCCGATCTCAGCCGGAAAAAAACGAAATGTCAGCCATCTTTAATCCTCGCTAAACAGGGCTCTGCTCAATCTTCTCAGCAGCAGACTTTTACAACAATTATGTGCATTCAAACTACTGCAAGTGTACCACCGGGATACATCGGTACAGATCGGAGAATATGCAGGAAACGTTATTACAGACGGAATAATCGGCACACTACGAGATCCTCGCCTGCACGGAGACCACCACAGGGACCAGCGGTCTCGCTCGATGCCACGAGCCGGGTAGGGGACCTACTCATCGACTAGGTGGGAAGCTAAAGCTAACCGGGGAAAAGGCACATCCAGAGAGAGCTAACGCTAGCCGGCCACCTATCCCATCAATCCTGCTTGCAAGTGTCCGTTCATTAAACAACAAACTGGACTACATCCAACTTCAACGGAACTCCCAACGCGAGTTCAAAGACTGTTTTTTGCTTTCATGGAAACATGGCTGAACAACAACGTACCGGACTGTCCAGCTACCAGGCCTGCTAGCCCTCCGACGATCCGAGCTAGAGATGCTCTGTCACTGGTTAAAAGACCCGTGAAGGTGAGCTGTGTTAACACGGACTGGTGGGGTGATTTGTATCCAACTAACTACTAACTGCTGGAGTTTGTGACTGTTACATGGCGACCATTCAACATTCCACACTAATTCACGGCTGTGTTTATACTCAGTGTTTACAGCCCACCAAGCCTAATGCTAGTATGTATAGCTGAATGTTACGGAGCCTATAATGTGTGTGTGCCCTAAAGGTAGCCTGTTTTGTATGTCGTTTTATATAATGTCGTTTTTATATGTCGTTATTATACATTTTAAATGTGTAACACCACTTAAGCCACGATGAAACGTTGTTTCGTGTATATGGTTGAAATAATAAAACACATTGAGTTGAATGCCTCTGTCTGTCTGTATGTCTGTCTGTCTGTCTGTCTGTCTGTCTGTCTGTCTGTCTGTCTGTCAAGTGGTAGGCGTGGCTTGGGAGTGGACTCAAAGCAGCGAAGCGAAGTGCATTCTGGGATTTGGTGTCTTTCATCCATATGAGCCAAACACACATTTTCTGGCTTTTCTTGGCCTAGAAGGCACCAATTTCAATTTTTTTTCACATTTCTGCTACACAAGTGACCCAATTTAAAGATATATTCAGCTTTCCAGCGGTGAAATATCCCTTTGAAATAATTTTACTCCATGCACTTGGAGCTGAGGGACAAAGACTGTTTTACGCACTACCGGATACAGGTACTCAGAGATGGGAAAAGTATTCACTTCTCATACTTAAGTAGAAGTACAGATACTTGTGTTAAAAAATACTCTGGTAAAAGTAGAAGTACTGATTTAACTTATTTACTCAAGTAAAAGTAACAAAGTACAGGCTTGGAAATGTACTTAAAGTATAAAAGTAAAAGTAGCCTTGCGAATGACAACCATTTTTTATGCAAAGCTACCTGGACCACAAATGTTACTAGAGTGCTGAGAAACTTCAGTAGACATGGAGAAAAGGCTCTTTGTGTATATGCCATTGTCTACATTTTAAATGATGTCTGCCAAAAGGCCTAAAACATCACATATATGATTATTGTGACAGAGACTGGGACTCCAGGTTAATAAGATTCTGACTGAGTAGCAAGATATGAATTCAATTGTGATTCTGTAATAATTCACAGATCCAGTTCCATTTTTAATCAACATTTAAAGGAATCTACATGTAAGTTCTGCATACTTTTAGAGTACAACTAACCAGTGGTGTAGTGAGTATACTGTGATTTTCCCCTCCCAGCCTCATACTCGCCTGTCCCAGAGCGACACCCCATACAGTCGGTACTGTGACGTTTCTGAATACGAACTGTACACGGACAACTGACGTTTAAGTATTGATGGCGTTTATTTAAAGTCCTGGAAAAACAACACTTTTTGAGAAACACAACCGAACCTGAACGCAACAGGACATCACATCACACAAATAAGCCGTTTAACCGACACCCCTACACTGTCACACAAAACCATGAGTAATAATTAGCATCATCATACAACTTTTGTATCGATTAGCAGTAAAATCTGCTGATAAGGGCCTACATTTACTCAAAAGTATTTAATAAACGGTTTACAATCTTCAACACCATGGCTAACGAATGCATAAAAAGCAGACGAAAGGAGAAAAAAGCTCCACTCTTTCTATTTTAGTTAATTATCTGACCATTGCTAACTAACATTACCATATAGTCATTTAATTGTGTAAAGCAATGCATATTTAAGATTTAAGAATTTACTCTAATGTTGCATAGTCATTGACCTTATGAAGGCCAGGAGTTCTCACTGTCTCTCTCGTCATCTGAAACAAGGAAATATAAACTTTGTATAGGGCTTGGGCATCGTGACGTCATTACTTAGCGTGGCGACATGTTGGCAGCCTCCTTTACCGCTACTCAGACTACTGCCCACTGTTTAGACGTAACATCCCTCTTAGTCGTGTGTCTTATTTACTATTTCAACCATGGTAAACCGTTGCTGTATTGTGGGGTGTAACAGCAACATTCAACATTCATGTAACATTCATCTTTCTGTTGCTATCCCTCTGCTGACAGATAAAATTCGTACTACCAAACTGCTGCATTAACTAAGCGAGCTATGTGAAGCTAGATCTAACGTGACTTTGCTTACAGATTGGCGTGAAATTGTGCTCTCACAAAAACCACGCTGTTATCTTAAAAAGGCCAACATCACGCTAAGCTACGTTGCTTTCAAGTAAGCAAAACGATGCTTAGAAAACATCTGTTTCGCTGGAAGGGCAACAGGACAACAGTACCGAGACTGACCGGTCCGATGGAACGGCTAATGTTAATGTTATGAGAGTATTATTCAAATACGGGATATTTTACAGGAAAATACTAAAACAGGAAGACTGCGGGAAAACAGCTCAAATACGTGAGAAATCCGGAAAAAAACGGGAGGGCTGACAGCTACTAACTACACTTTTGAAACACATAGTTAAAAGTATTACATGTGTGAATGGTTGTCGCTGCTCCAATCTTTGTTGGGGAGTTCATAGGGATCCGAACCTTTAATAGTGCCGATTTTGTCCACATACCGGTCCCTGGCTTCCCTATTTAAAGTATCCCGGTAAAGTCCACATCCTTTTCTGGATTTTAACATCTTTGTTTTTCTTTTTTCTCCCAACTCTGCTTTCTTCTCCTCCTTCGACTTGGTGTATGTTTACATTCGCAATGCTATCAATATGGCCGCCACGTCCCAGAATGCAACGCGGAGCCCAAGCCCTATTCTGTTTACTGCTGTACACACACACACACACACACACACACACACACACACACACACACACACACACACACAGACACACACACACACACACACACATAGACACACTGCACACACACAGGCGCGCACACACACACAGGCACGCACACACACGCACGTACACACACACACACACGCACACGCACACGGTGTCATATAAGCTAGGCTACTCTCACTTACCAGGTAACAGTAGGCTAACGTTGGTGGCAGCTGCAGTATCACCCGACGTGGCAGCAGCTTCAGGGACAGACTTCAGAAAACACTGACGTAGTGTTATTTAGGTCTGTTTAGTAACGTTTCATATCTCGTTACTTATAAAACTTAGTTCAAACTCTAGGTAACTAACTAGTTGCGAGAAAGGAAAGACCGCGCAAAGAATGCAACTTGTTGTTGCTTAGTAACGTTAAGTGACTTCACGTCAGATCCAGGGCCACGGAAACCCCGAAGGTCCAAATCTCAGAGCTTCCCAACACAGACTGGGTTAATTTATGAATGAAAATGAGAACGTTCTGTCACAAACAATGTTGTTACGTATCATCGCGCTTTTGTAAGTGGGTAAGTAACGAGCCACTTTTTTAAAACGTAAGGAGTAGAAAGTACCGGTGTTTGTGTTAAAAATGTAAGGAGTAAAAGTAAAAACTCGGCACAAAAATAAATAGTAAAGTAAAGTAAAAATACCTGAAAAATCTACTTAAGTACAGAAACGAAGTATTTGTACTTCCCATCTCTGCAGGTACTACATATGCTACTGCAGTGGATGGACTTAACCCTTGTGTTTTTTTGGAACTTTTCTCAACACTTTTTTTAAATTCATGGTCATTAAACCTAATTTAAATGACATTATACTTAATTTTTTAGTTAAAAAAAGCAGAAATTATGAATTGTTTTGACTAATAGTCACATTTAAAATGCTATAAAATTGAATAAAACACTCAAAATTCAATGAAAGTAATCATTAATTGTACCTGCAAAGATTGTTATACGGGTTCCATACAACGCACATCACGCATCCAAGTTATTTTGGGGCAGTTTGGTTGCAAGAAACCCATATTTCTGATATAAAGAACTTTGAAAACGGGTCAAATGTGACCCTAGGACAACACAAGGGTTAAAAAACACTTCGTTCCTAAAGTAAATTTGATTGTGGAACATTACAAATTTTGCCAGAGAGCAAACCAGTATCTAGCTTCATTACGTGAACTGGCTATACTGTGTGAGTTTGGGGATATGAAGGAGCAAATGCTTCAAGATCAACTGATAGAGCGTGCGCCGACACACGCGTGAAGCTTAAATTATACTGCCCGCTCCCAAAGTTGCACGCGACGTGACCCTTTGCAAACACGTGACCATGACCACGTGACAACACCATGATGGACGGCAAAAACACCAGAAACACAAGCTAAATAGTGTAGTAGACGAGTGTAAAGTTTCAAATCAGTTCGCAATAAATAACACTAAATAAACTGTGATAATAATACTATCTTGTTCTTCATGGCTTCTTCTATTAAACAACAAGTTGTCGTGCCGTTATCGGTCGAGGTTAGGCATCCGGTAGGTGCTCACATTTGGAGAAGTTGGATACTGACCCTTACCGTCTTACCGTAACTAACCTAACTAAATAGAAGCGGTTTAGGCAGACTAACGCGCTAGCATTACGCGGCTAATAGTTAGCTAGCTCTAGTTAAGAGTGAGCCAGTTTGTGAAACATTAAATATTGAAGGACCGTTAGAAGTGTGTTTCCTTTTAACACAATGACTAAAACCAGACATAACACAAAGCCTGCAGAAGCCCACCGGATAAGAAGAAATAACCATTTTATTAAATGAGTAAACACAAACGCGTTTGACTTGCCATCCGTCTACAGTAACAGCATAGCTCTTCCGCCGTCCGTCATGGCATTCATGATTCGCGCGAAATAGAGCGTGACGTCACGTACAAAGGGTCTATACTTGCGCTGGTGGTCGCAACACTAGCTGAAGTCTTCTCCTGAACAGAGGTGGCACTAATGAGGAAAGACTACCGACGTTGCTCTTTCTACGGACTAGAAGCAGAAGAAAAATATAAACAAGGTCAGAACCGTTCTCTTAATACATCCATGGTCAGAACTGACAGCAGCATTGACGTGAATGCTTCGATTTGATTGGATGACCTACTTCGTCAGATCAAGACTTTCATTCACCATAAAATAACTCATCTTAACCCAGTAAGTTTACAAGAGAGACTTGCAGTCACTCGGCGTGTCCTGGCATCCGGTTTCCCAGGAGCTCGTTCGTGCTTCCTGTTTCCGGTTTGTTGCGCGCCGCTGAAAAAAATAGACTGGTGCGCGCCCTCTGCTCGCGCGCCATAAATCGGACGCGCTAAACCCTGGCTCCGCAAATAGAGGTTGGGCTACGGAATGCTGACGTTCTCTCCGACGGTACTACCATTACTGCTGCTGCGTCGGTGGGAGCCATGCATACGCAGCAAAGGAAAGCCGTTGTGGATCCATCACACACCTTGTAAATAAACCGTCATGCCCTGCTGCTGAAGTGAAGTGCAATTCATGTGGAAAAGTGGGAGATTTTTCCAAAAATGTGTCGATCTGGACAAAAGGAGGTGCGTGAAATAGTGCATGAATGTGCATGTTGGGCAAGAACCAGGCCTTGGATGCACTACCAGAAACCCACCTCAGTGGTTAACAGACTTTGTGAGATGAATACCTACTTAAAATACGTTTACAAAACACCACACACACATCGTCGCAGACAGAGAGGTGTGCTTGGTCTTCCCAGATTTGTATTAGCTTACTTTCTGTGTCACTTAAGTGACATTTTCAATACAGGACTTTTACTTAAGTATAGTTCAGGTCTGCAACTTTTACCTAAGTAAAGCATCTGAATTTCCTCCATCACTGCCTTTTAGCATTTTGGAATGAAAATAAGACCTCACAATAACAAGTTACAAAGTGCTTTAACAGGATGAACAGCTGTCAATGTGCCAACATGAGTCTTGATCTGCAATGGAAAAAGGAGCACGGGCAAACGCGGTCGTGCCGAGCCGAGTAGAGCTGGTACTAGCAATGGAAAAACACCATTAGTTAGTACTCTTTGTTATTGTTCCACTGGTGGATCAATTCCAATTTTCCATCCAATGAATGAATCTTTACTCAGCATGCGACTGCATGGGTAGCAGTTAGATAAAGGGGTGCTGGCTAATTACCCATAGGGCAGGTAATCAATAGTGTGTGTTACTATATTATCAAGATCACAATTTCCTCCCAGCGAGCTGTTAAATGCAAATACTACATCATTTGTTTCTTAAATTCTTCAGTAGGTTCACTCAGTTAAGGGCGTGCACCACCACAATAAAAAGGCAGCATGAATGGAGCCATGATATTACGATTCACGATGGTAACAACCACAAACAAACTGGTCGGCGGAAATACCCATGCGCATATACCATAGTAACTGACTCTGAGGTTAAGTTACCTTTCTTTCTGAAATGGGCTAGAATAACCCCTCTCTCTCAGGTTTGATTTACTTCCCTTTCTGAAACGGAAAACTCAGTTTCCCTCATCGATCAGGGTTAACAAACTCAGAGTTTTCACTAAACCTGCTTTCTGAAACGGACCCCTGGCCTGATATTCATTACTTGGTGGAAGGATGTAGCAGGAAGACCCTATTACATTTTGGAGCGGATCCGAATCACAGGGCAGAGGCACAAATTATTTTTAAATTTTGTTAAAGGAACACAGCGATTTATTGGGACATTAGCTTATTCACCGTAACCCCGACAGTTAGACAAGTCAATACATACCCTTCTCATCTCCGTGCATGTCTTAACTCTGTCTGACGGCTCCACCGTTAGCTTAGCCTAGCACAGATCCTAGAGGTAACCGGCTCCAACTAGCCTACTGCTCCGAATAAGTGACAAAATAACAGCAACATGTTCCTATTTACATGTTGTGATTTGTATAGTCACAGCGTGTACAAATAACAACGTCACTTGAGACACAGCCATCTTCTAACTGTATACAAACTGGGAACTATATTCTCAGAAAGGGAAGCACTGCTACTAGGGCGGAGTGTTCCTTTAACATTTCAAGTTAGGGCATGGCTTTGGAAGAGGTTTACACTCTACGAGTGACTTCTAGTTTAATGTTTCACTTGATAATTTAACCCCTCATCCCACTAAATATCCAGGGAAAAGAAGGCAGTCCCTATAATTGCATAGCTACACCTGCAAACCTAAGAGCACAGCTGAGTTCAATCATCAGTCATTCTGAATTGTTAGACTGTACATATTGTCATTTACCTGTACATTACTCATTTTCCAGTCGACCTTTGCGATAGTGACAGTGGTGGGTGCTAAGATTTAATGCAAGCTCTCCATATGGTTAAATCAGAAGCAGTAGAAGATAGTGGGATATGCTCATTTCTGCTCTGAAGAGATGTCCACACTCATCAACAGCAAGAGAGGACAGCAGGGGGAATTGCATATGCATTGAGTGGTGTAGAGACTACCAAAACACATCATGGTATGAAATAATTATTTTGAAATTGCATGTGTGTCTTGCATTTGTGCATGTTGGTATGACTGGAATGTGATTTGAAGAAAACAGATTTTCTCTGGTATCTAAAGAAGGAACTCAAAAGGAATCAATGAGCCAGCAACTGATTTTAAAATAAGTCATTCATTCTTTTTAGTTGATTGATTTATTTTGTTTGTATTCTTTAACAATTAAGGATCATTTATGTTACTCATGTGCATTTTATTTGGCATTCTTAGCACGTAACATGTCTTTTGTCCAGTGAACTGAGACTTATTATTAAATAAAGGAAGCAAAGCATTTAATATGTAAAGAAGGAAACTCGGCCGCTGTAACAAAAAAAGCATCGCAGATAATGGAGGACCGACTGAATTATAGTCTAAAAATATACATTTACGAACCACTGCTTTTAACTGAAACCATTCAAGGAATCTTGTAATTTGCACAAATAAACAGTTGTACACTTTGTGCATTTGTGCAAAGTATTAGTAGTCTACCTCCTTGAATGGTATGATTATGAGATCAGTTAATAGCAGTAGTCAGTATAGTGGACATGTTTCTTTTTTTACAAATAATGTCTTTCACTTTTTCATACTTCCATTAGAAACTGCTTCTCCGTCTGGGTAAAGTATGCACGCCTATTCTCCATTTTAGCATCAATAAATCTGTGATCGACCTCACAGGCTGTTGAAGAAAGCCATCATCGCACATCTATCTGAATTATTTAAATCTGGCTTGACCTAGTCGCACCTCCTCAGCCTGGCTTTGCTGTCGTGAAACGCACATGACAGGATGCACTGATTAGATTAGGTCAAGTCTCGCTTTATACGTTATCCTGGATTTATAAATTCTGCTTTTGTGAAAAAGACCCATGGTTGAGTGTGCGCCCTATGTAAAGGCTCAGTCCTTGCCGCTACCCTTTGCTGTATGTCGCTTTTTCACCTATCCTGTTTGTGGTATTTACAGACATGATACTGAGGCGTAGTCGTGGTGGGGAGGGGTTGAGGGATGGTGAGCTGGGAATCTCGTCGCTGCTTTTTGCCGATGTGTGCCTGATGCCATCATCGGTCCCTGACCTTCAGCGCTCACTGAATCGGTTGGCAATGTGAAGCGGCCGGGATGAGGACTAGCACTTCTGAATCTAAAAAAACGGGTTGCTAGCGCAGTTTAAAAGAGCTGTTGAGAGACAGGAACAGCCCTGAAGAGAGAATGTAGGCAAGCTGAGCAGAAGTGGAAACTTCACAAAGCAAATTAATTCTGTGAAAGATTAACTGACCTTGTGAAGAAATATAAGCATGAGAAATGCCACAGTGAAGATCTTTTAAACATCACACACAACTGTAAGATCTGCAGATTTTTATTTAAGGTAATCAATTCTCTCATTGACCCCTCATCGCTGTGAGAGGGGTCAAGAGCATAAACATGCAGAACACTCCATTAGAACAAACTGGATATATTCCTTCCAAGCAATGTTACAATGACTGCCTAGACCTAATCTCACTCATTATCTGCATAAACTGAGTTTCCAAAATGAACTCCACCACCACATGTTTGTTAGATGTGGTTCCTACTAAGGGTTTAAAGGAGAATTCCGGTCGATTTCAACACGTAGCTCTGTTGTTTGTAAATTTGGAGTGCTGTCAGCAAGAAAAACACAAACAATCGGTGCTGCCTACACCGTGTTATCCCCCTGCTAGAGTTAGCACCCAACAGGCTTAAACAGGGCAGATTTTAAACGTGTTTTTAGCCTCTAAACATGCTCGAAATGTCATTACAAGTGCCTATCCATGTGCAGTGATTCCTTCCGAGGGAACACAGCGAATCTGACTGCAGTAGATGTGACAGAAAGGCATAAAAGTTGTGTTAATCCATACCTCTGTTTATTTCCTGTTTTTCGGTGAGGAATGGATTAACACAACTTTTTTTTCTCTAATGAAGCAGAAACGCTTAATGTCAGATAACGTCCATAATAATTGGACTTTTGGTTCGATCCCCTGCCTGTCTAATGCTTTTTGAAAACTTAAGGCTTTCTTCTTCATAAAACGTGTCGGACATCATCACATTTTTGTATATATTTTTATTCATTTACATTAGTAAGCTACAGGACAGCGTCTTTCAAAACATGACCCGGGCGAAAGAGAAAAAAAAAATGAATGCGTCATTGTACCCAGCACTTCTGGAAATGCACTTCTGCATGCATCTCTGTCCCCAGCACATTTCAAACCAAACTGACGCCCATGCCCTTATCCAATCAGCCATTACCCATGTGGGCACTGTTGTGGACAGCAAAGAGAAGATGGCATTGCTGTTTGCCATGTGCACGTGATTATTGGAGCTAAGAAATAGTCAACATAATTGGCCAATGTCATAAATTAACTAATAAACAATAAATATGCTTAGCATGGGCTGGTTAAAAAATGACAATGCATCTTTCGACTTTTTTGGGCTGTGCAAGCCTTACCAACAGAGATGGAGAGAGTTTCAATATGGCTAAAAAACAGAGGAGAGGCTAAGGATAGACTTAAAAGTAGCCTATGGTGAAATATTTACTTGTCCTAGATTAATTTCTAATGAGCTTAAAGATACCAAGTTATGCAACAGAACCAATGTTTCATGTTTAATGTTGTGGTGTTGTGAACACACTGGAGAGACCTACACTCGTCTTTAAATGAGTTCATCTTACCATCCTCACACAAAGCCTTTGCAGAATTTAGAATAAACTTTCTTCTTATGCAACCCACTCCTTGTCCTCTGAATATAAAATCAATTTCAGAGTCACATCGTACTCGGCTCAGTCTTATCCTTTAATATGTTATTTGCTGATTTGACTTTGAATGTTTTACAATAGATATCTTCAACAGGGGGTCTGGGACCCCTAGGGGGTCTTCAGAGTTACTGCGTGGGGGGGACAGGCACTAAATTATTGTTAATTTTTCAAAGTTTTAACATGAATCCAACAAAACACGTTTTTAAATGTAATGCTTACTGGCCCGTAGGTAAGGTAGTCACTAAGATAACCATCCACAAATACAGTTCATCCTAAGGATAACACTGTGCCACATGCATGTTTAACATTAAAACATGATTCATAAAATCATACCAACAATTATTATTTAATAGCTTAGTATTACATGCATTAAAAATATATGTATTTAGGCTGCCCACAATTGATTGTAGGGCCTGTTTAATTTTATACAATATATGTAGTAGGGGGTCCCCTGCTCCGTCTCTTAGTTAAGGGGTCCTTGGCTTAAAAAACATTAGAAACCCCTGTTTCACAATGCTATTGGTATTATTAATTATGCAGTGAGTTGGACTTTTACAGCTGCCTGATAAGTTAGAAGTTTTCCTCAATATGTCTACCAGGCCTGCCTCGTGGGAGCTGTTTGGTGATATGAGCAGCACTAAGCCATTGTTCCTACAAGTCTCTAATTAGCTGAGAGAATGCTAGCTCTATTCATGTAGTCTTAAAATCCTACACTTTAAGGAACCCACTCAGCACTCATCTGTGCATATCTGTACCCCAGGGCCAGAGGAAGAAACCAAGGATAAAACAGTGACCCAGCTGGGTGGAAGAGTTTATGATGAGCCTAATAATCCAACAAAATCCGTCATTTTCATGAAAGGCTTTTTAGATTCTGTTTTTAAAGGACGTTCTTTTGCCTGTGCCATGTGTCTGTGTCACTTAAGGCAAAGTGGCAGATGAGTTGCTTTGAGCCTAATAAATCCCTGTGGTTCCTTAGGAAATGTGGCTTAAGTGATTCTGCTTTGTAAAATGTGCTTTTGTTGTTCGTCTCTGTTCAGAGTTTGACTTTACTCACATTGATCAACAATCATCCACTAACCCTGTCCAAATCAAAAAGGAAGACAAGGTGGGGAGCTGCATGAGAAGAAAGCTTAAATCACTCAGTTGTAGCAGGTGCAGAATTCAAAAGAAATCTACATAAAATAAATTGTTTGTTACGTTTGAAACAATATAAACCACTTTAAACATTGATCTTACCACCCACCAGGTGAAGGCGTCACCCACGATGAGAAGACTACTTTGTAGCTAACGGCTGGAGCGTTGCTACAAGGTATTTGGTGCTTCTGAAGCCCTTCCGGAAGCTTAGTAATCCATCCTGGAACTTCAGTGACTTTTTGGAGACTTTGCACGAGTAATTCAAGAGCAATATATCCATGGTCCAGTCATCTGTTTGTATGAAAAAACGATGTATTTGCATTAGCCGGTGCAATCTGGGATTGTGACGCCTTGACTGACAGGACCAATCACATGATGTCATTTCAGGTGTGTGTGTGTGTGTGTGTGTGTGTGTGTGTGTGTGTGTGTGTGTGCGCAGTTTTGGGAAAGTTCACTTTCTACATGAATTAGTTTAAAGTTCAGTTCACAAATTTTAAAATGAACTGTTCAGTTCATAGTTCATACTTCAAAATGTTGAACTAATGCCGGCCACAGACTTTTCAAATGTCGCACCTGTCTGTAGCCTATTTTGCCGTCAATACTGCCTACCTTTTCTTTGCTGTAATCAAATCAGCATGTTTAACATGAAGTATACTGCTTGAGTGCAGTAAATCAATGGGAAACATACATCATGTGTACAGCAGCGTCAGACACGTTTCTGGTGTGTAAGACAGAAAAATCCACGCAACAGAAACGCCATGCTAATGCCACGCATCCAGTTTGTCGCCGGCCTAAGTTCACAGTTCCAAAAATTCATAGTTCTTTTTTTCCATATGTTGCTGCGAGCTATTATTTTTTTAAATTATTGCCACAGCCCATATAGAACCACAGACAGCAATTATTTTATCAGTTTTAACACTGAAACTATGCGTCAGATTTCATCTTCTTATCCAATTTTGAATCCTTATCCAACCAGGGTTTACATTAGTATTGAAGGGACAGCATTTCCCCATTGTTGTTAATAACTACTGCCCATCCTTACAGTGCCCAGGGCCACACACACACACTGGAGTCACAGCTGCGGCTGGGAGATGACAACAGAGCCGCTACTGTACGCAGTTATTGGGATTTGGGTCGAGGATCTGTCTTTTGATTTTTTTATTTGCTTGCACATATACCTTGAAAGGCTAGCCGGGAGCTTCAGTTCAATGTGGCGTTTCAGGTTTGCTGTGGATGTGACTGAAGTGCGGATTTTCTTATTGAAAGCCGGCGGGCAAAGTTTGCACAGAAATGTAAGATTTTTCCCATCCTCACCGACCTTTTCATAAAACTCATTTAAATGATCATACGATGCCTCTTTGCTGCTTTGTCACCTCCATGCTGCTTTTTGTTTTGATGATGCATGCGGCGGTGTTTCCACTACATATTAAGGCCTGTTTACGGTGTGTTTTAGCCGGGTTTCGCCTGGAAGGCTCTATAGAAATCTGGCACCCTATTGAACGAAGTTAAGCTGAGAGAGCGTGCCGTTCAGACACCAGAATGAACGAGTTCACAGTAACGTTCATCAGTCAGTAATACAGTATGTGTATGTGTGCGCGCGCTCTCGCTGGCAAGGTATCAAGGTAGGCAACATGCTCATAGTACTTGGTACATAGTCTGATATACACTACTGCAAACCATTTAATTTACATCTATACTCAATACAAAAAACTCTTTCAATATTTATTTGAATATACCTGTTATTTATATGGTCAAAAACTGATTGCGCCCTTTAACAACCCATTGTCCACACATGGCAATTAGCCTCCAACAACTACATGATTCATCTTCTAAGCCCTGCTTGCTCCTCACCGCCATAAACAATTTGTTTAGCACAGCATGAAAAACGCATGTCAATTAGCCAGGTTTATTTTTGTCCTCCAATGAAAAACAGTGGGTCTCTTTTCATGCCAGCTAGAGGAATGTAATGAAACAGTGTATTATTTAGCATTTCTGGACATGGCTCGGGCTACATGGCCTCATTCCTTTTAAACTGGAACACAGTCTGACATTGTCAATTATTCTGTTTGATTTGAGCAGGCATATCTTTTTTTTTTTTTAATTGGTGAGGATAGATTCTAAATTTGCCTGCTGTGTTGCTGCTGTGATTGGCTTTATTTTCCATTACTCCTTTACAAGCCCTCATGTTATTTCAACATTTGCTGCTGAATGTAATTACTGAAGCTCTACAGGAGTTGGCTTTCCCTGTGTGTCTGTAATGACACTTACAATAACACTGAAAGGCAACACGTTGACTTCAATTAACATGGGAATTTAGAAATTGATCAAAAAGGAAACCAAACTTGACATAAAAACATCTGACAGACACAATACTTTGAGAGACCAGACCACAAAGACCTCACACTTATACTTATTTACAAAGTGGCACAGCCACTAACAATTAAATTAAGCCCTAGTGAAAAAGTGGTGTACTTTCTTAAGCACTATCTCTACTGTATTCAAAAATATATTACTTATGTACCTAATGTAATATCTCAATATCAATACACATACAGGTGTACAGAGGTCTGTTTTTCACAGCATTGTCCATCCAAACAACACTGGATTAACCGTAGTGGTAGCTTCCTTGAATTACAAACGCAAAAACCCAGATTGTTCTAGCCTAACCACAGACGCATTTTCACCACATTTTTATGAAAGTTTGACTAGAGTGTGCCTTTTTGTATGTGTGGCACAGTTTAGATCTGTATGCTACGCAAGCCGAGAACGGCCATTGATTATTTATTTTTTTTATTGATTTTTTTCTTTTGATTTTTTTTTTCATGCACTGTTATCTCGTGGTAACGACTTATTCATTTGTTATCTCGATATAACACAGTTTTTCTCAAGATTTTTTTTTTGTTTTCTCGAGATGTTTTTTTTTTTATGGATTTTTTTTTTTGCCTAAGACACCCTTCCATTTAACCTCTATGAGCGGATAGAGGTCTGCCGTTTCTCCCTCCTCTTCTCCAGGTTAAATTGAAGGCTGTTTTAGTGGGATTTTTCCCGAGTATTTGACCGGAGAAGAGGAGGGAGAAATGGCAGATTTCTATCCGCTCATGGAGCCCCATTCCCCGGGTTAAATGGAAGGGTGTCTTAGTGGGATTTTTTTCCAAGTATGTGACCGGAGAAGAGGAGGGAGAAACGGCAGATTTCTATCCGCTTATGGAGCCCCATTCCCCAGGTTAAATTGAAGGGTGTCTTAGGCAACAACAAAAAAAAGAAATCCATAAAAACAAACAAAAAAATCTCGAGAAAACAAACAAAAAAATCTCGAGAAAACAAACTTTGTTATATCGAGATAACTACTTAATAAGTCGTTATCACGAGATAACAGTTCATAAAAAATGTTTTTTAAAATACATGGCCGTTCTCGGCTTCCGTAGTATACAATACAATCATTTAAAATCTTAACAGGAATTCCTGTTTCTATTTTACCCTAGATCCTCATATTTTTGTTCATCTCTATGCAAGGTCATGGACTGGAGTCATACAGCTTTGATGAAGTGCAAATCTTTCGCTGAACTTAAAATGTTTTAGCTTAACCTTACCAGAAATATAGATGGTTTGTTGGTTGTCGGTTTGCAGTGATTTCTTTCATTTGAAGGAAGGCTCACATAGAAACTAAGACCTTGCAGAAAATAAGTTTTTCATAACAGAGTACGGTTAGACTTAACAACACTGCACTTTAATCAAAGTGGGATTTGCAGACTTACTGCTCAAGACAAAGGGGTCTACCTGGGAGTTATTGTTAGCAATGAACACCACAAGCCGCCCTGTTGCTTGGTTACTGTGCCTGCAGTGAATCGTGACTCTGATGGCCTTGGGCTGCTGAGGTAGAATTAGCTCAACTGAACAGGATTTGAGACTTAGCTTATACAGAATTTCATATTTTGTGGGTGACAGCCAGTCGAAGAAAATCAAGTACAATTCTGTGTGACATAAAGAATCATGACTATATTTAGATTTCTCACTAATTATCTCTTTTTCTCTCTCACTCCTGCTCTCACTTCCTCGGCCAAAACCAAGAAAACTGCAATTATACCCTACAAATTACACTAAACCAGGGGTCTTCTACATTTTTTAAGCTAAGGACCCCTTAACTGAAAGAGAGACGGCAGGACCCCCTGCTACATATATTGTATAGAATGAATTAGCATACTAAACTGGGCCTACAATAACTTGTAGAGCGGCCTACAAGTTTTATATATACCTTTTTATTTATTGAGCACTAACCCCCAACATACTGTAAATGCGGCATAGTGAATCCTTAGGATTAACTGTATCTGTGGGTGGCTACCTAAGGGACACCTTACCCATAGGCCAGTAAACAATGGGGAGATCGCTTTGATCTCTGTAATCAGCTAACGACCTATCCCCTGTGTCAGACTGCTGCCATTAACAGACACTGAGAGCGACCTGTGAAAAGAGGCTCAGATAGCCTCAACTATACAGTAGGTGGCATAAGTGAAATGACCTCATCTTCAGCGCCTATGATTTTTTTATCACTTTTTTCAACATACAATACTATGATTTTTTTCAATATACTAAAACTTTTTTTATGACTTCTTTCAACATACTATAACTTTTTTTAAAGGTTTATTCGATATACTATACTATGACTTTTTTATCACTTATTTCGACATCCTATACTATGACTTTTTTTAATGAATTCTGACATACTATAACTTTTATAAGTTAAGTCTTGAAAAAGTCATAGTAGCCTATGTAAAAAAAAAATCATAGTATAGCATGTCGAAAAAGTCATGGTACGTCGAAAAAAGTCATAGTTGAGTATGTCAAAAAAGTTTAAAAAAAAAAAAAAGCCATACTATAGTATGTCCAAAAAAGTGATAAACAGTCATAGTATAGTATGTTGAAAAAAAACTGAAAATGCCATAGTATAGTCTGTCGAAAAAAGCCGTAGTATAGTATGTCCAAAAAAGTGATAGGAAGTCATAGTATAGTATGTTGAAAAAAGCCATAGTATAGTATGTCAAAAAAAGGCATACGTCTGTCGGTCGTTGGTCGGTTGACGGTCTTTTTGGCATTTTCAAGATTTGTTTATGACTTTTTTCAAGATACTATACCATGGCTTTTTCAAGACTTATTGACATACTATTCTATGATGGTTGTCGGCTGTCGGTCGTTTGTTATATTGCCCCAGCACATAGTCAAACATGTATGACAATATATCCAAAACAAATGTAGTTCCGCTCATAGTTCAGTAGGTGGTTCTTAATGTGGCTCAGGACACATATGCGTCCACACGTTTTAAATGTTATAATAGCAGCACCTTATTACTCAAAACAAAAGTTACTTCAAAGACCTTACTTTCATTGAAAGTACATTTCAAGTCAAGTTTAAATTACAATCCATCCGCATTTTCCATGACTTAATTTATCATTTCTGATTTTCAAAATAATGGCCCAAGATGGTAACTTCATAACAGGAAAGCCAGGATTTTCAAAATCAAAGCCTCAACCTTAAGTGTATGTTTATAGGCAATAAATCATGGGCCTAGCTTTTCAGTATAAGAGCCCTAGAAAGTAACTATATCCTTGCAGAAAGCTCAGGATGACGCCTGTTGTTTTCAAAATAAAACCCCCCAACAGCCACTGTATGTTAACAAAACACTAGGAATGGACCTACTTTTTCAAATAAAAGTGCTTATAGTTCAACTGGGATTATGCCATTGTTTTCATGTACACATCAGGACTTATGTATGACAGTACCTGTGTCTGACAAAATAACTTAGCTACTTCAAGGACCTTACGCTTTCAGTGAAAGTACCTTTCAGTAAACTTCAGTTCATATATAAAATAAAAATCAGCATTTTCCATGCCTTGCTTATTCTGTTTTTTTTTAACATGCTTGTGATTAATGCATTTCATCTTGCAGCTTTTTCAATGCAATTTCGTTTAGCCCCCTTTTTTCAGACAATGTATTTCACCTCTCAGCTCTTTAGGGTAATGGTTTTTGTCTGATAATAATACAAAGTATTTGTTCTTTCAGCCTTTCCAGTCCATTCATTTGAGATTCCACTTTTGATAGTATTACAGTTAGCTTGCATTTTCTAGTTTTTAATTAACCTCTTGTATCAAACTGTTCTTTAACTTGGTGCATAAAAGTACACCATCTATTGTTCCAATGCAGTTGTATTGTATTGTGTGTGTGTGAATGCACTTTTTTAAAGGAGGTGCATGCCGATTTTAATGCATGTCCAGTGCAAACACAAACATGCACACACTGACACACAGGCAGACATGTGAGATAAGACTTCATTGTGTTTCAGTGGATTCTTATACAACACAAACATAAACAGAAACAACATGTAAGAGTGGGGGATTATTGCTATACAGTGTATAACTATAGTTAAATGCACTTAGAGTGATGTTTTAAAATGTAAAGCAGATCCAAACATAGATTCAGTTTGAAACAGTATATTCACATAACTCCAAATATATAAACAGATTGGTTGTCATTAACGTCAAACTTCATAGCTTGAGGTTGAAAAATAAAAGCTCCTTCCTATCATATCTACAGCTCTTTAAAAGTCATGTCTACAATGTCTACGGTCTAAAAATGAATGGGATCAAATGAATAAAATGGAATCTGGCCAAACCATTGGTAATAAAATGAGCACAGGAAGAAGTTAGAAACATGTCATTGCATCACATTCACAGAGCCCCCAAAAATACAAATAAAATGATCAGAAAAATAAAAAGAAAGTGAACCCACTAACACACCAGCAACACTGCTTTTACGGATTTAAATCAGTGAAATGGTACCACATTGTAATAAGTCACGATTTATAAAGGGGGTTAGAGGTTGTAACTATTGATTAATATTTCATTCAATGCTTTATGGCTTACTTATAGCCCATTAATAGAAACGTTTGGATTGGCAGGTTATGAAACTTTTCTTTGGCTGGTGTTAATCCTCCTCCAATATGACACTTGTTTTGTCTTTTACAGTTTGTTGACAGTGGGCACAACAACTGGAGCTACAAGTGCAAAACTCTAACTACAGTCTGCACAGCAGCAGTTCACGTGGACCAAACTCTAGTTTGTTTTTCATTGCTCAAACAGTTTTCAAAACTCTACACACTTATCCCATGGCTTTAACCACAATCTGCACAACACATTTACAGCACTTTGTTACGCTAACACACTGCTGTCAAAACTGTTGACCACACATTCAAAACAGAATGGATTTCAGTCTGGTGCATTTCAAACACTGCTGATTGCAATTTCAGCTGAAAGCCTAATCAGGTGTCTTGTTTTAGACTTGTTAGTGAATACATACTGTGTATGTATGTATGTATGTATGTATGTATGTATGTATGTATGTATGTATGTATGTATGTATGCATATATGTATGTATGTATGGAAAGCTCAGATTTTATTTGGAAATAAAGAAACACCAAATAAGAATGAAACAGTTATACACTGTACTGTTAGAGAGAAATAGTGAACAGGTAAAAGAGCAAATATACCAATATGTCCAAGTAAGATGTCTAAGGTTACATACACAGTTATAAAAACATGGAAAAACACTACCTTTACTACTGTAAAAGTGCACTTACTGTTTTTCTGAAAGTAATGGGGGGTGGAAGCAATGCAAACACCACATTCATTTGTATTTATAGATGATGTAGGTGCATGGCAAGCCAGGACATCCAATGTTCTTTATCAAGTACCTAGTTTGTAACTTTTTTCCCCCAGTAATTACATAAATTACAACAGACAAAATAAAATTATAATCACTCTTTTCTTTAAAGAAACTATTGATTAGTGTGAAGTCAATTAAATTATTCAAACTGTAAAGACTTAAAGTTTCTTATTTCTGTATTGGTGTTTGATGCTAGTGTTTTTACTCTCAGTGTGTTCTGAGTGACGGTGTGTTGTCTCGATGAGGATTGTTCATAGTGTTTGGCTGCACTGAGCATGTTCTGAGACGTGTGTTAAGAGTTGTGTTGCTTGGAATGAGTTTTGCAGGTAATGTGTACTGTTTAGCTCAGGTGACTGTTGGTAGTGCAGACTGTAGTTAGAACTTTGCTCATGTGGCTTCAGTTGTGACCACTGTCGTTTATCAAAGTTGTTCAGGTTTCCTGGAAGGCTCTGACCTAGGAAAAATCTGCAGAGCATCTGGTCCACAATCCATTTTCTTCACAGCTTAATAATATTTCCAATGCCAGACTTGAATTACTGTAAGAACTCTTTCTTAATTATTAACATTTACAAGCATGCTGGAGGATAAACACCAACCAGAGTTTTTACCAGAGAGTTATTAGTTACAACTTATGCACCACAAACAGTGGTACCTTATTGTTATGACACATCAACATTGTTTAATTATTGTGTTTTGGTCTAGAAAACTCCTGACACATTGAAATTCCTAGCACTGAAATAACTCTACATCTTGACACCATGGGATGGTAAAACAGAAGGAATTTTTGAAAACCACATTATGAACATTTCCTCACAATTAATGCTGCTGTTTTACAAAGGAAACCAAAGGGAATGGAAGGAAGCTTCCATTAGCCCTGCTCGTTAGCCACTCGTTGACTTTCTTTCTGCCGGTAGTGGAAGAGGCTGGTAGTGTCAAGGTCACCTGCATGGTGAATAGCCTCTGCAAACAGCTTCACCACCTAATATACGCAGAAAAAAAAAAACATTAAGCCGAAGCACATCAAGTGAGAGAGACAGACATATGTATGTAAATGTAAGTTTTCCCCAGTCACTGGTAGTGTGACATTTACTGACCTGATGATTAGTGATGAGGGGAACACCGTGGTCGACAGCCATTCTACGGATGAGGAAGTTATCCTTCAGCTGGCGAGTGTTGTTATTGGGCAGGTTGACCACCAGGTCAATATGACCCTCGCTGATGAGTCTATAAAAACAGTGTCAGAGACAACATAATTAAACAAATGTCATATTGTACACTTTGAATGAAACGGTTTCCTGTAATTAGAGTTTGTATGGTTGATTCCCTTGAAAATCAACCCCTAACTATGCGGCCCTTTGCAACTGTTAGCCACTTTCAGCGCATTGATTTGCTTCTGCAGTCCACACAATTGTGCCCCAATGGCTCTCACTGAGCCCCTTATATAAAAGTGTTAACTGGTTCCATCAAAATAGCTTAGACAAGATGAGTGTATGTGACCTGCCCAGCAAAAAATGACAGCGAGCAACTAGTAACTGATGGAAAAAAAAAAAAATATATATATATATATATATATATATATATATATATATATATATATATATATATATATATATATATATATATATATATATATATATATATATATATATATGGAGGACAGACAACGGTAACAACAAAGGTCATGTTCCTTTCTATAAAGAGTTGGCCTCTATGCAACCCTGCACAGCTGATGCCTGCCAGCCCTATGTGTATCTGTCTGTGTGTTGTTTTGGTCTAGACCTATTCAATTCCCTTTATATCCTCTTCTTCACAAGCTAATTCCCAAACACATGGTCCAGACGGATTCATTGTAGCATGATCACAACTTGTTTGTGGAATCATTACCTGAAAATGGCAGTCAGCCTGCTACAATTATTCTATGTTGCTAGAACAATTTTTTTTCTTTTGACACCTGAACAATGACTGGAAAAAATGCAGTTAGCTTCACTTTAAGTGCAATCAACTACAATGTCAAGTTAAATTAGTTTAAATGATAAAGTATACGGTATACGTTTGCTTTATTGGTGGCCTTTATTTCCCAACCTCTTAATACTGGGCAAACTGGTGTCTCCTCCCTTATCAGAGGGCCAGGCAACTGGAGTGGCAGGCACATCATTGGCCCACAGCCAGGCAGAAGTGGCTTCAGTAGCATAGAGCTAGAGGACAGAAATAAGGCAACATTACATCATATACAGAATGTCATAAACAATATTGAGGGGATTAATGTAAATGTTTTAAAACGAGGAGAAGCAAAAGAAGCAGGAAGCTCCATCAACAAGAGTTGAATATCTGATTTTCAATGAGAAGTCTGGTCTGTAGTGTTTGAGGGCGTTTTCACACATACCTCATTTGGTCCGGACTTTCAGACTTTTCAGTTTGGTCCGTCAGGTGTGAAAGGTGCCTCGGACCACGGTCCGGATCAAAACACCAAATTTAGGTCCGATAAAAAAGGTGGTCTTGGACCGGTCCGTTTATGGTGTGAAAACACTTTTTGGATGGTTCGGACTTTTGGACCAAATACAAGAAGCTCTGGCAGGCTCTCCCCGTGTTACAAGACCAGGAAAGCATAGCTCTGTGCTTATTGTGTACATGAGAGTGTGTGTGGCGGTGAATGCGCTCAGATCAGACAGCTGCTGTCAGCCAACAGAGCTGAGAATAGGCCTACATCAGCAGTTTACTTGTTAAGTGGTAGTAGATGTACAGTGTAGGTTTCTGTTTGTTTCTGAATAAATGCTCCAGAAAGAAAGTTCCCCCGTCTTGCTTCTCAACATTACAACAAAACAAAAAGAGGTGCGGCAGTAGGGGAGACCAGCAGTCAGCTGGAAAAACTCCAACACAGAGAGAGGATACGAGAGCCCGTCTACAAACCAATCAATAATAAGTATCTAGAGATGCAGCTCACGTATGTGATGACGACAGGACGTAGTTTTGTCACGTATAGATCTTTAGTGCGCTTGCATAACTGCAGTGTGAAACCAAAACTTACCGGATCAAATGTATACAATGTAACAAAAACATGAACCTTGGTCCGCACCTTGGTTCGGACTTTCATGTGTGAAAACACCCTGAGACATACAAGCTTTCAACACTCACCTTGAATCCTTCCTCTTTCAGCTGATGGGCTGTAGCCAGGAAATTGGGTCGGAACGAATGCTGGATAGAAGGGAAGCAGAAAGAAACAAAAAGCAGGATTAGAAATACAGAGGAAATAAGTGTTTTTCATGTTGTTTTCTCTGTTTATCCAAAATGGTAGTAGGAATTGTAGGAGAAAACGTCCATCACGTACAGTTCGTCTTTTAGTTTTAAATGTCCCCTCATCTCTTTTGGTCCCCTTTTCAAACCAGGAGTCATTTTCTGCAATGGTCAGACCCCTTTACTTGCAGTACATATATCTAGTAAATCTTATCAACAGGTTCCCAAACAGAGTATGAGCAAAATGGAGTGCTATGGAGCAGCTTTGTTCAATGGTGGACTGTCTATAAAAACCTATAAAAACATACATAATTAAACTATGTCCAATTTGATACATTTGCACATACACATTTTTATATTTGTCACACAACCAACACAGAATTAAAACAAATCATTTTGTAATGCATTTATGTTGTTAGACATCAACTTCAAATGACCCACTTAATAAATTCCACCAAACATACTGAAAGTGCTGAAAACTCCTTTGTGAGTTTTTCCTGCTGATTTGCAACTCATTATGCTCAAACTGGGTGCCCTTCAGCTAAGTAAACAATATGCTTGCTAAAATTACTACTGTCTCACCAAAACCACTGTGATATGGTATGATATTCTTTGTATATTCTGCAGCCTACCTTACTCTGTCTGTGTTATATGACACATTGCATGTCGGTATGATGTATTAGGTGTGTGCTATGAGCATAAATTAACTTCGGTCAAATGATGCAACCAATGTGTGTTGCACGAAATACCTACATTAACAGATTTGTTTGGCCAATTAGGGGCTGGGGCGTAATAGGGCAGTTGAAACCAGCCGAAAAACAAAACTGACGTATTACTTTTTAAGTAAAGTTGGAACTCGTTGGCAAACAATTGCTAATTTACAACTGTAGCATTCGTTTGGAGTCGTATTTCTGGTTACCTAACAAATGTTAAGTCCAATATTCACACTCTTTATAGCTGTTTTTTTGTTACTTTCTACGAGCTCTTTTGTGAAATGGGTCTGTCTCTTTAGCTGCTAAATGTTCCACCAGCAAGTTGCTAACTTTGCCCATTGTTGCTGCTGGAAATGAGGTTGATGAAAGTGGTGAGACTGAACCCAAACAATTAGATAGCTTTTTTTAGTCTTTCAGCTATTTTGAGCTGAGGGGCACTGCAGTTGAGCAATAATTCTCTGAGTTCCCCCCTTTCACATCATTGTTGGCATCTAATCCATTGTTAATATAAAAATATTGATGATTGCGTCCCAAAATTGCAAAATGAATGCAAGTTTTAATCCTCGTACCACAAACTTTAAGGTAAATAACATCTGTGTGTAAAGTGTTGCTGCTTGTCAGCCTTGTTGGTGCATATGTGACCCCAGGTATGTGGACCTATTCCCCAAGAGCACCAATTATACAGCTAGTGTTGAGCGTTTTGTTAACGCTGCATTAGTCAGACTCGCAGTTTGGCAACCTAGGGTGGCAGCGCGACTTAATTACCACAACCCATGTGACGTGGTGTCATTAAAAAGTACAGTGCTCTGCAGCTGAGGATTTCAAAAAGGATTGAGAGAGGTTTCTGCAGCAAGTTTATCCAGACATGGTTATTGCACTTGGTTGATGAGATCAACACTTTTGTTCAGCACTTAGCTAGTCAAGTCATTTTTGTGAGATGTTTCTCATCACTGTAGGATCATTTCTAGTGAGGATTGTTGTTTGTTTGGATACTTTGAGTTTTATGTTTGGGTAGTATCTCTTATTCATTGTGGTATAACACCATCAGATTTACTCATCTGAGGGGCATCACCAGTTCTGCTCACTGATAGGTACAGTTTTCAACCTCTCTGGGTCATTCACACACAATGCCACTTAAGTGCTGTTGTCTTTTAGTTGCATGAGAGTTGTTAGCGTTGCACGATTTAAGGTGTGATTAAGTGTGAAACAAACTAGGGAGTGCCAAGTTGGCATTGTAAGAAGCTGATAGCCTAAAAGATGTATACCATCTGTTCAGAAGGCCCTTTTTAGTTGGTGTCTTGTGGGCAGGAGCCACCAAAAGGAAACACAAACAGGAGGCAAAGACTTCCAGATGGCTGTCGTCTTACCTGAATCCCAATCAGGATGCCCTTCTGCGGTAGCTTAAAGCCTGTGGAGAGCATAGCCTTCAGGAAGGCTGAATAAATGTTTGGTCCAAAACAAGCTACCTGCAATCAAAAACAACAATTGAAACACATGTGCATAACTAATGTGACAAAAAAAAGACTACGTATTGAAAATAAATATGTATTTTATTTTTTACAGTCTATGGGTTGTGTGCGTCTCAAAGGGGCTTACTTCTCCAGTGGAGGCCATCTCACAGCGAAGCACCGGGTCTGCATCCCTCAGCCGTGGCCAGGAGAACATGGGTGCCTGGAGGAAGAAGGGAGGGATTTGTTTCAACATGCCTTTTTTTTCTTTCTTTGTAAATCTCCTTTTTTATATAGGGAATAATTTCCCACATAAATGGCATCAGCCCATTGGAATAATTTAAGGTAGTTCAGGACACTGCTGCCACCAACAGTTGAAAAAGATATTGCAGTCCATTTAAAAGTACAAGGTGAACCGAGCCTGTGGCAGTTGCATAATATGCTTATGGCAATTAATGTCTAATGATGAATACAAACTAAAATACTATTTATAATTTTTGTCTCATGCAAACCATCACTTTTGCTTCAACTATGAAACAGTAGGGGCACATCAGAGAAAAAAGGGAGAGGTATGGTAACACAGTTAAAGCGACTAGTGCTACAACTGCTGATGAAGATGGAGTAAAGGGAAAATCTGGTAAGAAAGGAGGCTTCTCAAACTGTAGGCAACGGGTCACTTTAACAGCCCGTTTGACATGCTGTCTCCACACTGAGAAGAAGCAGGTGGCCTGAGTGATAGAGCAACAGCAGAGTGAGCCAGAAGATGAGAAGGGGGTGTGGAGGAGAAAAGAACAGGAAAAAGGACAGGAGAGGAAGAGAAGACTAAATGACAAGTGAAGAGGATAAATGAGAAGACCTCAGAGAAGAAAAGATGGAATAAAAGGAGGGTACAAAATTAATTAATGTTAAGACAGGAGAGATAAACTTAACAATTAAAGGAATGTGAAAAGAATGGAATTGGGGAAGATAATAAAATGAAGAGGGAAAGGAAAAGATAAAATTATACATTTTAAATGGGGAGATGGGGAGGAGAGAATGATTGAAAGGGAAGTGTAGGGACAAGAGCAGAAGACAGTAGTTTCTCATTATTGTATTACAGACAAATTAAGAATAGTGGGGCACCAAGTGGGAAGCCATTCTTATTTCTCCATATAAAAGCAGACAACCCTCATTACCTTGAAGAGAGAGAGGTGGTGTGGCGCGCACACACACACACACACACACACACACACACACACACACACACACACACACACACACACACACACACACACACGTAGAGGCAAGGGCCACTGGGGGGGGAGTCATCCTTGAAGCAGGCTATCTAATCAGCTGAATGTAATGTTAGCATACTAATGTAAGAAGGGACGAAGAGAAGTGAATGCAGACAAGAAACCAGCATCGCTTATCATGGCTTTGTTCAAAGAGTCAGGGAGTGTGAAGTATGCATAGATAAAATGGCAGGAAAGAAAGAAAATGAAATAGAGGGACAGGAACACATACAGAAAGGGAATAACAGTGAGAGCAAACTTTTAATAATAATAATAATAATAATAATAATAATAATAATAATAATAATAATAATAATAATAATAAAAGAGACACAAAGCTACAATAAAAAGGGCAGAATTTGTGAAATACAGAAAATGTGTACCACAAAGACATTTATTTGTGGGGCAGAACAGTGGATTTGTACATAATTCCAATAAAGAAGGGGCCATTTTACCCAGCATACCAACTGTAGAACGAAATCTACAGCAAACACTTAAAACTATGAAGCAAGTGAAAAACTAACCACTAACAAGAGCCGTTAGACAGATTTAAATTGTCTGAAAATGAGAAACCGTACACAAGCTTTCATGAACAGAATAATGAAAACCTCAGGGTCTCAGTTATAATGGTGTGTCTCTGGGACAAAATTTACGTGACTGTCACACAATAACCAAGGCTCTGTAACCACAGCATCCTACCAACACACACACACAAACACTGCTTCCCCATCTCTCTATACCACACCGACCGCCCACTCCTGAGAGACAGAATTGTGAAGCTCCAAAACATGAACAATATTATCTTGGGGTACCAGCTAAATGAATGAAGTAAGACATTTCCACATAGCATTGTTGCTCACTATGGGCCTTGTTAGACGCAGAAGTGGCACCTGTGTAAATGTCTTCATCTTTGCAGCTGAATGGAAAATTAACAGCTACATTTGTACTTACAGACTTTTGAATAACAATTCCCACATTTTTACTGATGACGGATATTTTGATATTCTAACAAAACAACTAGAAAGGCTCAATTTTCTGAAAACTCAACTTGGAATCAGTGTGCTAAGGAGAGCTAAATGGTTGGTATTGTAGGGCATTACCAGGGGTTTGGTAGGGCTTTTGTAGGTCATTACTATGACATTGCTGGGTGATTACTGGTTTTCTAGATGGTCGATGCTAGAAGATAGGTATGCGTGGTTACTAGGTAGTTGCTAGGGTGCCTCCGGTAGGTTCCTTTGGCATTGCTAAGGTGTTGCAAGTGGGTGCTAGGGTACATGGGGTGGTTGCATTAACATTACTAGGTGGTGGTGCTAGGTTTAAGTGTTGATGTTAAGGAAGTTGGTGTTGTTGCTTTGGTGATTATTAGGGTGTAATGCCTGGTATACAACTGTCAGTTGTAGAAGTAGTTCTGATGCTAGTATAGTCAGTAGTTATGACAGTAGTGTTTTTTTATGTTTTATTTGTGGATAAAGAGTTAACATTGGGATAGAGAATAGTTTTAAAATGTCATTTTGTTCAGAAAACCATATAAAGTGGCTAAAGTGGGTGACTTTACTGTTAACATCCCCAATGTACAGTAGCTGTTTGAAAGTCAGACAAAAAGGATAAAACTTCAACCAATACCTCAAAAAGTTTAAAAGATGTCAAAAACACTTATGTGATATTAACATGACCTTTTTCTAGAGTAATTGGGCTTAGAATGTATCCATTTCAGAAGTCACCATAATGTCCTGCATGCCACACTCAAGGGGACAACACATGCAACAGTTGGAAGTTATTTTACTTTAGACAATAAGTATGCACTGGGGACACCAAAACACTAAATCCACTTGCTCTTCTCCCGCTCAGTATCATAAATGCAATGCAATGTGTTGTTCCTATGAGTTTGTATATAGAGACAGAAATTACACAATGGGGACTTGTTAGTGAAAATAAAACAACATGGCCCTTAAATTAGGGACTGTCAGAGGGAGAAAAAAGACAGCAAGAGCAACAGGATGAGAGGAAATGAGACAGATAAATGAAGATGGTCTCTCTGGATGGCAATGACTTGTGCCTTGTGATGACGATACAGTGAGGACAGTGTGGATACAGGCTAATGGCACACACTTCAGGCTACTAAGGCTGGATAATGGTTTCCGACATCACAGTGTGTTTACAGGGGGGCTTGATGTTGAGGCAGCAATAATGTGTTAATCAGGAAGAAAGAAACTAGCACTACTTTTTTAAACAATTGTCATATATTGTGGCAGGGTTTCCAGCAAGGCCTGTATCAGTCAGGGCGTGTAAAGACTGTATCATAGAATCCCAAGTAAACTCTGGAAGTCTTTTAAGCCTGGCGCCTTGAGTATTCAGAGCTCTGATTAATATTCCTCACCACTGTGCAGCCTATAAATTGAAAACTTTAGGTGGTGAGGAAGAGTGGGGGATTATACCTGCGTGATTGGCTCCAAACTACAGCCATTGTTACAGCAGCTCTGTTGTAATTAGAGGGAGAAATTACTTTGGAAAAAAATTGCTTTGAAACAGCTGGCGACACGTAAACTCTCTCATACCCAATCTAAGAAGTAAGCCTCCCAGAAAGAACCTACGACCCCCCACATCATGCCATCATGCCTAGATAGAGCAGTAATTGCTGTCTTTGTTATGTGATCCAATGGAAGCTGTACTAGCGGAACCGGCAATATCTATTAAGATATCATACAGTACATGTAAGGCTCTTTACATGGGAAGTCCTTTTCCGACCATACATAATACATCAGGCTGTAAGAAGTTCGGAGACATTGTCATTAGGACTTGTAAGAAACATTTTAAAGTAACATTTATACAACAAGTAGTTTATTA
Organism: Gymnocephalus cernua; assembly: GCA_023631565.1. Lineage (NCBI taxonomy): Eukaryota > Metazoa > Chordata > Actinopteri > Perciformes > Percidae > Gymnocephalus > Gymnocephalus cernua. The sequence goes on along the minus strand of CM042434.1, from coordinate 12,557,447 downwards.
CCTTTAAACTCGCTATTGTGTTTGTGGCCATTAAATCTCTCAAGTCTTTGAGAGAAAATTACTTCATCCATCGGCATATAAAAACCATTTGAAACACGTTGTATATTATTAAAAATCCTTTGTCATCACAGGATGTTTAATCATGTAAGGCGAAAAGTAAAACCAGCTTGACCTGTAAGCCCACCCATAAACGGGGCCCCAGTGTTACTTTCTACATTCAAGACTTGGGGCTCTATCTTGCACCCGGCACGGCACAGCACAGTGTAAAGCCCAACGCAAGTGTCTTTGCTAGTTTAAGACCGACGCAGTTGTCAATGTCCCGGCCCACGGCCGCATCGTTTACATAGCAAATGCACCTGCGCCCATGGTCTTACAGGGAGGTGTGTTCAGGTGAATTCTTGGCGTATTGCTATCTTGAGGCAGCGGAATATGATCGCGCCAGTGACCAACAAAAACATGGTCTAAAGTCAATAGCGCAGCATGTCATTGTTATTTTAACAGCAAATTAATAAAATGCACACTATGCTTGTTACACACACAGGGAAGCGCAGCAGCACACAAACAAATATTACGGTGCAAATCTGCCATCGTAATAGCAATGTGCCAAGGTACATTTTAAAGGGAATGGGACATGACACTCTGATTAGTTTATTGCATGTTACACCCACCTACACACCTATGTATTAATGAAGACACTAAGTACAACCCTTTTGAACCATGCGCCCGGCGCACAGACCCTTTTTTCCGCCGTCAAACTACCAAAAGTGGATTTGGACACGCCCTAAACACACCTGTGCCATGCGCTTCACGCTGTGCGCTTAGATCCTTAAAATAGGGCCCTTGTTGTCTTTTGTCCAGAAACAGGCAACAGGCTATGCAGCACAGGGAAATGTTTGCACAGATTTTAGACCTTACTCGTACACTGTGTGGCTAGGACAACACTATAGAGGCATTTTCCTTATGGAGGCATTTGATCTTGACAGAATGTCCATGTTCAATAAACTAGAAGGTTAAAAAGAAAATGCTTCCGTTTGTGCTGTCCAGAAAAGCAGTTATGGGTCGACCTAAAAATGGTGGTTAGCCAAATGCTCCATGTACTTTTTTGTACTCACGTTAGTCTTTACCTGCCAGTATGAATGCAATGCTTATAAGCAAAAAATGAAACAGATACTTCCGTAAACACATCTTTAACAAATCTCTTCTTGAAGCCTTAAACAAATGTTTTAACATAATAGAAAAGCTTAGTCTGATAGCCCTGTCTGACATAGTGTTGATTCACTCTAAGTTGTAGCTGCTAAACATGGCCCGGATAGTAGTTTAGGCAAGATAATAGGCCCTTTTCTCAGCAGACTTCATAGTAAGAAAAGCACAGGTATTACTAATAACATTAATGATGGCTTCATGTACCAGTAAGACTTGACAGTGTGACAATGAGCCAGCATGCACAATACCAAGACCCTCAAACTGAAGCAACTAAATGGAATTCAGCCATCATTCATTTTATTATTTATACCAGTGCTTTGGACAATGAAGACTAAATAAAAGGAAAAGTAACCCTTTTGTACTACTGTGACATGTCAAAAAGTCTTCTGTGAAAAAGGCCCATCAAGATTATTATCTCTGCATCGAAGCCCTGCTTACACTGGTGCGTTTCAAAGGGCAGCTCATTGTATAGGATGTTTGTGTTTAGGCCATGAGTCAGAAGTCTTACTGATAACGCTATCAACTTCTTAGTTATTTATTTATCCATACATCCATCCATCCATTCAGTCTGTGCTCTAAAAAAAAAAAGAAAGCCAGTCACGCAGTTTTCAGCTTTAAACAGTTATTTCAGTTTCTCTACTTACCTTGATGCCTACATAGTCTACAGGGATGATGGGGCTCTCCAGCGAGGGCAGGCTGGCCTCATCCAAAGGCTCTCCCACCATTACTTTTGTTGCCACATTGATAAAGTCCACACCGATTGTTTTTGATACAAAAGGGAAGGAGCGTGATGCCCGCAGATTACACTCTATCACCTAAAAGGGTACACAATGCAAACAGTAATTTCCAAAAAGCAAAAAGACACCCATTTTTTGCAGACTAGATAAATCAGTGCACAAATTGGCTAAGGCTAATCAAAAAAATAAACACACTCAATGCAGATATGTAAATTCCCAAAGCACAAACATATTGTACAAACGGCCAGAGTAAGTACATGCACATTTCCTGTTTGTGTGCTGTAGCTGGAACTTCAAAACTGAAGGCAACAACATTGATCATAAAATCCATCCACCTTTGCAAATTATTCTGAACACAAGGTGATTTCAATTTGGGTGTAAATTGCATTTGCTGCATCCAGGTGTGAAAATGTTGATCTATCATTTAGTCACATTTCGAGAGTTATTACCTACCATAACATCATTGCCTTTAACCAGAAACTGAGTGTTAAAGGGCCCCGAAATTTCAAATGCTTGTGCAATTTTCCGGGTGGAAATCTTAACCTGAGAGCAATGAAAAAAAACACAGATACAATATTTGTAAGGCTGTCTTGACCAGTTTCATCCCATAATATCTCTAAATACACAAATGGAGAGCATATTTTTGCATAATGTGCTTTGTGGTTTAAATGCATACAACATATGAGAGAAACTACTGGTTTCCCATGGAATATCAATTGGGTCATTAAAATATGATATGGTTTGAGTGTGAATGCTGAGGGTGACTTAACTTACCTTTTCTAGCGCCCCCTGGCTAATAGTCTGGGTTGGTAGCATTAGAGTGGCATCTCCTGAGTGTACCCCCGCATCTTCCACATGCTCCGTTATGGCATGGACCAGCACCTGGACACAGACACACAGTGATTATGTCTCACTTACAGCATTTGCATGCAGATCATAGCTACTGCCATGTTGGTTGATTGAATGATTGCGATGGTGTTTATTCTTGTCTGTTTGTTTTTTATGTGACTGGTTGACTGCAAAATTGAATTGCCCTTTAGGGATAAATAAAGTTGTTTGAATTGAATAAGCGACATAAATCCATACTCAAGGCATCTCAACTTTCACATCCTCCATTCTCTGATGAACATTTTTCAGACTTAGAGGCAGAAGGCCTTCAGGCTTTATGTGTTTATAACTAGAGTATGTCACAGTGCCAAATAGTATACGAAAATGCAGTGTCAACATATAGTGAGCCAGTTCAAAAACAGTGAGTGTTGAGTTGTGCATTTGGAGGAAATGCAATGAATTCAAATCAGGTCAGATTAAAAGTCTGCTCAGGACAAACGGACTATATTTGTTGACAGACTACGTAGCAAACAATGTACGGGGGTGTGCAGTGTCAAAAGAATAACTTCCAACTCTTCATCCACAGGAAAGGAGATTTGTATCACCAAGCAACCCTGTGCGAGTGTGTGTGTCTGTAAATGAGCTGCCATGTCATTAGCTCATTTAAACTGCTGCTAACCACAGCATTCATTAGCACTCTTCAGATAGAGCCTGTAATTAATACGTATTATCTCAAACACACACACACACACACACACAATGAATGGACAGCTTGTTAATGTGATACTGAAGATAAAGATGGGGCTGTATTCAGGGAAAGTAGAGAGAGAAAATCTACTATACAACTGGATTGCCCACATTCTAACCAACACCTTGAAATGACCCACAGCCTAAACAATAGAAAACAGACCGGGCGTTCAGTACTTAGGTGGCTCCGTCACGTAATGCAACTTACAATGCAAACAATTATACAAGTTTTTAAAACCAGCTCATGGTTAAGGGACTGTTGTTAACGTACAGGAATGATCCCTCTGAGAGGTTCCATGCATCTCAGGACTAATGTTAAAATTAAATTTAGCAATTTACTTTTTATGTATGCTCTCTACATGTGCCTTATCTATTTCTTCAGGCAATTTTCCGACATTTTCCCAGAATGCCTTTCAACACCCCACAGAAGAAGAGAACCAGAATGTGTGCATCTTTATATTGAGTAATAATAATAGTATGTGTGAAAAGAAGTAAAATCAGATTACCTTGTTTTGAATAATTATTACGGTATGATATAGTTTCTTGACACAAAAAAAGCAATAACCTTGTTAAAATGTCTTATAAATAAAAACCCATTGAAATATCCAGAATCTATGAATATTCAAATAGTTAATTTCACTGCTGGACACAAGATGTCTCCTACTTCACTGAAAAATGTATGTCCACTGGAGGTTTCACGTTTCAACATCACACGTGGCATGTGTAAGTTCAATACTGGACCATGATTGGCTGCCGTACTAGTTTGATGGCACAAAATCATGCTCGTACATTCACGTGTTAAACTGAAGCCCTTTCTCATTTGCCCAATTTGAACCGCCTCAATCCTCGGGGATGTGACCCAGAAATCATTCTCAGTGTGCCATGTTGAAGGACGTTACAATTCCTAAAATGCACATCGAGGAGCGAGGGCCTCTGAGGAGTTATAATCGATGACACAGATGTATCCCCTGCAGAAGTTTTTTTACCCGTGGCATGTAAACAAAGAGACAGAGCAAGAGGAGGAAAGAGAGAGAGAAACGGGGAGAGAGCGATAATAGAGTAATATCAGCGGCCCCGTGATTAATCTAACATTACGGATCGGGCCGGTCGGATCATATAAATGACCATGATTAATAGCGGGTGGGTGAAATAATATACAATCAACAAAAATATATTATTTACATTGTCTAAAATGTGAACAGCTGCTGCTGTCGGACAGACAGCTTCCTTTGTAAGTGCGTCTAGAGAGACGTCGGCGAAACAGCAACTTAACTTCATTAGAATTAGCCTATTTCAGAGGTAAAAGGTCTAGTTTGGTTTAAAGTTTATAACTACAGTTAGTCTGGCTGCTTAGCTAAATGTCCAACGAAATAGGCTGCAGTTGACATTACTGCACGTATGGAAACATTTACAAGCAGCCTCTCCTAATCAAAGTAAATCGTTATAGAAAACACTCATAGAGCCTACATTAATACAATAAGCCTACATCATTTAAAAAGCAACGCTGCCTATATAGTACACTGTAGCATACCCTATATATTTGTATAGATCTTTTCATACAAACATTTATAGTGTTTTACACTAAAATAGCCTATAAAGGCTATAGCCAGTGTATGTAGACTACAGGCTATTATAAATATATATGTGTTAAATACAACAAATAGAAATGTACAACCCCCATACATTCTTATCACATTTTGCCACGTTGTGAATTGAATTCAAAGTAAATATATAGACGTTGTCATGAACACTTCTGCTCCTCTGACAGAGAACATAAAATACAGCGTATGACAAAACAATGAACAGCTGATGCAGTTGTGCTGCACATCATATTTAATTGACATCGCTTTTAATGACGGCTTTGAGGCAGTGATGTCTCGGGTTTGTTAAATGCCTGTTGCCTCAACTCCGCTCTCCTCGCTGCTCTTCCGTGACTCCTCGGCTCAAATCTCTTGGGGGGCGGGACTAAGACTCGAGGAGAACAAGGAGAGGAATTGAGGAGAGGAATTGGGGATGTACTGAATGGAAATTGGGAAAGGGCTTGAGATTGAAGGTGAGCATGGGGGAACTTTACCCCTTCAACAGATGAATTTCTTCTAGTGTCACTCTCCACATACTATATATACAATATTATACTATATTATGCATAATACTTTCTGAATTAACTTTCTCTGTTTTATTTTGGAATTTTCTAATAATTCTGTGGAATAAATTAAATTGAACAATATGGTTGTATATTTATAATAGAGCAACACAGAGCAGAAGAAACTTCAAAGCCAAAGAAAATGACAAATCGGTGGCGCACGCCAATCAGATATGGACAGTTTGTTGAACAAGAATCATTTAAATATGGCCTAAACTCTAATCTAAAAAGAAAAATCTATTTAGTATCACCACTTTTCTGCATTTTGGTTTTAATGTATTCCATTCTCCCAATCAGATCTGTCTGTAATGTCTTTTCTCAGAAGATAAATGAGATGACTTCCACTTTATTCATCTATTGGGCTCAACGTCTCCATTTAAACTGACTAAGTAATGCCAGGCTACAGAGATAACAATGATACTGTTATAAATAAAATCAAAATATGGTCAAACAGGGTGTCAATATGAATAAAAAGCAGATACAAATAATGTTTTCTAGGCTGTTACACTGTGCAACATTATGTTACATCATGTAGAAGATAATTACTAATAAGTCATATTCTAAATAAAATCACACTCACTTTTTATCTGCTGGCACTTCCAAGTAATTATTGCAGGCAGAAAATAATACACCTGGTGCATGTTGTATATTTAACCTGCAATGGCAAGGCTTCTTCACATACACAGGATGGCAACATAGTGGTATTATGAAGAGTAAGACAAAAGCTCATAAAACTAGACAGAACATGTCAGTAATGTCTCACCTTGCCACCTTTTGCCACAGCATCCACCTCTACCTCCCTGGCACCGCTAATGAACTTGGTGATGACCACTGGATGCTCCTGGAAGAAAGACAGCAGGATGGTCATTCTATCAATTATTTAAAAGGGAAGAAACCCGCCTGAACGAGGTTGTTGCCTTTCATGTGTATTGCAGTCTCTAAAATTTTAGTTAATGAAGATTGTTATCTTGGCTCTGTGCTCCAACACAATGGATTCACTTTGAATCCAATGTGCTGGAGTACACAGCCAACAAAAACTAAAATAATGTGTCACTATTCAAATAACTTAAAGACTGCACTGTGTGCACGTGTTGTAGGAGTTGAATGTGAGTGATAGAAGAGTTTTGCATTATTGCTCTTATAAAACCTGTGAAACTACTATTAAATGGCTTGCTTTGTTGTTTTGAAGGTGTAATATGGACATGTATGTCTGTATGCCTTTAGTCCCAGGTAGGGGCCCAGGGAGGTGCCAGGTGCCTCAAAGCCTGCAAGGGATTTAGTGAAGTAGAGATGCACACACAATATTAGCCAACAGCCATGACAGCTGGTAGCATCAGTTAATTGAAAGCTGAGAGAGAACGCAATGCGGAAGTGTGTGTGTGTGTGTGTGTGTGTGTGTGTGTGTGTGTGTGTGTGTGTGTGTGTGTGTGTGTGTGTGTGTGTGTGTGTGTGTGTGTGTGTGTGTGTGTGTGTGTGTGTGTGTGTGTGTGCGCACACTTGTCCTGACATGCAATTCAAGACAAGTGAGAAATGAAAAGCCAAGGTGTGACTTATTGAGGCAATATTTCTCTTTCACATGTGCAGGCATACACATTCAGAGTTGACACTGATCTCACCTGGGACACCTGAGTTGCCTCCCCCAAGAAGCGTTTCATCTCCTCTTCGCCGTACACAACGTTCATCGCAGAGCCGCTGGTGAGATGCAAGCAGAAGAGGGAGAGAGAGAAAAGAGAGTGAGGGAGAGAAAGCAATAGGCCACAGGAGAGGAAGAGAGGCAAGCAAAGACTAGAACATACAAGCTTCAAATGATCCTTCAAAACACTCATTATCTCTCGGTTGCATCACTATTACCATCGGGAACAACGTCTGGAAACAGTTAAAATAAGGAGCAAGAGAGAGAACAGCTATTTAGGTCGAAAAGCACTCCAGGCTCTTGAAAACGAGTTCAGAGCTTAGTCATTAAAAAACAACAAATTTCGGCTAGTTTTGTTGTGGTGGTTGTTATTTTTGATTCTAGACTTCAAAAGGAGGGGTTGAGAGAAACAGGACAGAGAAAGGCCAAATGCTTGGGTCAGATTTGTATTGCTTAGCTATCTGTTGCTCAGAGGCAGACATATGTCCAACCCCAAAATAAATACTGACCCTTCATTGCACCCTTGACTTGGATGCCACCTAGTTTCTGCATGCATGTTCTCTGAATTTTCAAATTAATCCAATCATTTAGAAGAAATGTTTTTAATACTATTCTACATATGTTATGAAGAGTAAAAAAAATGTTTATGTCGGCCCAGTGTTGGTCCCTGAGAATATTGAGTCAGAACTGTCAGTACTCTATGGAAAGCCTTTTATAAGATTAAAATGAATATGCACAAACATATTTTGTACTTCATTAGTCCAGTTTATACTGTTTTACTCAGCAGTAACAGTAGTAGTAGCAAAAGGGCAAAGGTTCTGTGTTAATTTGATCTTCTTTGCCTAAAAATAGTTTAATTAAATATGTTTATACCAGTGGGCGAAGAAAAGTCATGACTTAATCTATCATTTGAGTGAAGAGTGGGAGTGGCATTGTTATTTTAAAGAAGACTGACCACCTTTTCCCTCTCTGCCGACTGCAAACAGAGGGCATCGTTTTAGGCAACTGAGGTAAAACTGTCCTAATGTAAATCAAACACTGGATCTAAAATAAGACTGAGTAAGAATAAGAATCAGTTCTATTTCATCCTTACTGATCGCCAGAGATAGTGCTTAACACTAAATATATTCCGTATCGCGCTTGCGCAGGTCGAGGATATCAACAAAGTCACCACAGATGCAGGTTGTCTGCCCTCTGTGGTAGCATTAGCATTAGCTTTAGTTGTAAACTGTAGACTATTGATTACTACTAAGCTTGCCGTTTGTAGCCTTGCGATTACAGTCCGAGTTGCAGATTGTTCGCCCTCCAAAGGCCGCGGCCAAGCTGTCCCTCTTCAGGAAGGGGACGGTGTATTCGCCGAAGCCCCGTACTGGCAGACGCTCCGGACCTACTCGCAACTTCTACACTAGGTAAGATTGATTTTGTTTATGTTGACATTATGTTAGTGAAGGTAGTGTGCTCGCTTCCCCCTCCTGTATGCGATTGTCTGTTTGTCTGATTTTGCTGAGCACTTTTACTGTCCTGAGTGACCTTGATGACTTTAACTGGTAACATGTAACTTCAAATACTAACGTGAGCGTGTTCGCTCTGTGTTAATTACAGTAATTGTAATCACCAGTGTAACATATTGTGTCTGTGAAGGGTGTGTCCTCGCTCCCCTCTCGCTGTACCGTTGTACATCGGCCTGCAGGTAGCAGAGATGCTCTCGCTCAGGCTAACCTGGAGGGTCGCTATCAAGAATGTGGGGACGGATCTTGACAGCTTGTGCCAGTGAAGAAAGTGTTCTTGCTTCCCTCTCACTGCATGTACTGTTTATTATTTTAATCTGCTAGTTAAAGTAACAGGTTAAATACGGCACTATACGTGTTTTTTTGGTTTAGTTTTTTTCTGTCATTGCAGTGCTCTCGCTCTGACTGACTTTGGCCATCAATCGGTGGCGGAGTTTCTTCGCCGTTATTGATGGACTCTCATAGTTGTAGTGTTTGTATGGCTCCTCTTTAACCCGAAGACGCCCACGACCTCCGCCCCCCTTGTCTTGGGGTCGAACATATAAGGGAGGGCCTCTCAGAGGACCCCTGCATAAACTGCAGCAGTTGACCCTAGTCCAACCTACCCTATCCAAGCGTCGGACCGCGGAGGCTGCGGGTGCTCCTTCCAGGAAGAAGGCTAATTCTAGCGGGCTGTCTGCTAAGGTAAACTTGCTGACCGCTGAGCTGGACCAGATGAAGTCTCTCCTTTTACTCGATTTATAGCTATGGGCAATGTTTTTACCAGGAGGACGGAACCAGGTCGCGGACTTCCTCTCTCATGGGAGTGGCGGCTTCATCCAGATGTGCTACACAGGATCTGGGGTCTCTTCAGCAGGGCGCAGATAGATCTTTTTGCCTCAGAGATGTCGACCCATTGCCACCTATGGTTTTCTTTGATGGAGAAGAACAGCCCTCTTGGCCAGGACACTCTGGCTTATGCGTGGCCGAAGGGCCTTCTCTAACCCTTTCCACACTTTCCTCTGATCTTGCAGATGCTTCTCAAAGTGCTTCATCAGGGCCACAGGCTTCTTCTGGTGGCCCCCTTCTTGCCAGCCTGGTCTTGGTCTGCTTCACAGACTCTGCTACAAGGCACCCTGGCACCTCCTTGGCAGGAAGGACCTCCTGTCTCAGCCGGGGTGGGTCAGCCCGAGCCGCTGTAGACAGATTGCATAGAGCCTGTCAGGAATACCATCCTGAATGCCAGAGCACTGTCCCGTCTGCAGTACAGGAACAGGTGGAAACTCTTTTCCGAGTGATGTACGGCTCGTAATTATGACCCAGTGCACTGTTCTGTGCCTGCCATCCTTGAGTGTCTGCACACCCTCCTGGACGGTGGCCGGTCTCCCTCTACCCTAAGAGTCTACATGGCTGCCATTTCATCGCAGCATGTTGCGGTTGACAATAACTGCTTCTTAAAAGGGAATCTGAGGTTGCGTCCGACGAGAACCACAAGTTCCTCCCTAAAGTGCTGGCACGCTCACACCTTAATCAGCCTATCCACCTGGCACGATTTGACCCCCCTTTCGGAGAAATAATTCCTTAGAACTACTGTGCATTTGCATGTCACTCAGGACTGTAAACAGTGAAGGAATTAGACACATTCTAAATGTTTAAGCTATGGATTGACATGTCTGTGTGTGCATTTTACCGTTATGAAATATGACACATGAATCTGATGAGGAAGAGAGTGTTTGGAGTGGAAATGTGCGTGTTTGTGCATATGTACTGAAGCTGAGAAGAACATTAAAACCCATTAACAAGTATGTCAAAAGGGAAGAGTGAAAATGCTTTAGGGATGGGAAAAGATCTGAGGAAGTTCACCCTACGCTGGAGAGGAGAGGCTCATCTGCCTCATTAACAGTAACCGGCAAAGGATACGTCATTCATACATACATACATTACATACATCACGGCTTGCATGAAAAACCATAAAAAGTCCAAAGCTCCCTTATACACAAGTTTCTGCTTGGTGACAAAGCCCTGATGAATACAGGGTCTTATCACAACATCTGCTGGACAAAAATGTCACTGCAAGATTAGAGATGTAATTTGTGTAAAGTTCAATCATCAGAAGTGAATTAGTTATTAAGAAAGTCAATGTTTTTTTTTTTTATTTCATGCCTCAGCCAATCAGGACTGAACCGTTTTCTTCCCTGTTATTTCTTAATATACTTTATTGGCTAGAAATTAAACACATGAAAAAAAAAAATAAAATACGGGCTTGTTATTTATTAAGGTGTTGAAGAATCAGCCACTACATTCCTGATCAAGGGCCTGCTGATTTGATAATCTTATCCACTTCAACTTCAAAGAATGTTGGCTGACGTGTGTTGAAACTTACCTGAGCACATAGGAGGGGCGCAGCAGACAGGGATAGCCCACTTGGTTGGCAAAGGCAAAGGCGTCTTCCTGTGGAGGAAAAGAAAAGCACAGCAGATGTTGTAAGCTTTATTTATCATTTTGATTGACTAAGATAAGAATGATAATGTAGAGTGAGCTGGTCATTATTGCGAATGAAACCCTGACAGGCTGATCAAGGAGGGGTTTTGAATCACCCTGAAGCTTATTAAATGGCTACTTAAATACATCCATTATTTTACACAAACTATTGATTAAAAAATTATTGATTTAAAAGTGTTCCTCCAGAGTCTATGATCTAAACTGCTTCCATAGAATGTTGTAATTAATCAAAATCAACAATTCAACAAAGCCTTGTAATATGTTCTGGTAGTGATAGTGATGCCAGAAATCCTCCAGAATGGCCTGTCACACCTTATTAACACATACTGTATATTAACCTCTGATGAAGTGGCATTAAGCTCTTGGAATGAAACCGTTTTGTCTGTCAGTTATTAGTTTAAATAAACAAGTAGTTAAATGTGGTTAACATTGAGGCGAATGCAGGACAAGGTCTTGACTGTTGGAAGAAATGTGGAGGTTTGAAAGGTAAACACATTTGATTGCTCCATGACTTACATTTACTGGAGGTACAAATTATTTTGAGGCAGACAATTTTAACAAACACAAAATCAACAGAATAGCCAATAGTTCAACAAAAAAAGTAATTAAAAAGAAATTTAAATATAACATAAAAAATCATTTTGTAAAATAATACTAAAGAATGGCTTTAAAATGGTGAATGAGAGAAGAAAGAGAATGAGTCGTGGAAGGAGTCTAGCAGAAAGAGAGGCTGTGTGTCATCATCATTATCATCATCGCTCTCTCTTCTCTCCATCTCTCTGCAGGTTTAGCCTCTTTCTCGCCAGGTGGAATTCCATTAAAAAACACAAAATAGCTTCCCAGAGACACAAGAACCATCTCCCCACGGCTCTACTGGAGTTATTCCAGCCCTATAAAAACAAACTGTTTCTTCAAGACAGGCAGGGAAATAGAATATGTAGGTAGACTCTGGAGAGACACAGAACTTTGTCTGTGTGCAACGGCTAATCGCTCGTCAGTGGTAACTGAATACATGAGCATCGGTAATGGAAGAGACATATTTTAGCGCTGATCGCAGACAAATTTCAGTGCTCCATGTGTTCCACAGAGGGGCTTGCCAGTAGGGGTGGGAAAAATAATTGATTCTTAGATGCATCGCGTCATGTTCTAGATTCGCTCGAGAACAAATCAATGCTCGATTCATATAAGTTATTAATCGGGGGGAAAACAATTATTGTCTCCAGACAAGTACAAATCAGAACAGAGTGACTGAAAGAGGATGGGATAATAGACAACAACTTAAAGTTTAGGCAAGGTTGCAGAAAAAAAAGAAAATGGCGAAAAGCAAGAAAAAATTTAATTTTGTATATATACACATGATCTAATAAGAATGTATACCAATGTAGTGGTAAGTAACAAACCATAAACAGTACTTTTTCCTTTACAGAATTTTCTTTTTTACTTACATAAAATAATTAGGCAAAACACATATAGGCTGTTCATCTACTTTATCACATTGCATCTGACCACCTCATGTTTCATGTTCTAAGAAGCCAATTATCCACCTTTAAACATGACTGAGCCTCTGACATGGAAGATTACTGTGAGAGAAGGTGACTTTCACAAGCATGTTTAAAGGCTTAAGCATGAAATGACTGCAAAACAAAAACCTCAGTAGACAAAACATTTCATTAAAACTTGTGTGTGACAAATATATGTCAAAATCTAAGCTTTGCTCTAAGAGATGCATTGATAATCAGTTTAGAATCGAATAGTTGGCCTCTTGAGATGCCAAGAGATTCCCACCCCTACTTGCCAGTGCTTCATTCTGATGTAGCTGTGAGCTAGTTGAAAGGGGCCAAACGTTCTGCCAATAATGAGACAAGTTTGTCTGTACGGAAAGGTGCAATCTCAGAACCAATCGGCTATCAGTCTGATGAAGATTAAGCCTCTGAGAGAGACTTCCTTTACTGTGCGACGGTCATTGCTGACAGAGTCGATACTGCGTTTTAGGTCCAGATGACATCTCGGCTAATTTCTATAAATGGATATCTGCATATGAATGCAGACAGACTTAAAAAAAATTAAAAAAAATTAAAAAAAAGCTAAATCTTTATCAGACGATAGCTGATGGGTTCTGAGATTGCATTTCGGACAATGCATTCTGCCTCTTTTCCTCTCCACACAAACTGTTTAACTGCATGCAACCAAAGCCCGCTCAAACAAAAATAAAAATTACCTACATGGGACTGTCTTTTAAAAGAAAACATTTGCTTGAACTAACATTCTCCAAACACCCTGAGCTTACCGCCTAACTCATTTTCTGGTGGAAACCCTGATACCGTAACTCAGGGAAATCCATCCATCCATCCATCGTCGTCCGCTTATCCGTGGTCAGGTCGCGGGGGGAGCAGCTCCAGCAGGGGACCCCAAACTTCCCTTTCCCGAGCCACATTAACCAGCTCTGACTGGGGGATCCCGAGGCGTTCCCAGGCCAGGTTGGAGATGTAATCCCTCCACCTAGTCCTGGGTCTTCCCCGAGGTCTCCTCCCAGCTGGACGTGCCTGGAACACCTCCCTAGAGAGGCGCCCAGGGGGCATCCTTACCAGATGCCCGAACCACCTCAACTGGCTCCTTTCGACGTGAAGGAGCAGCGGCTCTACTCCGAGCTCCTCACGGATGACTGAGCTTCTCACCCTATCTCTAAGGGAGACGCCAGCCACCCTCCTGAGGAAACCCATTTCAGCCGCTTGTACCCTGGATCTTGTTCTTTCGGTCATGACCCAACCTTCATGACCATAGGTGAGGGTAGGAGCGAAAACTGACCGGTAGATCGAGAGCTTTGCCTTCTGGCTCAGCTCTCTTTTCGTCACAACGGTGCGATAAACTGAATGTAATACCGCCCCCGCTGCGCCGATTCTCCGGCCAATCTCCCGCTCCATTGTCCCCTCACTCGCGAACAAGACCCCAAGGTACTTAAACTCCTTCACTGGGAAATCCTCCTTTTACAAATTTTTGACAAAAGACAGCCTGCAAAAACACATGAGCAGTCAAAGCAACTAGACTTAGCTAACTGGACTATTATCTTAGAGTAATAATATGACACTTAAAAAAAACAAAAAAACGTTTGCATACCTTGTACGGAAGCAATTTGAAAAGATATTCTTAGCATATTATCACAATGCATATCCCAAAATATCATGCTACAATATATCATAAACACCCATACTATCCATTATTTATTTGTTTCCTCTCACCAGGGAGCTAAGGGCCCTCCATGGGGCTTGGGCCACCTTGAGGTCATCTAGTATACTGGAGAAGACTGAGCGTTCCTCAGCACGGTCGATCTGCAGGGGGCTCGTCCCCAGAATCTTTACCCCACTGAGGTGCAACGGGACAGCCAGGTTGTTGGGGATCTGGCCTCCGACTGATACAATGCTGCCAGAGCAGCCCTGGAGAGAAGAGGATGAAAAGAAGAAGAGAAGAATGTGTGAGATAAATAGAACAGCAGGTAGAAAACAAGAATAAGGATAAGGAGAAAAGGACAGTAGAAGGAGAGACCTCCTGCCACAGGCCTATCAACCAAGATGAACCGTCTGAAACCTGTGGCTGCTGCCAATTATTCTGGCCACTGATCACATTGTGAAAATACGAGACAAACAAAAACAGTTGATCTCGGTCGTGCCATGAGTTATGGCAAGTTATCGTTTTAATAACAGCACGCAGCCCCTTTTCCTGTCTAGTTGATTCAGGGGGGGATGCGGTTTCCATGGCAATGCCGGGTTGTATCTCTTCATTATTCATGGGGCTGCTCTCCTGCTCTTGTCAGGGGTTTATCTCCATGCTCTAATGCCGTATTTCTCTCACGCACACGGTAAATAAACATGTGAATAAACACACACACACACAGAGAGAGAGAGAGAGAGAGAGAGAGAGAGAGAGAGAGAGAGAGAGAGAGAGAGAGAGAGAGAGAGAGAGGTAATGCTATCACCCTGAGCAAACACTTAATCACACTCTGATCCCATCGCAACTTTAACTGTATTACAATTCCTCTGCAAAGGAAAATACGCAAACACAAAACACACAGATATCAACAAAATATACAGAGAAAATATCCAAGAAATAGCCACTGTTCGTGCCCTTGAGCATGTTTCGCAATCTTAAGGGTCAGCTGGGCTCCATGCACACCACAGAGTGGCATTGGGCAATAAGGTAGGAATTATGTATCATAATATATATTATGTATATATACACACACACAAGTATTGTTATGTATTTGGTTCATTAGGTTCAATATACATCATGGTAGCCAAATGTCAAATTTCATACAACTTAAATCACTACAATTAGTCATTTTGTTTGAAATTTGAGCTTGCACTGGCATTATCATTAATTTCAGATGGGATAATTGTGTATTGTGTGATGCTGTATTATAATGTTTTTGTATGCTACTAGCAGACCTAGATAATATACTTCAGAATCTTGGATACTAACTGTGATGTAAAATCACCACCTGAGAATATATTCAACAGAAAACTATTTAGCAAGCGCAGCCACGTTTACTATGAGTGCTACAGAGAAGTCAGCAAACCTTGAAAAACCATAAAAAAACACATCTGTAACTAAAGAAGCCTAAGCTCTTAAATCTCAGTCCTACTGAGAGGCATGATGAGTTATGTTTCTGTTTCCAGTTTCTGTGAGAGAGAGAGAGAGAGAGAGAGAGATAGAGATAGAGATAGAGAGATAGAGAGAGATAGAGAGAGAGATAGAGATAGAGATAGAGATAGAGATAGAGATAGAGAGAGAGAGAGAGAGAGAGAGAGAGAGAGAGAGATAGAGATAGAGATAGAGATAGAGATAGAGATAGAGATAGAGAGAGAGATAGATAGATAGATAGATAGATAGATAGATAGATAGATAGATAGATAGATAGATAGATAGATAGATAGATAGATAGATAGATAGATAGATAGATAGATAGATAGATAGATAGATAGATAGATAGATAGATAGATAGATAGATAGATATAGAGAGAGAGAGAGGTTTTGTGTGTCTGCGTTCAATGGCAAGACCATTCTGGAGGATAAGGCAGAAAAAGCTTCACGCTATGAGTTTATATTTAAATATGAATCAAAATAGAGGTTGTGGAAAAATATTGGTAATGTTTCATCCATGCCACTCTGAGCAGGGAATGTTTTTTTTATTTTATTTTTCCAGCACTGTGGACAGCTGCTCTGTGGACACTCGATTATGATAAGTCACAGTCACACTGCTAATGTTTTATTTCTACTTTTTCTATTGGATAATTATTCTTGAGCAGTACAGTCATGTCAAAACAAGTCAGGAAGCTTCAGTGTGAGAAATGATGTGCATGCTGTGTTCCAATCTTCGACCAATAATCTATTTGCCAGTAATATTGTGCAAATATAGTTTTTTGTTTAAATTCTAGTAGTGTTTCCTACCTCTGAACATGTTGACATGATTGATTTTATTTATTATATATGTACCGTGTAATTGATCAATACTACTCTGCCTAGGGGAAGCCTTGAATTGATTGCAATGCAATATTTCAACCAGATTCAACTCAATACACATGAATATATAAGTAGTTATTGGCACTGATATAACCCTTTGATAGATTGCCGACCTGTCCAAGTGCCCTGCCCCTCTCCCAATGCATGCTGGGATAGACCCCGCAATCCAGAACAGGATACTGAAAGTGGGTGTAGAACATTAATAATATCAGTGGTACATCAATGGTAGTTATAGTGTTTTGGGTTTTCAGGGGGAGAGTTGAGGAATTCTATCATCTACCAATACATAACTTGTTTTGATGAAAATGAAGAGGTATCTAGGTCACTGGTATATTTTGTTAGAATTTTGTTAAATAATAAATGGCATGTTTGCATGTGTGTCCTAACCTCCTGTTGGGTGATGTCCAAGATGCGCTCCAGGGTCAACTCCTCAAAGTAAAGGCGGTCACACTCGTCAAAGTCAGTGCTGACCGTCTCAGGGTTGTGGTTGACCACCACGGTCTTCTTGCCCATCTGTCTCAAAGCTCTGATGCTGGACACCGCACACCAGTCAAACTCAACACTGCTCCCTGGTGGATCAAACAGTTGATAAATATGCAGGCCATAAACAGGAGTTCACCAATTCAGCATAAAGAAATTGACAACTGCATATTGATATAATTAGCAAAACGTGTATTTGAAGAGCATGAAAATAATAGGAAAGCTTATTGTTGAGCTCACCAATGTGGTAGGGCCCACAACCAAGAACCATAATTCCCTGGTCTTTAAAGTCCAGATCATTCTCCTGATGGATCAATTGACAAAACCATTGTTGATGCACTCTTGTGTATATCAATCATTCCATTGCACAGCAAAAACACCCATCTTACAATTAATATGATTATTCTAATTGTTTTTAAAGATCATAGCAAATTAAAATGTCATAATTGTTTTAATAATTGTAATTTCTGTTCTGACAATGATTGGATTGGCTACATACATAAACAAATTGGTACAATAATATTTTTTTTTGTCAGTTAGCAGAGCCAACATACCTGGCCATGATAGGTACAATACAGGTAGTTGGTCATGGCTGGATACTCTGCTGCCAAGGTGTCAATCTGAGATGAGGGTTCAGTGAAAATGTGGGTTAAAATGGGTCAGCATTATATACGCTTTATATAATGGTGCATTTAGTTTCAATACTTACACTTAGCCACAAACTCTGTACATTTAGTTTAGTAAATGTTTAAAATGCAGGACTATTACTTGTGATGCATATTATTCCATTGTGGTATTACTAACTTTAATTAAAGCACAAACACATCCAAAAAATAGTTTTGAAGCATGAAGTTATGTCAATGAATTGTGGTTAAAAAATAAAAGAGATAAAATAATGCAAATGCTATCATGCTGTAGCACAGGAATTTCCCCAGTGTCGGATTAATAAAGTCTACCTTATTTTATCATCTAAGTTAATGATCTAAACATGTCTATATATAATATACAGATCTATATTGTTCATTGTACAGGATATCAGTACTGATAGATTGTTGTTATTTCCTCTGCGTTTTGCACATTTTGACCTGTGATTCAGGAATTACACTCTGGACAAAACACATGTCAATACTGTGAGAAGTGGAAAGAAAGTCGATGACAGCTTTAACCTTTATGCGCCCCGTACATATTTTCATTTTCCCCTCATTTACAGTTGTGGCCAAAGGACAAAGGACAGCTGTGTGTGTGTGTGTGTGTGTGTGTGTGTGTGTGTGTGTGTGTGTGTGTGTGTGTGTGTGTGTGCGCATCAGGCAGAGTCAATTATCTCAGTCTATCTGACCTACGCTGGAAGCTCCAAGAAGCAGCAGTGATGCTCACCTGTTTGACCCAGGGTTTGATGCCGTGAGTGAGCCTCAGCTCTCTGGCTGCTTGCTCACTGGAGCCCAGTATCTGACCAACCTGCCGGTCTGAGAAGCCATCCTGCTTCGCCTTCAGCAGCAGCCCCTTAGGTACTGTGCCACTGTAGAAAGAGACAGTAAGTCATGGTTATTATACAGCTGATTCACTATGGTTATTATACAGCTGTTTCGCTAAACCCTTCAGAACTCCATACTTTGCCCACAGTTTAAAATTGATTGAATTCATTTTTTATGTATTAAGTGAAAAGTTAGGTTTTTAGGTTTTTCTGTGGGGTTCAAATCAGATGATTTTTTTTAAATGACTTTTCTAAAAAGGACTGAATGTAGGCATTGCCAAAAACATTACACTCCATTTGCATTGGAACAACCATGTTCTTGTCATAACTAGGGTCGGGAATCGTTTTGGTTTTTTCCGATACCGGTGCTAAAACGATACTTTTAAAACGGTGCCAGTGTCTAAACGGTGCCTGAACCGAAATATATATAATATATTTATAAAGTATATTATATAAAATATAAAAAAGGAGCACAAAATGACAGTTGGCAACATTAAAGAACGGCTTGTTTATTGCTATGGCCATATGGTCAAAATTAAATGATTGATTAATAATGTAATAACAATAACTTATAATGACTTAGTTCACCAGTAAATTGCTGGTAAATGACAAAAACGAGCACCAGACACAATACAATAACTTTGAATGCACCACAAGGCTGGCGAGTTTCAAGTAAACGCAATATCTGTGTTGTTTTTTCCGACAACGGCAGCTGCAGACTGTTACGTCCCGCTGGAATCCTCTACAGGGAAATACAGTCACACTTTACACCGCTTAACTTAAGCTGTCAGCATTTTAACCATTGCGTTTAATCCAGCTACTAGCTAACGGTAACGTAGCGTCCCATGCAGCGATGCTTCTGAAAAAATAAAAAAATAAAAATAAAAGTCAGGCACCGAAATGAGGAACCGAAATTTTCGTTCTTATTTCGGTCTCATTACTACCGTTTACGTCGGAACCGGTGCCCTATTGGCACCACATTTCGGTACCCAACCCTAGTCATAACCAAATCTCCCTTTATGAAAAGTGCAAGATAACAGTTTGATTCATTCTGATACCACACTGTCATCTGCACAGTAGAGGTCACCAGAGCCTGTCAATCACCTCTTAAGCTTAAAAGTTTAATGCACAATATCCCTGACATGAATGTTATAGTGAGGAAAAGGAAGCAGTGGTAGATGAAAAGACGGACAGGTGAGTTTATTATTGAATGCTTTCTGTCTGTGGACCCTCTCATATCGGTTTACCTTCAAGTTCACTGAACTAAGACGGTCATTCCAGCATGTGAGTCATGACTGGCTCCCCTACGCAGCGAAGTGGAGAGCAGGGAACTGCCCACCTTAACGTGATCAATAACGCATCGACAAGCAACAAGCTGCACTTGGTTGGCAAGTGCAGCCATTTAAAACCCTACTTTAATCAATACAACTTCAATGCCAGCTGTAAGATTGAACAGAAAAATGCTGTCGGAATACAGATTTTTAACTGGACCAATTTATTAAAAACATGAATTTGAACTTAACTTCAAGACCTGGAGCATTTTCATGTACTTTACTGGTTTTACATGTATCAGTGTATATACATAATATACAACCCCAAATCAGAAAAAGTTGGGACAGCATGGAGAAAACAAATAAAAAAAGAAAGCAGTGATTTCTAAATGTACTTTGACTTGTATTCCATTGCAGACAATACAACAGCACATAATTTAATGTGTTCCTCATGATTTTTATTGTTTTTTTCTTCAAAAAAACAAAATTCCTATTTTGGTTCTTGTAACACATTTCAAAAAAAGTTGGAACAGTAAAGCATTTACCACTTTGTAATGTTGCCATTCCTTTTCACAACACTTAAAAGACGTTTAGGGACTGAAGACACCAAGTGATGAAGTGTTTCAGGTATAATTTTGTTCCATTCTTGCTGCAAATAAGTCTTAAGGTGGGCAACAGTACGGGGTCTTCGTTGTCGCATTTTGCGCTTCAAAATGCGCCACACATTCTCTATTGGACAAGTCGGGACTGCAGGCAGGCCAGTCAAGTACCCGTATCCTCTTCCTCCGCAGCCAGAACTTTGTAATGTGTGCAGAATGTGCTTTTGCATTATCTTGTTGAAATATGCATGGACGTCCCTGGAAAAGATGTCTTCTTGAAGGCAGCATATTTTGCTTTTCAGCATTAATGGTGCCATCACAGAAGTGCAAGTTACCTTTGCCAAGGGCACTGACACAACCCCATACCATGACAGACCCTGGCTTTTGGACTTGTTGCTGGTAACAGTCTGGATTATCCTTTTCTTCTTTGGTCCGGAGCACACGGCGTCCATTTCTCCCAAAAAATACCTGAAATACTGATTAATCTGACCACAGTACACGTTTCCACTGTGTGATGGTCCATCCCAGATGCCTCCGAGCCCAGAGAAGTCGACGGCGCTTCTGGACACTGTTAACATAGGGCTTCCTTTTGGCACAGTACAGTTTTAACTGGCATTTGTGGCTGTAACTACGTATTGTGGTACTTGACAAAGGTTTGCCAAAGTAGTCCTGAGCCCATGTGGTGATATCGCTTATAGATGAATTTGCGATTTTTGACGCAGTGAGGGATCGGAGATCACGGTTGTTCAGCTTAGGCTTGCGCCCTTGTTCTTTACGTACTGAAATTCATTCATTCATTCATTCCTTGAATCTTTTAATTATGTTATGCACTGTTGAAGGTGAAATAAGCAAATGTCTTCCTATCTTTCTTTGAGGAACATTGTTTTTAAACATTTCAATAATTTTGTCACGTATTTGTTGGCAAACTGGCGATCCTCGGCCCATCTTTGCTCCTAAAGGACTAGACCTTTCTTGGATGCTGCTTTTGTACCAAATCATAATTACAATCACCTGTTGACATCACCTGTTTCAAATCACATCATTATTTAACCAATTTACCTGCTCACTAGCCCTTAATTACTCCTGTCCCAACCTTTTTTGGAATGTGTTACAGGTCTGAATGACAGGAAAGGATGTATATTTACAAATGAAATTAAGTTGACCAGACAAAACATGAAATGTGTTGTGTTCACATTGTCTGCAATGAAATACAAGTCAAAGTACATTTAGAAATCACTACTTTATTTCATTTTTCATACTGTCCCAACTTTTTCTGATTTGGGGTTGTAATACTTACAGACACATCTTGTTGGTACCCTTTTATCTCACTGCAAAGTGTAGTTTACATAAGTATATTCTATTTTTTTTGGGGGGGGGGGGCATTTTAGGCCTTAAATTGACAGAACAGCTGAAGACAGGAAAGCGGGGAGATAGGGGGAAATGACATGCAGCAAAGGGCCACTGGTTGAAATCGAACCTGCGGCCGCTGCAGTAAGGACTGAGCCTTTCTACATGGGGCACACGCTCAACCAGGTGAGCTACCAGGGCTCACCTGTATGGCGCCCCATACAGAAGTATATTCTGAAATAAACCCAAGAGGACAGTGAGAACGAGGAGAGAATTTAAAAAAATGCATAAATCAACTTATTTCTTTCTAAATTCATTATTCAGGTTTTAATCTCCGATAAAAATGAAGTTGTTCATTCAATTAATCAATCAATTCAGAAACATGTATGTGATGTAGCTTAAGGTAATTAAAAGCCACCTGCAGTGAACTCTGATGATTTATTCCAATAGAATAGAAGAAAGCTTCTGTGAGAGCTTCCCTTTTCTTGTCTGTTGAGAGGACACTCTTATGTCTGTTTTCTCCATTTTACCTTTTTACTCATGATTAATCAACAACATGCAGTAGCTTGTACTTGGCAGCAATTCACTGTACTGGCAGTGCATATCTGCTGAAAATAAAAAAATAGTTCTGACAATTCAGAATGGAACAACAGAGTGAGTAGATTATTAAAGAAAGAAGTCAGTTAGATTTGTGGCAAAATGTTTGTTTGCTGTTTTTAAAGGAGTGAGATCAAAGGACTGATATCAAGTAAATCGCAGTGCGTTGAGAATTAGGATTTGTCCAGGAAATGTTCATCCTAGTTGAGCACAAAAGATGGGCGGTAGGGTGAAATAACTAGCTGCAACCAAGAGTGGAAAAGTACACCTTTCAAAATGGTCTTCTTTACATGTTGTATCATGTTTTCTAAAAAGCTAACCCACAAAACATCCAAAAGTCAGCTGGGTCTTGCTCAGAGTAGGAGTAAGTGTGAAAAGCCAGCCATTTTACAGTGAAGACAGGACATGTGAGATGCTGGTGCAGTTACTAAACCAAACTGATTTGGCCATAGAATAGTTCCAGTACATACGATGTCTGCTTATTAAAACCACATTCACAATGGTTTTTTCTATTACTGAGCATGTTAAATAAACAAGATACAGTGTTTAAACATGACTGCTGTGGAGTTGGTGGAAGGCTCTTTAGACAGAGCTCAGCTAACTGCCTCCTTTTGCTTTTTGTGTTTGCCAAGTTAAACTAAACACATGAATGCATGATGAAATTGATATTGATCTTCTTATTAACAACAACAAGCCTGTGTCCTATATTGTCACAATATTTCTCCCTAGGTAGAGACAAAACGATTTAATTCTTATTTCTAGTAAACCACAGGTTGCTCTCCCTCCTCCTTATCTGAATTATTTATGACCTTGTAGAGTAACAACATTTGGAAATGTCAAGTGTGTTTCAACTCCCACTGCACATGGCCGGGCTGATAAATAGCAAACCCAAGAAGCAACGAAAGGGGAGAGCAGCCGAGTCAGAATCACAGGGAGGAAAGACATTTGATCTGACAGCTTGGTTGTCTCGTGTACAATTATCCTCTCTCGAGCAGTTTAAAGCGAAGAGGGGAATCCTTTGCATGCCATGAACATGTAAACGCCCCCACACACAAGCATGAAAAACACATTAAGACAATGTGTGGTGTGTTTGGTGAGTTGAACACACGCACACACAATAAAACTGATCTTAAAAATGGCAAGAACCAATTTATACTTTTATTTTGTTAATTTTCTTTTAAAGTTTGAACCTTCAAAGTATTAAGCGTGATTTATGCTTCTGCATAAAATCAAAGTCGTGGCTACGTATGTAGGTACATGGAGACACAAACCTACGCCAAACCCTATGCCGTAGCCTGACGTGCACCTCTCGAAAAATTTAACTACACGTCGCGGCAATGCACGTCACTCGGCCGTGGCTTGGTAGCGTTGCATTTCCCCCTATTCACGCACACACACGCCAGCCCTGCTATCCTCTATAGATCGACTCACACGCCAACGCAAGTATAATCTTCAGGCCACTTACGTAGGCTGTGGCGAAAGCTCTGCGTGGAGCCTCCGTACAACCATAAATCAAGCTTTACAATGACGCTTTGGTGTGTTGTCCTTAAACACTGAGTAAGTACATTTAATTGAAATCTATGTCATGCATAGGGCTTACTTGTACCTAATATCCTATACCAGTACCTAAATGGGAGCGTGCATATGTTCCCACAGCCCTATGTTCCCACATTCCTTAGAAATTTTTTTCACTGAAAATTAGGCCCTATGTTCCCACAGTTCCCACATTTCTAAGAATGTTTTCCAAAATTAGGCCCTATGTTCCTGCATTTCTTTTTTCATAAATTTGTATCAGATTTTATCCTCCTTTCTCCCAATTTGGTAGCCAATTAACCCCAACCTATTATTAAGTAGCAATTGACTACAGATGGAATGGAACCCTAACATAGGGCCTAATTTTCAGTGAAGAATGGGGAACATGGGGCTGTGGTACCATCGGGCTCAGGGAACATAGGCTGACCCCACCTAAATCTCTGTCCTTGTACGCAGGTGTAACAAAAATGTGATTTTTGTGTTTATGTCTAAAGGAGTTCCATAGATCATACTGTATTTTAAAGGAAAATCTCAATGCAGAACATGGAATATAGTAAGATAGATAGATAATAGAGATAATAATATTAAATAAGTATACAGATATTAAATAAGTATACATAATATAGGTGTAGTATCTATTTTGATAACCAATATACGGTTTCAGTAATTTCAAGTAAAAACAAACAACCAAACATCCTCTGCTTCCAGCAATAACAGCATTTGCAGCTTTCCTTTGTCATGTTATCATTGTGAATTGAATTGGTTTTGAACTTCTGAAAAAGTCGTCTTGATGGACATAATCTTTAACATAGATTAAATGCTTGCCCCGTTGGTGTATAAACATCATTTTTAGCATTGACAGAAACTTCAGTGTTTTCTCTTAACTAATTTAAATGAAAGAACAAATGATCATTTAAAAAGTATCTGAAATAAGTGAAATTTACAAATATGCACATTCCACAGAAAACGATCACAGACAACCTCTGTAAACCCTCTTCAGGGGGTTAAAAAACAACTACTTGACAACTCGGTGAAAACAGAGTAAATTACATTAAGATATGTATTATCAGTGTGAGCATCTTATTTTAAAGAACTGGTTCCTATTTACTTCTAATCTTAGCTCTACAGTGCACGTGACTCTTACACGTACAAATTAAGACAAATAAGATGTCCTCGCTTATATTTTTCATCTCTATCAATACATATCCTTCAGTCCTAACTACAGCAATAGAAGATCCAACACTGCACATAAACAATGAGTCTGCTGACCAGTAGAGCCTGAAGCCCACCTGTATTCAGCTCTACGCTCCATCAGTCTGGCAGCAGCCTATTGTTGTGTGCCCATACCAGTGTCCCCTGCTCCAGAGGCAGTGGAGACTACAACAGCCTTCCATGTGTCAGTGTGTTGCGCTAGGAGCCCACCAGACAGCCAGCCATTAATTATTAAACAGCAGAGTCAGAGGGAAGCAGCAAGTAACCTGTAGCTGAGGCATGGAAACTCACAGTGGCTGTCCAGGTAAGAGCCCGAGGGCAGAGAGCGAAAGAGAGAGAGAGTGAGGCAGCTGAGAAGAGGCGAACCACAAGAGAGATGTGGAGAGACTGGGGTCCCTCTCATTTTTGAGCAGCAACATTTTCCTTTTGAAGAAAATATTATAATTTCTAGAAGGAACTAGAAATGATGGTGGGCATAACTTGCAAGTAATAGAAATATTCATTAAGTGGATAATTGTGTGCTGTATTAGTCAGTCAGGATCCTACTGTGACATATTCTGTGCTAAAATATTTTCAAATTTTTTAACATTACAACTGTGGGACAGATATTTTCTTCTGAAAGCCGGAGTAATAAAATGATTAACCTGAATTTACTAATTTGAAACAAAAAATAAGAATATAATTGCAGGTTTTCCAGTTGTGGTCAGACAATATTCAATTAATCTTCTGTAGCAAAGGGTCAAGACTAAGGTAGAAATAATGCAGAGCTTTAACGATTAGTTGAGTAATCGATTAGTCAGTCGATAGAAAAACAATCTGCAACTATTTTGATCATCGACAAATCATTAAAGTAAAATATTGTTTTCAACGTCTCAAATATGGAGATTGCTTTTCTCTGTTTTGTATTAGCCGGGGAAAACCCTGATGAACTTCCGGCAAATTTGAGATTTGCTCTGGAAGTCCGTCTGGCCAAGAGCCCATTCAAGCACTTTTCCAATTTTTCCAAATCGAGGCACCAATCACAACCGTTGAGGCGGGCTTTACAGCTGTCACTGCTACGTCACCTGTATCGTTGGTCTGATTGGTTGAAGGACTACCCAATTGCGCCCAGAGGCATTTGAGTGGCGTCCGTTGGCGACGCCCCTTTGGAAATGGGCTGTGAATGAAGCTTGCCCAGACCCACTGTTACAACTGAGAAGGGTCTGGTGTCAGCCAGGCTAGTGTTGTATCATATTAAACTGAACATCTTTGGGTTTTGGGACCGACAAAACAAGACATTTAAAGACATCATCTTGGGACGTTAGGAAACTGGAATGGACATTTTTCACTATTTTCTGACATTTTATACACCTAACAATTCATTGATGAATCCAGAAAATAATCAGCAGATTAATTGATCATTACAATAATCGTTAAAATAATAAACCGGGAGAACATATGGCAGGAGAATATATGGCAAAGAGGTGAGACTGACAGTGACTGAGCCAGCTTGCGAAATAGGAAAAGAAATTACAATATATTCCATAAAATAATAATAGTGTGAGAGGCTGCCTGTGGTGCATAAAGACTGCAACTTTATAAATGGATAGACAGAAGGATGTACTGTTTTTTGGAGAATATAGTTCCACTCGACTAGATCCTTTCAACCATCAAAGAGAAGGAGTCAGACAGAGATCATATATCAAATGCTACTTTTACTCTAGTTCTTGAGGATGTCAAAAGTTCAACACTATTTATATTATTACCATTAAACCACGGGCTAAAAATTCTTAATGCAACGGCACATAAATCGACTAGCACATAACAAATACTACAGTAACAAAAAGTTACCTGTTGTAGTTTGCCAGGTGCTGCTCCAGCTGTGTTATCCTGTTGAGTTTGTGGAGGAACCACTTGTCTATGAACGTGAGCTGGTGGATCTGATCAACACTCATACCACTGTGCAGGGCCTTAAAGGTCAAGACATGAAACATACTCAGCATTACATTTATCATTTATTATCAAACTCAGCATTCATGCCCCTTATGGGAGCATTCTGAGAGCTGACATCCTATCGGTTTCACAGTAGATAGGAACGGTCATTCAGAACGGTCACTGTAAATAATGTGTTTTTATCCATTACTTTTTCAAGGACTCCTTCAGGTAAAATCTATTGCAGCAGGAAAACTATATTACTTTGCCAATATTGGCCTTTTATGAAAAATCTGATATCAAGCCAGTCTGTGTCATTAACCTGTTATATGACAGAGGTTCTGCCTGACAACAGCTTGTAAATATGTTTTATCATTTTAATATTAGATAGCTGAGAGGAATCATTCCAGGTTAGCGTGGGAGGATTTTGCTCAGCAGTCTTTAAACTTGCAGTGAAACCTACCTTGCCCTTTAAATAAGGAGCTTTTAATCAAGCTGCAACTACTGTGTCTTATGTGATTTCAGAAGCAGATGCAAACAGAGATATATATATATATATATATATATATATATATATATATATATATATATATATATATATATATATATATGCTGTAAGTATGTAACAAATGTTTAAGGGCCATGCTAATGTTTTGGTATATTTAAATGCGTTGATGATGCCTGAGCTGCAAAACCTGAGAATTAAAACAGCAACAGAGAATTACTTCTCATTTATTTTCCTCCAGTGTCTTCTATCTTTACTACTTACAGTGTATGTCTTAAGATAACTATTTAGGAGGGTAGGTGGTAGGTCCTATAGCCTTGGCTTTCATCATTTTTTTTTCCACCATGACAATGAAATATTGTAACAAATGGTCTGGCCCTAAGACATGTAGGTTTCAAAATCAAACTGGAGGACAACAGGGAGGTTAGCTGAGAGTAACAGTGACTGTGCTGACCACCTTAAGGCATTATAGCTAGTGTTGGATTGCTTGGAGATAAGATGTGGGTCATTAATCCCTAATGCTGTCGCCATTGTCAATGATCTCACTCCATATTCAAGGGGACAAATATATCTCCACTGTCGGGACACTAAGCTCACGCAGTTGGAGGTTTTGACACTGAGGTGACCTCATTCTGCTCCTCTTTCAGCTGGTGATAAAAGCATGTTGAATTGCTGGACCTGTAGATGTTTTTGACCTTGCAATAGTTCATGCAACGACTCGGTGCTTGAATGATGGAGCATGACCCTGTGTCTAGATGTGCTTGTGAAAGCGCTGTTTCACCTTCATCTTATTCTATGAGGGAAATAAAAGGCTAACAGCACTGTATTGGGCAAGCACAAAAGCAGATTTAGCAAAAATATCTTTCAGATTTAAGAATCATCCTCCCCCACGTGTTTGATTATCGAACTGACAGAGAGGACTTTTCAACCACTTATTTAATTGATAATTGTTAATCCTGTTTTTTTTTGTGTGGAAAGCAACCCTTTCCACACAATAAGGCATTCACAACTAAGCATGCAGGTAGGCCATGGATACATTTTGCTCTGCATTTCATGTTTTTCCATAATTTCACTTCAAATGTGATTTTAATGAGAAAACTGTAGTCAGTGTCATTCATTATTCACGCTATAAAAAGATTAGTGTACCTTGGCAAGGGAAAAGATGCGGGTAATGGAGGGCACAGCGAGCTCCTGCTCCAGGTCCTGGGTGTCGGCCCAGGCTTTCTTGAGTGGCAGCCGGGGCACGAAGCCATCCACTGATGGATGACACATCCTCAGGGCCTTCTGAACACTCTCTTCAAAGGTCCGGCCAACTGCCATCACCTGAATCCAGAAGAGGGAGATGCATGACAGAATAATATTGGTGAGTATTGTGAATAAGCAAGCTGATGAGCGAGTGTTCATCCGTGGATCCTCCCCCACCTCTCCGACACTCTTCATGGCACTGCCTATTTCATGGGACATGCCCTGAAAGCGGTCCAGGTCCCAGCGGGGGATCTTAGTGACGATGTAGTCTAGACTGGGTTCAAAGCAGGCTGTGGTCTTCTCCGATACAGCGTTCTTGATCTCTGGTAGGGGGATACCCAAAGCCAGCTTGGCAGCAACAAATGCCAATGGATACCTGTGAGACATGAACCAAGGGACAGGGTGACCCAAATCAACTAGTGGTTGAAGTTTCTGCACCAAATAAACATTATAAGCATGATCATAGCACTGTAGTGATCCTGAGATATTGATTCCTATCCTTTGTCCTGCTGAAAAGCAGAAAATATATTTTTGATGTTTAACTATGTTTAATGTTTTAATATTGTCCAACATGTTGTACCAGCCTCCTAGCAGTAGCCGCCTTCTGTTTCTATACATGTATTCTCTCACCCAGTGGCTTTGGATGCCAGAGCGGAGCTTCTGGAGAGCCGGGCGTTAACCTCAATGATGCAGTACTCCAGGGACGACGGGTGTAGGGCATACTGGATGTTGCATTCGCCTATAATGCCAAGGTGACGAACCACTTTGATGGCCGTCTCACGGAGCATGTGGTACTCCTCGTTGGACAATGTTTGGCTTGGTGCCACCACTATGGAGTCACCTGAAGAAGAAGAAGAAGAAGAAGAAGAAGAAGAAGAAGAAGAAGAAGAAGAAGAAGAAGAAGAAGAAGAAGAAGAAGAAGAAGAAGAAGAAGAAGAAGAAGAAGAAGAAGAAGAAGAAGAAGAAGAAGAAGAAGAAGAAGAAGAAGAAGAAGAAGAAGAAGAAGAAGAAGAAGAAGAAGAAGAAGAAGAACTTAAAGGCTTTAAAACAGTATTAACAGTCTCTGAACTTGGTTTTGGTTAATGAGCTTAAACATCACATAAAGCAACAAAAGCCTGTTTCTCATTTGGATTTAAAACCGGAAACAGCAAAAATCCCATGTAAAGCAGCATAACCCTATACTGTACATCTCCACTTTTTGTTGTAAATGTTTGTTTGTGCAGTGTACTGTTTTTTTTAGAACATTTAAGAAGCTTATGCTTATGTTATTTACCAAAAGATCAAAGCTTGTGTCATCTAAATTATAATTCTCTATAGTAACTGTAAAAAAAAAAAAAATGAAATAAGCGACAAATATCTGCTTAACAAAATAACGTTACAACTGGCACTAGAATCTGTACAAAACAATGTATGGAAAGTTTTCATATATTGCTATACAGGAGAAGCTCTGGGGCACATTTTATGTACATGTCAAGTGTCTCAGTCTGTACAAGTTCTAAAATGAACCCAAATGCTGAAGTTTTCAACCCAAGTATTGACTCTTAATGCTTTTCTTGAACTACAGTAACAAGACAAAGATATAACACAAGGACAACAGCTGTCAGAAACATCTATATCTTGCCATGTGCAGAGTGAACAACTTGCTCGCACTGAAAAGAGAAAAAAGAAGTTGCGCTCACCCTGAAGCAGAATGTTTTTTGAGGACAACAGATAAATAATATTACAATAAGTATGTTTTAGTACCTGTGTGAATGCCAAGTGGGTCGAAGTTCTCCATGTTGCAGACGGTGACGCAGTTGTCAGCCACGTCTCTCACCACCTCATATTCCACCTCCTTCCAGCCCATCAAAGACTTTTCCACCAGAATCTGACTGCTCAAAGCCAGAGCCTGCAGTACAATATGCACAGAATATCATCAGTTTAGATGCTGCGTGTCAGCATTAGCCTCTACACAGCTGGTAAACACAATAACATGAAGACTTGCACAATATAAGTCAATACAATAGCTCGACGATGTAACTAATACAATTGGAAAGTTAACAATCAGTGGCAGTAATGTTGCACACTTGCTTACTATCTACTTATTATCCATGCTTAATCATTAAAAAACTGCAATCAATAAATATAAATATATATATATATATATATATATATATATATATATAAATATATATATAAATATATATATAAATATATATATATATATATATATATATATATATATATATATATATATATATATATATATATATATACACATACACACACACACACACACACACACACACACACACACACACACACACATATCCAATATATGAATATATGGATGTAATGTAAACATTGCATGTTAACACTCACATCCCCCCTCATTGGCTGATCTTGAGCCATTGTCTAAGTTTATACACATTAATTAACTTTTTTCTCTAATGGTTTAACATAACAAACACATTGCCCGAATTATATTTTTTGTACTCATTTTCTTTCCAGTGAAGGATACCGTATCTGACATAACTCCTTCATGAACCTTAATGTAAACCCAAAGGGTCATCAAAGGAAGGTAACTTTTTTTTTCATATGTGCACAGTCAAACAGATGGCTGTGTACATAATGTACAAACAACTAAGAAAAAAAGTACTTTAACAAACTTAACATATATAATGCAATTTACTTCACCCACACACCATGAATTACAGCCTCAATAATTATCACAAAGTTGAACAAACACCTCTCAGACTCAACTCAAAAACTCAACCTCATAGTTACATTATGTTATCACTGTATTGGATTGCATTAAATTGTTGAATGGTATTGTGTTATGGGTGTTATTCTGCCAACTCCCCTATGTATTTTGTAAGTTCTAAAGCACAACATAAAAAGTTACTTTCTAGATAAATTAAAATAAGCATGCTTTGTTTTTTATTATTTCTACTGTTTAAGGTTCAAAATATACTTGACCGCAGCTACTATTCACATAATTTTACCTACAGTACAATGTGTGCAATTGGTATAAAAAACATGAAGGTAGGTATCATCACATATCTTTTTCATTTGTTGAAACTTGAAGTGCTGGGAACGAAATGTGCTAACCTGTTAGAAGGACATGTACTGACATTTGTATTGGTACACAAGCAATAGATAGGAAAAAAATGATACTCTTTTTGATTATGCTGAGGACATAGGGTCAAAGGAATAAGTGTTTACCTTGGGTTTGGGTTTTCATTTTGTATCTTTGTCAAATATTAGACAAAGACCTTGTGAACTAGAGATTTGCTCTGTACCTAGCACAAAAAAGTGCAAAATCCGCTGACCATAACGGGCAAAGAAACATTTGCCATTGAAACTTCCAAGTGAAACAAAAAATACATTATTCTAAATGCAAAGCGAGGAAAGCAGGGCATACAGAATGGCATAAAACAGTATGCACCAATCTAATAAAGTCTGGCACACACTGTTCATTTTGCAGCCTGTGATCACAGATTATAACCAATCCAGCTGTCAGACATAGTGCTGGATACCAGACAAGCACAAAAAAGAAGGTTGCTAAGCAACAGCAAACTATTCCCTTCTTGGCAGAGCACCAAAGACACATATCTAAACTATTTTAAAGCTTTTATCTTTGTGCACGTTAATGTTGTAAACATGGGTAAAAGTATGAAACTAAGAACGTTTGTCAGTAACAGTCTGAGTAGAATGCTTCAATTGTTGATTTGATCTGCATCATTATCAATGTATCAAATGCAATCATGTAAAGAGAAATTACAAAGAATAACAAATATTTTTGCCCAGATGCCTCCACCATCACTACACTGCACAGTTTATTCTGACCTTGTGTGCAGTTTCCTCCAGCTTTTCTTTGTTGGCACACAGACCAGACCCCAGTCCTCCAAGGGCATAGGCAGATCGCAACATCACAGGGTAGCCAATCTGCTCTGCCGCTTTCAAGGCATCAGATACCTCAAAGATACACACAAATATGATACTGCATTTTCCCTGCTCAATACTCAAATATAGAATTTATCTACACTGTATATACCATTTGTCTTACAAAATATACAGAAAGAGGAAGATATTTCTTCTCGTTATTGGATCCTTACCGACTTCACAGCGAAACTGGGTGCAATTTTCTCACTGATCTCATTCAGTTTGTCAGCAAAAAGCTGTCTGTCCTCTGTGGCCATGATGGATTCAACTGGGGTTCCCAGGACCTTCACTCCGTACTGCTCCAGGACACCACTCTGGAATAATTCAACTCCTGAACACCACACAACATACCAATCCACACAGATGCATGGTTAAAGTGGACATATTATGCTTTTCGACAGTAGAAAGTGCTGCTATACTCTATTAGTGTGTTAAATTCTCCCCAATTTTGGGTCGCATTACTGCTGAAACATGTCAGATTGGGTAGTATTTGGTTCAAAGCCCTTATCTGCGGTTTTTGACGGTAGAAAGTCCTGCTATATACTCCTATGCAGTAGCTCCAGCTGCTACTAGTTAAACATAACTGGAGCGCAGCGGAGATACCAGGAAGCACGCTGGCCAATCAGAGCAGACTGGGCTTTTTCGAGAGGGGGGGCTTACAGAGACAAGCACTCCAGCCGAGCGTCTCATACAGATGCAAGGGAAATATTGAACATTAAAGCATGTAAACATGTTCTAGTACAAACACTAGAAGTATGAACCTTAAAATGCTATATAATAGTTCCCCTTTAAACATACAGGAAATCTAAAATAAAATCATCCAGACACTCAAGTTGGTCAAAAAGTGGAAAAGGTCTCACTGAGCATGGCATATGCCACTATTGTCAGTGCAAATGCCTTGCACAGAACTCCACAGGACATTGACGCAAACAGTTGCACACATCTCACCGCAGTTGAGTGCAGTCTGTCCGCCCATGGAGAGCAGGATGCCATCTGGACGCTCAGTCTTGATGACTTCAGTTACAAATTGTGGTGTGACAGGCAGGAAGTAGACCGAATCAGCCTGCTTGGTTCCCACTTCATTGGTCTGAACCGAGGCTATATTTGGGTTCATGAGCACCGTCTTCAGGTTTTCCTCCTATAACATCGTCCACAAGGTTAATTATTATTTATTTAAAAAGAAAAACCGGGGTATGATAATTAGTCTCGATTGTCACGTTTATAACATCCATGTCTTTCATTCTCAATGTACTACGGTGGTTTTTCAGCCGAACATTTATTTCTGTTGGTTAGAATACATCTTTTGACAACAGACTTTCACAGCAGAAATGTTGTCTTGTCAGAGTAAATAAAGCTCCGGTGTTATTAATAACATTAACGATGGCTCTGCTCTATTCAAGAATCCCAGTAAGCAGTGACACTGAGCCAACATGCACAATATCAGGCTATTGAAACAAAGCAGCTAAATGGAATGCAGCCAGCCTAACCTTACAGTTCACACCTGTGCTTTTCCTACTGTGACATATCAAATTGTCCTCCATGAAAATGGCCTATTCCACAAGGACTAGAATTGGTACCATACAGTATGTACATCAAATTATTTTTCTTCTTCTGAAGGTTTTTAATAAAGTCGGCTTTAAATTGTATTTTTGTAATAGTCTACAAATTCTATAAAAAGACCAAAACCAAAACCAATTCAGTCTTGACTTGGCAGACGCATCAAAACAAAACTCATCCGTCTGATAAATAAATGTAAACTTATGAAATACAAGTCCTCTGAAATAAATAAAAGTAAAACCTATTTATTTAACTAAACTGATTAATTTATATATTTATATTTATTTATTGCCTCATTTATTCATTTCAGGATACATTTAATAGGGCATATTTATTTATTCATTAATTTAATATTGAATAAAACAGCATTCCATACCTTCATCTTCACATACCTGTACATACATCTTTTTTTTAAAACAGGAAAAAGCCAGGTACTGCCATTTTTAGCAATTGTTACTCAAACAAGTAAGTAGTAAAGTAAATTTGTTGGGAACTTTTCAGCAACAGATTAACACTTGTTATCTCCTACCTTCATGGCCTTGATGGCCTGTGATCCAGAGTAGTCAAACTCTCCAGCCTGACCGATAGACAGACCACCAGAACCCAGTATGAGCACCTTCGACACCTGCATTTGCACAAATAGACAGGCCACACATACAGTCATTAACAGCATGTGATACAGTTACTAACGGCAACAGCATTGAGCTCCATTTGCAAAATACATGAATTGTCTTAAACATGGTAACCCTAATGTCAAACTCCTTGACATGTAACTAATGAACAGCATTTCAGTTACTTCAGTTCAGTTTAAGTATTCCTTCCTGTTTTTTCAAATGTCATTTGTCCACTATAAATCATTACGTTACATTAGACAGTCTGCTTCCCAACTTATAAAATATGTTATATATATTTCTTGTTAAGTGACCTATTTGATAAATTCTCTGTTAACCTTTTACACCCTCAAAAGTTAGTCCTGAACACACTTGAAAGCACATGCTGTTTTTATAAAGGCATACATGAACCTGCTAAACCTTTGTGACATACTTTACCTGGGCTCTGGGAGGAATCTGTGGTTTCTTAGGCATCACTGAAACTATATTGGCATCTTTTCCTTTCTTGATCAGGGACATAAAGGCATCAAAGAGAAACTGTAGACACAAATAACAAAATGACAGTAATAGTATTACAAGGAGCCTAAATGTCAGTTTTTGTTAGCCTTGTACTGTTACTGAACTGACATGTTCCACTCATTTATGTAGCCAAAACCCCCTGTTGGTTGATATAAAGACCAAGCTCTGCCTAAGAGTACAAGGTTTTTAGGTATGCAACGGAATCCGGAGCAAAAACAATGACACTTTTGGGAAACTTTCGGATAAGACTGCTTTTGTCCTACAAGAAATCTGAAATCTGTTCATTTAAATATACACAGACAAACCACACAATATAATGTAATTTATACGTTACTTGAATAGGTATAATTAGGAACATATTTAGAGTTTTTTTTGGGGGGGAGGGGGTCTTTTTTATTAGATAGAACAGACAGAGAGGAAAGGGGAGAGAGAGGGGATGACACGCAGCACAGGGCCACAGGTTGGATTCGAAGCTGGGCCGCTGCAAAGAACTCTGTCTACATGGGTTGGCACACTCCACTGAGTAAGCTAGAACTCACCCCAGGAACATATTTAATGAAGTTAAATTAAGAGGAAGGTTTTACTCCTGTATATACACACATTAAATAACAAATTGAACATTGAATTGAGGTTTTTTTACCGATATTTTCTTTTAACCAACACAACAAATCTCTACGTTTCTTTTGCGATATGTCGCAGTCTTACACAATGTGTTTATTGCGGCAGTTGATATTGTGATCACGATAAAAAAAAACAATATACCGTGCAGCCCTAATATGCATAGGCTAAAGTAAAAGAAGTGATTGCCTCCCTGACAGGCAAAGACACGCAATATTTGTCATGGGCAAAGTGCAAGATTTTTTTATTCTTTTGCCCCTGAAAGTCAAACCCAAGAGAAAGGCAAGAATTCTCCAGCAGAGCTGTCAACTGCATGTTCTGATAGAGGAGACAGGTCTCATTATTCTTACTTAATATGACAGGAGGTTACAACATTGTTTGACCCTTGAACTACAGTCCTTGCCTGTCATGTGGGAGACGAGAACTGAAGCACAGAATCATCAACGCTTTATTGTAGGGAAAGGGACAGGCACCTGTGGCTCTGGTGCAGTCAAACATCAGACACCACAGACGATCACACCTTCATTGCCAGTGATGTTGTAACTGCTTATATATTCTATTGTTTTTACCACTATGTCTGGTTTACATTCCATACAATATACATATAAACAATGACTTTCCCTAGCCACCTTATTGCTGCTGCGTACATTTAAATAATTTAATGGAAGACTTTTACTTTTACTTAAGTAGCATCCTGTGAAGATACCTTTACTTGACTTTAGTATAGCATTCAGGTACTTTATGCAGCGCTATCAAAGTCTTTAATTACCTCTGTGTCGGTGGGACCGCCTTTAGCCTCTGGGTGAAACTGGGCCGTAAATACAGGCTTTGTGTTGTGCATGATGCCCTGGAAAATATGAAGAGTTACTTATTTGCTTGACTACATATAGTCTGTAAGAGAAACTGGTGCTTTTATCCAAAACCCATTAGGAATCAAAAGTTCCATGAATTCCATGGGTGAAATCAACCTCATTTGTGCCATCATTGGCGTTGATGAACAGCGGGCTCCACCCTGGGGGCAAGGACTGGCTGTCTATGCCGTAGCCGTGGTTCTGCGCCGTAATGAAGGCCTGGCCCGTCATCACATTCAGCACCGGCTGGTTCTGGCCTCTGGGGAACCACAGACATACAGAAAATAAAGTTGTTGTTTTTTTGTTTATCCCCTGCACACATATGCGGATACAAGTGGGCGACAGGAGGATACACAAGTCATACCAATGGTGTCACACTTTTTCTATGATCTATGATAACTGGCGACGGTAACACCAAAATATGGTGCAATGCGCCAACAAAGACAGGGAGGAAAATAAAGACTGCAAGCGAGTAAACCAAGTTGTTAACAATGCTGGATTTAAAATAATTCAGCTTTTGATTTTATGAGGAAGGAAATGTACTGGATACATTTTTTAGACATCAGATACACTGTGAAAAGGCTGCCTTTCTCCCTTTTCACTAGGCCCTGTTGCCAAAATGAATACTGTTCTGTGTCTGCTTAATCCTTAATTTCAGTGTAATGTTGTAGGTTATTGTTTTAGTTTATTTGTTATTTTATTATTTGACATAGGCCTGTTCAGTAGGTTTTATGGGTTCATAATGCTTTGCTATTGTTCTGCCTGTGATGTGGGTAGATCAGCTGCTCACTAGCTTAATTGAGGATGCATTTGAGTGCATGCAGGTTTGCCTCATTAGGTCCTTTCTGTAGGGAGGGGCCGGGCAATCCTAAAGTGTAGAACAATAGGTAAAACAGTTTTTGCAAGAATTAACATTTTTATATTATGTTGGTGCTTGTGGTTGTGTAAGCACATACATATACTGTGTATGTATGTATGTATGTATGTATATATATATATATATATATATATTAGTGCTGTCAAATGATTAAGATATTTAATCACGATTAATCGCATTAATGTCATAGTTAACTCGCGATTAATCGCACATTTTTATCTATTCTAAATGTCCCTTGATTTCTTTTTGTGTCATTATGTCAACATGGAAAAGTGGATCAGCTGCTTTGTGCAAATGTTTTTTTTAATTGAAAACATTGGCATATACGTAGTGTTCAATTTCACACTAACATTCACACTTGGAGCTAATAATCTGTCAAACAATGTAACACTGTTAGCTCAATTTCCCATTGCAGATAGTACTGCCTCATGCCTGAGGCGAGCATGGCTCGTTGTCATAGCAACTATGGTTTCCCCCCCGACTCATTTCCTGGTTCTCCTTCT
Organism: Gymnocephalus cernua; assembly: GCA_023631565.1. Lineage (NCBI taxonomy): Eukaryota > Metazoa > Chordata > Actinopteri > Perciformes > Percidae > Gymnocephalus > Gymnocephalus cernua. The sequence goes on along the minus strand of CM042434.1, from coordinate 12,519,022 downwards.
CCATAAACAACGTGAAATCAAGGAGAGGGTTAACTTCTCCTGCTCCAGGTTTCCCACCGTGGTCAGAAAGAACAGGGGAGACACTTTGTTTCTCTCACTGACTGTAGAGTCACTACTCGCTCGCTCCGAAGCTAATCGCCGTCACGAGCCTACAAGCTAGGTGGCTCGCAAGCCCAAACCGTCCGCGGCTTGTGTCTGTTTTGTTTCCGGTCTGCGACCCGCCTTCAATCACTACTATTGGCCAGGCGTCCAAGGTAACGTAACCCTATTTGTTCAGGTCCTATCCCCTGACCAATCCACTATCCTAACCACTCGAGGTGAAATGCCTAACCCCAACCAATTGAGCTGCTTCGTAGGGCGGGACATGGCGTGGCCATAAACAGTTAAAGAAATGGACTAACAGATCCAACAGATCCCGTTGCTCTCTCTATGCGTTAAAAAAATTGTCGGCGTTAAAATGGGTTTGCGTTAACGCCATTAATAGCGCATTAAACTGACAGCCCTAATATATAGATATATAGATGCAATCCTACAGGTTCAGTGTTCAGTATCGGCCGGGGAGCTCCAATGTGGTGGCCGACTGCTTCCAAAGGAGGGGGAAATATGAAAAGGCTGCCTTTCTCCATTTTCACTAGGCCCTGTTCCCAAAATGAATACTGTTTTGTGTCATTGTGTAGTTTGAATTACTTTTTGTATTTTGTTTGAGTATGTTTTGCACTTTAAAAGCCTCCTCTTCAGTCTTCAAATCGTGACATACACACAATGCATTTTGATGAGTAACACTGAAACGTAAACATAACTTTTGTTTGTTTACAAGAAAGCTCCACAGGGCACATTTTAATCTTTAGGAGTGTGGATATTGTGTCTTACTTATGCTGAGCTATGAAAGAGTTCACCTGTTGCCCATAGGTAGCTTATATGACTGAGCTCCTGCAGCCAGAGCAGTGATCTGGTTGCCCATACAGATCCCAAACACTGGCTTGGGATGATCACTCTCCAGCACCTTTACAGGACAAAACACAAATATTATTTATTAAGAAGGTACCACTGTAGTGCATGATATAAATGTAATCTGTCATTAAAAACTGCATTTGCACTGTAAATAACTACTACTCTTTGTGGTTAAACGTCAAATGTTGCACAAGCAATCAAAATATTTAAACAGCACCATGTCCTACCTTGCCGACATTGTTGATGAGTGTCTTGGCCAAAGAAGGATCTCCTGGTCCATTGGAGATGAAAAGCCCGTCGTAGTCTAGACTCTGCAAGTCCTGATCCCACGGTACGAGGTGGACCTCTGCACCCTTCTGCACATAGAGACATATAGAGCATGTAAAGCGAGTGTGTAATGTTATGGTATTGCTATTGCTTAATGACCATCTTAACGTGAAGTCACCCAAAATAACTTAATAGTGCTATACAAATTTGACACCAGTCCAGAAGTCATCCTTCTAGTTGTAAACATAGCTGTTCCATGTCAGAATCAGAACCAGCTTTAATGGCCAAGTAAGTGTGAACACATACAGGGAATTTGACTCCGGCTTTTTGTTGCTCTCAAAGTACATACGCAGAAATACACACAAACAATAACAACAAAGCTGAACAAGGTAAACATAAACATGTACAATGTACTGATATAAGTTTGCATGTAGAAAATATGTATATATATTTATACACCTGCATATGCCTACAGTACGTACATGTAAACAAACAGCTCTATGAGGATTGTAAACAGTAATACAATAGGGCAATGCAAAAGTGAAAATGGTGCCAAAATAAAGCATTATTAATATAAAAGGTTGCTTATATATCTGAGATAGGTGGATATGACAGTATGTACAGTGTATATTTGACAGATATATATTTACATGTTTACATTATGTGTTTAACACTTAAATATATAGTTTACTTGAAAGGTGGATGCTTGGTGTCATGACCGAAAGAACGACATGCAGGGTACAAACGGCCGAAATGGGTTTCCTCAGGAGGGTGGCTGGCATCTCCCTTAGAGATAGGGTGAGAAGCTCAGTCATCCGCAAGGAGCTCGGAGTAGAGCCGCTGCTCCTTCACGTCGAAAGGAGCCAGTTGAGGTGGTTCGGGCATCTGGTAAGGATGCCCCCTGGGCGCCTCCCTAGGGAGGTGTTCCAGGCACGTCCAGCTGGGAGGAGACCTCGGGGAAGACCCAGGACTAGGTGGAGGGATTACATCTCCAACCTGGCCTGGGAACGCCTCGGGATCCCCCAGTCAGAGCTGGTTAATGTGGCTTGGGAAAGGGAAGTGTGGGGTCCTCTGCTGGAGCTGCTCCCCCCGCGACCCGACACCGGATAAGCGGACGGCGATGGATGGATGGATGGATGGATGGATGGATGGATGCTTGGTGTTACTGGGTTATTGATCCTGACACTTTTGACTGGTGTTAATCGTTAGTATCATAGTGACAGCCTGTGGAAAGTAACTGTTCCTGTGTCTGGTTGTTTTGGTGAACAGTGTTCTGTAGCGCCTACCAGAGGGGAGCTCAAACAGGTTGTGTTCAGGGTGTGATGCTTCCTGCCTGTTTCCTGACTCTGGAGGAGTACAAGTCTTGGATGAAGGGCAGCGTTGGCAGTAATGATTTTCTCTGATGACTGATGTGTCAAATTTCAGGAGTCTAACAGGCGGGTCTCCTGAGGTGCAGTCGTTGGTATAGAGGAAGAGCAGTGGGGAGAGCACACATCCCTGGTGGACGCCAGTACCGGTGGTCCAGAAGCTGGAAGAGATTTTCTCTAGCCTCAACTGCTTTCTCCTGTCTGTCAGGAAGTTTGTGATCCACTGACAGGTGGGGGGTGGGACAAAAATGTAGTAGCGGAGATGTAGCCTTAAGGCTGATTTATAGTTCACAGTAGCCTATGTAAGTGGCCAGTAGTTTATACTTGCACGTTGGTGTGTGCGTCAGTTTCTTTAAGAGAATATCAGGGCCGGCATGTGTGTGTGGTAGAGCGAGTGAGAGAGTGATGTGATTAGCTTTGGAGCGAGGACTCTAGAGAGGCATAGTGGGAGAAACAAAGTGTCTCCTCTGCGCTTTCTGGCCATAATCGGAAATCTGTAGCAAGAAAACTTAACCCTCTCCTTGATTTCATGTTGTTTATGGAGAAGGAGAACCAGGAAATGAATGCAACACTACCAAGCCAAGGCTGAGTGACATACAGTTAAATTTTTTGAGAGGTGCACATCCGGCGTAGGGTTGGTATCGCCATGTACCTACGTACGTACCCACGGCACTGATTTAACACAGAAGCATAAATCAGCTTTTAGGCAGGAAGGAGACACACCATCAGGGAGTGCAGATGGTTGTTTGATGTCTGAGCGGGTGAGGGGTGTCAAGCTCAAACCCATTCAGTAAATTCCATTCACGTCATCGGCCAGTTGATGGGTCTCTACAGTGTGGGGGGATGGTCTCCTGGAACTTGTTTTTCAGCTTTTCAGAGTAGCTAGTAGAGCAACAGGCATCCTTGTTGTATAGCCGCGGTCCAATGTGTTATTGTCCCTGGTGGGACACTTAATGTGCTGTCTGTATTTTGGAAGTTCTTTGCTGAAGTTTGCTCTGGTTAAGTTTCCAAGAACAATGAGCAGGGAGTCTGGATGTTTTCTCTCCACGTTAGTCATCTGGTCAGCCAGGTCTTGTAGCGCCTCAATAACACAGGCAGTGGGATGTAAACACCAACCAACAAGGAAAACTCCCGAATAAAAGGGTTTGCAGTTAATAAATAGAGTTTCTAGATGAAGAATGCTTGATTTTTCAACGCTGTGACATCAGTACACAAAACTTAATTTATGTAAAAGCAGATTCAGCAGATGTGTTGTTATTGCAAATTCCACCAAATAAACCTATGTCTTAATGAATGCTCCAACTGTTACAGAAGCACCCCTTTCTCTGTCTAGCCAAAATCACCATACAGTCACTAAATATGACAAATGTTTGCCACATTCTAAAGACTCCAGTTCAACAATGATATTGGTAACTATATTTATGATACAGTTAGTGAAAACAAATCAGCCACCATGAAAAAGCAACATCACCAGATTTCTATGGACCAAGAAGTCAAAACTTACAATTTCTAATGCTATTGACCTATGATTTATATTACCAAGTCTACAGGCTGCTTTTCCTGACTCACTATTACACTCAACTACAAGATAATATTAACACTATACATAACAACAAAACATTAAATGATGCATAAACAAAAGAAAAGCCCACTATCTCTTACAGCTTGATGAAACAAATGGACACTATAGGATTCTTTTTTTCCTGTAGCTTGTTAGACCTAACATTACCACCTCATATTTTCTAGATCAGATTGCAGAAATGTGAATGAGTGTTGACTGTTGACTTCTTTTCTATATTTGTGTAGAAAAGGACCTTTGGGGCTACATCATAAAAACATAATTTCTAAGTGTGTAAACTAATGAGGATGCACACGCAACAAATGTTTTTTTTCAATCCCTCTTGCATTCTTTCTCACCTTAACCAGCAGGCGAATGATGTTATGTTTAATACCACAATCAACAGCCACTACTTTTATTGGGTTTCCTTTTCCAAAAACTTTGGTTTCCTAGTGAGTGGGAGAACACAGAAAGAGAGAGAAGAGAGGTTAGCGCTAATCAACACCATTTGTAGACATATCTATGATCTGAGACTTTGGTCTATTGTACCAGGACTACCTGGTGTAATGGGAAGAACTGCTTTGGGATGTTCAATATAATAGTTAGCAGCTGTTACCTTGGTTGAGACCTCTGCTACCAAGTTTCTCTGGTTAGGGTCAGATATCTCAACAGGCTGCCCATCAAATTCAATCTTCCCCAAAGATGTGCCCTGAGGAGAAATCACAAGCAAACAAACAGTCCATCAACCAATCCATTTATTAAAAAAAAAATGTAGAAGTTCTTCAGACCTTTGAATTTACAGTACCTTGTCTCTGATGATCTTGGTCAGCATTCTGGTGTCTATTCCAAATAGTGCAGGAACCTTTAAAAGAGGGAAAGTAACATTTGTAAATTCACCAGCAGCAGACTCCTACTCTCCTCTCTGAGATTACACCAGATATTTGGTCATTTGAATCCAAACCTTCTCTTCTTGTAGCCATTGCCCCAAAGACTTGACAGAGTTCCAGTGGCTGTACTCGTGACTGTAGTCTTGAACAAGAAGACCAGATACCTAGAAACACAAAAGCACCAAACCAACCTTAAAAACATGGTCAAACTAAAAAGTCCCCAAGTACCTCAGTCTATCAACTGCATACGCTCAGAAGAAAGCTTTGTGTTATGCTACTGTAGCTCAAACCCCTAACATGTTTATGGTGTCAAGAGATGCCACAAAATACAAAATCCTAAAATGTGTGTGGGCATCAGGGCATGGCAGAATATCCCAAGCATGGAAGAATAAACACAGAGAAACCTGTTCTTACATCACAAAATGTCAATACCGCATAAATGTGTGGTAATATTGCACTGTTATTACGTGTAGGACTACAACTAACAATTGTTTTCGTAACCGATTAATCTGACAATTATTTGATATTATTACAATTATTTTAATTGTTTAAACTACAATCAGATTACATATTGTTGTCAAAAACCCAAAAGGTATTGAGTTTAGTAGTATATGGAACTAAGATCTAATTTATACTGCATCTGCATCCACATGGCTGTGATGGTGAGCGTTCAGTTTGCGCCGTTAAACAGTTGTGAACACGTCATTGTATGCAGACACCCAGTTAAGTATAAACAGAACCATGTGTGCATCCGCTACATAATGCTAGTTCACGTTTGTATTTGGAATATATCTCGTTAGAAAATAAGCAAATATTTATAACTGAAGAACTAAAACCAGCGAAGTTTTAGCATTTTTGCCTACAAAATCGATCATAACAAGGCAAAGAGTCTACAGCCATGCTGGTGTGCCTCTGTGAGGCTGTACTTAGCAGTGCTTTGAGCTAAACGTCAGCATGCTAACATGCCAACAATAACAATGCTATTTACCATGTAAACAATCTTTGTTTAGGGTGTTAGCAAGCTACTGTAACAATTTCTAATTAGCACTAAATAGAGTAGTATTTTACTCATAAATCAAAGTATTGGACAAACCAAAAAGTTGACTTAATGATGGCGATACTGTTGAAATTTTGAGGAGTCATCAAAGTGATTATAATTCATACTCAGGTGGATATGAATGTCTGTGCCATTCGTGTACATTTCATTGCAATCCAGTCATTATTTGTTGAGACATTTCACCTAAAACCACAAATGTCAACCTCACTAGATAAAAAGTAAGGGCATCACAAAAGTCAGTGGGATTCCTCCTCTGGGGATCATGAATGTAAAAATGTCATTTCAGTCTGGACCAAGGTTGAGCACTGATGTACTATCAGACAGGATCAAAGTACGAATTTGTAATACATTAATTGCAGTGCTGAGGCTTTCACAAAACCTGACACCCCAAACCATCGCTGAGTTTCTACCTGGATACGCTCCGACTCCAAATGTTTTCTAAGGCCCAGCTCGTCCAGCTCCTGGTTGTTGGGTACCCCATAGTTTCCCACAATAGGGTAGGTCAGGGTAAGGATCTGACCTCTGTAGCTGGGATCAGTCAGGGCCTCAGGATACCTAAAGCAGGGAAACAGCAGGATATTGTCATGTGGTAATGATGAAGCACATAGTCATGTCATCCATTCATGATCCTCTACAAGGTGAGAAAATGCAGTGTAACTTTGTCTTGGGAATTTATTTTGTGAAAAAAAGAATACAGTTAAGACGCAAGGTTGTCAAGCTCAAAGCAAGATTGATATTTTAGTATTTGGTATCTGATTTGTTCAAGTGAACAATGTTGTCTTAAATCTAACGTGGTTGACTTATGTCAGCACGTCTCCTTACCCCACCAGACCAGTATTGAAGACGAGTTCTCCAGCTACAGAGGCATCATGCCCAAAGGAAAATCCTTTCATTCTGGTACCATCCTCCAAGACAAGGTGGGCCGTCTGGGCCTGGGAGTTAAAAGAGAGCAAGCAGATGACAAGATAAATCTCACCCAAGAATAATGCATTCCCTTTATATGAAGCAAGTTTGGAAGGACCAAAGGCAAAAGTTTGAAACAAATGTGTTGTAGACTTTTAATGTTCAGGAGTGGTGGCAACGGACAACATGCTGAAACTGCGGGACAATGTGAATTGTGCTATGAATGCTGAGACAGACAAATCTGTTCTCCGTTTGTGTGTGTGTGTGTGTGTGTGTGTGTGTGTGTGTGTGTGTGTGTGTGTGTGTGTGTGTGTGTGTGTGTGTGTGTGTGTGTGTGTGTGTCCATCACAAGAGCCTTGATCAATTAGAAGAAAAAAAAAGTATCTCTTACTAAAGACTCATATCATCAAATACATCACAGATCGATACGATGCTGACATGTTGCTATATAGTTATATTCTGTGGAAGTGAGGTGAAGAGAAAATCAGTTGTTGCAATCAGAGCGCAACTCAAACATGATGCAATTCTCCATGTTATTAACACATGATGCACAGCGTCCAGCATCTGCATGCTACATTTCATCTGAGACAGCAGTCTGGAAATCCCATCACCTCTCAACAGTGCAACATTATTTGTCTTTTACTTTTCTGTGAGTTAATACAAAGTAAATTTCACTTGTCTGTCACCGCCCCAAACTACATTCAAAATCAGTGAATTTACTGCAGTCTTTGTTAATGGCCCAAGCACTTGCGTCAGACAAGTAACTTGCTATGTTTTATTGAATCACAATGTGCCACCAGTCAATTCGGCGAAACGACAGTCCACCGACAGAACTTAATTCAATACGGTTTCAACTTTGTTCAGCTTTATGCTACCTGCCGCCCACCATGCTGTAACGTAGCTACTTTCTAATGAACGAGCGTTAGAGTTAACTGTCGTAAATGGTCAACTAACTTAAGTTTGAATTATGTTAAAATGAGAATTTTTTGTTGTGCTGGATCTATGCCGAATATAAGAGTAGCTCCAGCTGTTTTGTAAAAAAGACTTAACAACTTTTAAAATATTTGTACATGTGTGTAAAGGCAAAGCATCGCAGACTTTATGGATTTTCCTGCGGGATTCGGGCTTCGCTACCGCTCCACTGACAGCGCTTCTGATTAAAAGTTTGTTTCGTGCATTTACAACTGACAACAATAGTTTTCACTGATACATCCGTTCTCTTACCTTCAAACTAAACAGTTTCGTTGTTTGAAGTCTCAGCCATGCCGATGTGTTTCCTACTTTTCTGCCAACCACACATCCTTGTCTCAGAGATTTAACAACGCTGTGAGCTAGCAGGATTTTTGTCATATTAGCCTAAATTACTCTTTTAGTGAAGTAGCACAGACGTGCATGAAAAGTTTCCCGGTATTATAAAAAAGATTCAATATTTACACCTTCCTGCAAATTGCAAAATTGCGACTTGCGTATAAATGTTGTTCTAGAAGGCAGTGGAATGGATGAGTTTGGGGCTGCTGCACCTCGTGTCCTATGGTCATTACACACAGTTCATCTGAGGAGCTTGAAAAATGGATCGGGATTGGCCGTCGTTGGGTTGTTTTTCTCAACGCATGAAGCGCACAGCGTTTCGATTGGTCTCCAGTTAAAACGCCTACTTTTTGTCAAACGAGAAAGATTAACCTGGGATTGACAAAAACACGCATGGTAGTAGCTGAGAACAAGGGTTCTGCAGGCCAAACTCCCTCTGATGTACCAGATGTTAACCTCTCAAACTGTTATATATCTATCATTGTAGACCTAGGTTACTTGTTTATGTATAGTTAACCATATTTTGGTTAGCCTAGTGTTTTGCGTTTAGTTTGAGCACCGCTACCATTAATAAAGGCTATCTTGAAACTTCAAATGGCCTTTTTGAAGAAAATGTTCAAATTCTCCTTTATTTTTTTAATTCTGTTTCTACGGTGATGCTATAAAATAAAAAAAGGTGCTACATAGACTACTTTTAAAATGTCTACACATGAGGAAATATTGATTACATAAACAGTCTACATTTTGGGACATTGAAAAGGAACTAAAATAAAGTGCATGCCAAATTAGAATGAATGTGCCTGCCTATAACAAACTTGTGTGTGCTTTCAGTGCAACACACTCTTTACAGCTTTTTCTTTGAGGCCAGTTTCCTGCAAAAGAAAAGGCAAACTGACCATGGACAGGCTGCATGGTAGTGGGATTAGAGTGGTGTGTGTATTTGCTGATCACTGCAAGACTGGTTCTCTGTGGAGAAGGCTGCCTGACTGCCACTCTGCTGGGTTCAGCAGTCTGAACAAAGTGGGTGTGAGTAATAGGACGTGTGTAGATCAGGAAATACCTCCACACTCCAGAAATTGGACTTGGGAAATAGACTGTGCTCTCTATGTAACTTTGTAAAAGCTATAATGCAATTTGCATTAAACATGTGGGGAGGTACAGTATGTCACTTATATTGCATTCATTATAGGCTTCTCATGTGTTAAAGTCTAATTCATTTCTGATTTTGGTATACTTCAGTTTTGTGTAGGTCCTCTACATTTGTCTAAACCCCTTTGTTAACTACAGATCACGTTCCCTTTGTCAAAATTCTGTCTGCGCTATTCCTGTTCAGCAGATCTGTGGAGCACTGGTGACACCCAGTGGTAACATTTGCTAACAAGGTTCAGAGGGATCTGCAGCAGTGTTGTAGTGGCACACTTGATGTGTAGATGACAGTGCAGCTCCATATATTTGAGTTATAGTAACAACTAAGAGGCATCTAGTATCATTTAGCTGCCAGTGTGTAGCACAAGCTATAATGGCTTTACAGTTAACATGGCACCTACATTCAAGTCCACATTACTGTTACATAGGATGTGATGCATGAAAGTAACAGATATACCGGTAACAGTATTTACACTATTTTCTCTCCACTAAGAACATTATCGCTACTAAAGAGCTCATGAGCCTGTGCTGGTCCTCAGTGTCAAACAGACTACTATATTTGTAGCAGGTTTGTAGAAGGTTACTACAGTAGGTTAAGTAAAACTGTTGGTTGGTGAATGGTCATGATTTGTCTATGTAGAGGCTCTGATAATTGAATTGTGTCAAAAAAAATTAGGCACAATGAAGTCCAGGCTGTTTAACCAGACTGATCATGATGATTATGACTCATGTATGTGCTGACATCAATGTAAGGTTTTATTAGATACAGAGTACTGAGCATAACATGCATTATTTTTTACTCTTTTTGGATTGTGTGTGACCATATACACAAGATAATATTCAATATTTGATACCACTTTACAGGAAAACAAACTGTAAACACACTCAGCTGCTCACCCTCTCTATATCTGAAAAATAGAGTTCATCCCCACACATCTCAGGCCTTTGAAACGGCATGACATGATTATTGTTCAAACCCAAAGCTTATCATATGAAACTTAATAAGTCAATAAGTGAAATAATATAAATCAGTGCTGATAAAACCTTTTACACAACCATTTTACACACTTCTGTCAGACTATCTTCACAGGCTTCTACCTATACTATAAGAAACTCTACACACAAACTTATTTTACTTTAATTGTATGAATCATTTTCATTTTAAAATACTGTATTTCTATTTGTTTATTTTGCACTCACAAAACAGCCCTTACTGTCAACAATGAATCACATACAGTGGAAATTTGCTAGGTGATGATTGGGATAACACGAGAAGCCTGTGCAATGTACTGTTTGGCCCTTTATTATATTATGCGATTAGCTGCCCTCTAAATTCCTCCACTGATTGGCTAGGGTGTGGCGGAAAGACCCCACATTGTCTGCAGTTCCAAGAGTGAGTTTCAGATGGTGACAAAGCTTACGACAGGACGTGAATAGACAGACAGGCTCCCTCGCCTTTTTCTGTGCCAGGTTTCCAAGCAATGCCTCAGCCCTGAGATGACAGAAATAATGGATGGTTGTTTCAAGGATCTATGATGATGTTTGTTCAGTAGGATTAGACTGGCATACCACTTTGAAGATATTGACACTTTATAAATCATTCTAAGGCACGACAAGGCAAGTTTATTTGTATATCATTGTTCAACATCAAGGCAATTCAAAGGGCGTTATATTAGACATAAACAGATTAAGTGGGGAATAAAAAATGACTGTGGTCCTGCGTTTAATCTAATAAAAGGAATGGGTAAACAGAAAAGCTTCGATTTTACTTCGCGTTGGAGATGACTTCAAGTTTTCTAACACAAACAACTGAACACTGCTTCTCCATACTTAGTTTTGACTCAGTGGTCATATGACTTTAGAGGTCTGGATGCTTCATAATGTGGCAGCAGATGAGAAATGCATTATGGCCCTTAACCATTTGGTGCTTGATACCAATAGTAGAAACTTGTAAAATCAATTCTTCAACACATAGGATTTCGGTACAAAAACTTTAGAACTGGATTCATGTGCTACACCTTTATAGTTTGAACCTGATTTTGTTCTGTAATAACACACTTTAGCTGGATTTTACATCTGTATGTAGAAGTAGTGAAATAGTACTAGCAGTTGTATTGGTGGTAGTAGTAGTATTCTCTGTGTTGGAAATTGTATGGCCATATTCGTGGATCAAAAGGAAGCCCAGTTCTAGATGACGAATAACCAACATTTTAAGTACATATGTAAAATTATTCTTAAATGTTTGTAAATATGACAGTTTTCCCATTAAATCAACAATTGCATTAATCAAGCCAACCACCAAAAAGGTCTATAGTTATTACAAAGTGGTTCACTCAAGCCTGCATTAACAGTATGCGCTGTCAAGTTAGAAGAAGACCCACGCACAGCGTCACCATTCTTGTTTTGGGTGATGTGACTCCAGAGTTGTAAAAGGAAGACCAAGTCATCAGCTGGATAAAAAGGAGGAGACTGTGCCTAAATGCCAATATTGGATTCCCTTCCTCTGTAGTGAGGTAGTGTTCCCAGTAAAAAAAAAGGGCAGCGGGTAGCTTTGTTTAGCCTGCCCCCATCTAATTCCTGTGGCCAGTGGAGGGCTTTTGAGAGAGCGAGAGAGGGAAAGAGAGCATGTGGGCTACACACCACAGAACACAGCCCCTTTAAGGAGCCATGGCCCCTGCTCTTAGAAATCCCAAGAAACTTCACACCTCTCTGTAGGGACTATAAATAGGCTCCATCTGTGCCTCTAGGCTCAGTTACAGCCTCATTCTTTTTGGCATGGTTGGAGGGCAGGAAAGGAAGCACTCAGGGTTTGAAAAGAGTGGGGGGAGTAGAACTAGAATCCAAAGCCTTGCTACTTTCTAGTCATCACAGATTGCACACTGGGTGACCTCTGCTGCATTTTGTGTGGCAAAGGAAGTCCATCGATGCTCCCTGTCATTTCCTTCCCTTCAGCAACCCTCTCAATGATCCAACTTCCCATGGAGGCGAAAGCCAGTGACTGGGGAGGATCTTTGGAATCTTACACCACACTGCACTCATCGCATCGATTTTTTTTTTTTTCAAACTCAGGTTCTTCACATTTCATTAATCATGCTTATCGCAGGAGGACCCCAAGGTTAGGGCAGGCCCTGTGTCTTATAACCAGTGCCTCTGTCGTTTCTCTTTTACAGAACCTTAACTGTACATCTCACAGTTTCACGATTGATGTTTTCGTCCTGGTACAGGTAACATTAAATGACGTGTTTCTGACAATTCTGTAAACTGCGATCACTGCGAATGCATTGCAGCAAGCAGGCATAAGTGCTTCAGATCACACTGTCATTCTTGAGAGGTAACAGTAATAGCGCCTGTACTGGAGCAAACCCTGCCGCCAAAGGACAAAGCTAGAGGGTGAAGAGGTGACAGAAAAGATCCAAGCATAGTTTGTAAAAGAATATCCTCTTAGAACCGATCCTCTCACATCTATTTGTTTTTTCCATCTAAACTGACACATTCCAAGAAAGCTTCTTTGTCTTAGCTGATGATAATCAACCTAGTTTACCACGGTCTCCGCTTCTTTCAATTAAAATATTTGTCATCCCTGCGTGTGACATCTTGTAGCCCGCAGCATCCCTCTCATAGCTGCCATTTCTCTCCAGAATGCTCATGCAAATTAGGTGAAATGATTTAAATAAAATAAAGTTGCTGGCTAATAATAGTGTTTTGTTTAAATGCACCCCATTTGTTCTGTTCTATTTCACTTGGGTTGTTGCTTCCCATTACTGTTTTCTGATGAATAAAAATCCCAATTTCCATATAGTTATCACTGATGTTTAATTTGATTTTATTCCCATCAAGCACAGAATAATATTCACGATAATGTTTAAAACACGCGTGGGTAGATAGAAGCTGAATAACTTTAAACCTTTGTGTATGAAAGGCAACATGGGTGTCATTACATTGTGAGTGCAGAACACATTACTTAATTTCTACCATAATCATTTAGTGTTGACTTTTTGCACACACACTTTTGTTCTGAAGAGGGGAAAACTATGACTGGTTGAATTAGAAAAGAGCTGAAGAACCACACTTTTAGATCACATGCTGGTCAGCTGTTAGACCATACTGCCAAAAAAAGAACCCAGGTCAAGTACAGTACATGTCAATAGCTATGACAGCTGTCATTCATGGTTTTGGCCCTAATTGGGATAACTATGGATCGGTATTGTTTGAGCTTGGAAGAAGACAGATACTTGCGTAACTTGTGCATTGTACTCAGTGTGCTCTTTTTCCTGTACAGGTGACTGTCTTGTACATAGGTGCCATTCACAGGCAATCAGTGTATTCAAATCTGGAGCTTGTGTTGCTGTATCCCCATAAACATGTAGGCCGAGACACCAGGCCACTGGATGGTGAAAGCAGCTTTTATATGCTTCTGGTTTTTCATAAAACCAAAACAAATATGTTATTTCCCGTGCCTCTGTCTTGGGTGTATTTTGTTTCAGTGAGGACAGAGATATGATTTACAGTAATATAATGCCACCAACTGTGTTTAAGTGGCTACACACTGGTCTGCGCAGAGCATTACGCACAACTAAAAATCTCCCTTTTTCATAATAATATATCTGCCCTTGAGACGTTTGTGCATAAATAAAACTCTATACATACTGGCATAAAGACAGAATTAAATAAAAGTGACATTTTTGTTTCATTGTTTTTTTAAACTAAATTTCCTTTTTCCTCATTCTGCCATTATAGACAGCAGTGGTGGTCACCAAGGGTGGTTGTTGAAATTGATCTTCACATAGCATGTGTCACTGTTGTGGCCTTTACTGTATAGTTGAAGACCCTTGCCCCCCCTTTAAAATTTCTGACCTCACATCTCCAGTATGGCGTTCCCAAAGGAGCTGGACACTAATGATGAATAAGTAAAGGGTTACATGTTTATCTTCACTAATGTGGTACTGAGTGACTCAGTAACAGTACACTAAAACATATTTAGAAACCTGTTTGGTCAGGTTGGTAAAGGAAACAATATCCACACAGAACAGACTTCTTTGAAAAGTGGTATTTGTCATGGGAACTGGCAATTGGCACTGACTAACCCTGAGTTACAGTGATAATAGCAGAAACAATGTGTGTTAACACTTCTCAAAGACTACAATCTTACTCACTGTGGAGAAAAAAACAAACATTATTTTGATACCTAAAATGCCCCTAAATGTGAAATGGATTATTTTACTTCACAAGCAACTCATGCATATAATTCACACAATAAAACGTGTTACACTTGATTGTCAAATAAACACGATATCTTATTTTTTTTTGTTTTTCACAAGCTGACCTGTTATCACATCCCAATAAAGAACAGCTCTTCCATGCTGCTGAATCCATTAAGATGTTATAGTGGAGCTCAGATTGGACTGCAGCACAGGGTGCAAGGACTGGGGCAGAGTTTCTACAGAGGGAGGGAGTGAAGGGAAGTCAGACTTTCGAGAAGGTGCCGGGGGTGCCGGGGGTGAGCCCTGATGACAGCTGAGGGACTGAGGCTTTCTCTGGCTTGCCCTCATGGAGATGGGGTCAGTGAAAGCAGGAGGGGGGCTGTTGGGTGGAGGAATTCATGCAGTTCCTTCATCACCAGGGCCTGCCATGGTGGTGGGGGCAGGGCTGCACCATTGGCACTGGGAGACAGATATAGACAAGAATTAAGGAGACAGAATTTGCACTCTTAGCCTTGTCTGGGTTACTGGCATCAGCAGCTGAAAGCTCCAGTAGATCTCCATCACCCTGTGCTTTTACGTCACATCCGTCCTGGGAGTGGTGGTGACCTTTCACTCCACCAACGACCACCAAATTGAACACAGGTGCTGTAACACACATTGTCAGTGAACAATGGCTTATTATTAGATCTGCACAGGCAACACTTCCACCACCTGTCCACCTTAAGTTTCTCAAATACAAATTTGAACTAGTTTGAGCAGTTGCTTCTTTGCATGTTTTCTGTTCCACAAACTTCACTTGCATTCATTTCTTCTTACATTTTCCACACTGTTTGGCACTACAGTAATACATATATCTATATTCTAAATGTGTTTGTTTCATCACTTCACTTAAACCAAATATAATATGTTCGCACTGAGTAAAATATTTAACCACATGTCATGTTCTTATGGCTACCCCATTACATCAAAATGCAGATATTCTAGATATGTTGTGCATCATTGCTTATTCACATTTACCCTCATGTTGGCTAATATATATTATATTTTTAGGAAACTTTGGGATCTATGCTATATTTCAAATAAAGTGATAATATTGAAAGATAAATTGATGAGTCCAGTAGAGTTGCAATCAGAGATGAGTTACATTCACATCAGTAATATGATGAGTTAGGAAGTGTTTTATAAGGCAAAATCCATATTAACATTTTTGACATAACCTCCTCCATTTTGAAACTGCTTGATGTACGCTGTTAATGTGAGAAGTGACTCTTGTAGATCCGGCTTAAAGGATGAATGTAGCTTAGATAAAGTCATCACATTAGAAGGGGAGTAAAACGGTTTTTGGTGAAGTTACCCTTAATTGCATACATGTCAGATCCTCCTCTCTGTATTTCCACTTAGTTCGGACCATTCATTGAATTTATACCTGGTCATTTTATAGCGAAAACTTCTCTCCATCTTTTAATGCTCAATGTAGGCTTTAATGAGTCGCTTTCCTTGATGCTAGTCGCCGATTAGAGTGTTATTTATCAAATTAGATTACATAGAGTTGCCCTCTATTTAATCTAATTTGATAAATGAGCAAATTATTCGTCTTTTAACATCTACACATTTTACAGTACTAAAACATCCTGAAACAGCCGAGAATGTTTCTCAGATGGGTCGTGCGTAATGGTGCGTAAACCTGTGCGTAAAAGTGGAACTGTTTACTTGTGGTCTGCAGGATATCGCATGTCCCCAGGTAACCTTCCACGCCCTTCCGTGTTTTCGTTCCTTATTAGATATGTCGCGTAAAAATTACTCTCTGGCCCGCAGTCGAATATTCTATGTTTAGAGAAGACCCATCCGCAATCACACACACACCCTTCCATCCGCCATCACACACAGCCCCTTCCATCCGCCATCACACACACCCCCTTCCATCCGCCATCCAATCCTTACACGGGGACAGCGTTGACGGGGGTCAAGAGGAAACATAGCCTCATATATATACGCCCCAGGGGTGATTTCTTGCCCCGAGTCCCCTCCACTCTGTGCTACACGCCTTGTGTTGTCATCCGAACCGGGAATTGTCCGTGCTTCAGGAACACCGTACTTCTACTATCAGCTGAAATGGCACCCAAGAAGGACGCTAAGGCGGCTCCCGCCAAGAAGGCCGAACCTGCACCTGCACCGGCACCAGAGCCAGAACCTGCTCCTGCAGCACCTGCCGCTGTCGACCTGTCCGCCGTCAAGGTACAATGACCGTGAATGCATGAGTAGCCTACTGCTATAGGCAGGGATGGAGATAGGACGAACTAGGTTTTTACTTTGCTATTCACACTCAGAGTTGCATGACAAACGTAGACCGACTTTTGTGGTTCCCAGAGGGGTGCTTAAGTGGGGCCCCAGAGAAAACAAGCAATGTTTTATTCATTTATATTTCACACATTTGAAGGAGGGACAATGTGAGAATAGAACAAAGGACAACCTTGATTGTACATCATATCTTAGAAAAATTATTATGTTGGTGGTTGTGGTCAAAATCTAAATGGAATTGTTTTTTGCCTGTCTGTTTAATTCACATCCATTATCACCTTGACATGGCCTGGTACAAAAAAAATCCTAACCAGAGTTTAAAATTTATATGAACATCTATTAGTGGATGCACAGTTAAGAGTACGTTTTTGAGAGAGGATTAGGGTTTGAAGGACTATACTTGTAGTTGTACAGATGACTGAAGAAAATGACTAGAACCATGGATAGCTCACCATGGTTTAGACCTCGCCCCCTGTTCTCTGGATTGGACTAATAGAATGGTGACTAATGTATGACGGCTATGCAGGGTGACACCAAATGTGGACATGTTAATGTAGCTAAAGATGGACCTCCACCGATCGGGTGCCACTATGTGAAGCTAATTTTGGCAAAGAGACAAGTTCAATCCTAGTGTAGACCTGATAAATTAGTCTAGATTAAGTGTAATTGCCTAATTATGCTGGTCTTTTGAATAAAAGTGCTTGTGTTGATTAAATTCTCTGTCAAAACTCATGCATTTGTATAGTTTATACTAATTTGGCTGCTTTGTATTGTCATCTAGATTGAATTCAGCCCAGACCAGATTGATGGTAAGTACACCTCATTTTACCTTTGCTGTGACACTCCATATATAAAACTCAACTCATCCCTATCTTAAATATATCATAGAGATATCATATCATAAGTTATATTAGTCTAACCTGGGATTACTGGTGGTCCCATGCACAGGTGACCGTTCCTTTGAAGCAGTGGCTCCAAACCTGTGGAACGCCCTTCCTATTGTCTTACGTTCTGCAGTCTCTGTTGAAGCTTTTAAAAAGCAGCGGAAGACCCATTTGTTTAAATTCGCTTTTGACTCAGGTTTTTAACTTTGGGTTTTAGGTTTTAATCTTTTAAATGATTTTCATTGGTCTTTCAATTATTTTTTCCTTGCTTATTTTCTGTTGGATTTTACTGTATTTTTTACAAATGTTTATCATGTGAAGCACTTTGTGACTTTGTCTGTAAAAGGTGCTATATCAAATAAACGCATTATTATTATTATTATTATTATATTCACATTAATAACTATGCAAGAGAGTTAAACATCTGAGAGTAAAACAATGTAGAATACTTAAAGTGATCATGACAGATGGTCACCACTGGCATTTTTGTCTTTTGGCATTCTTGACATTTCTTGGTTGAAAATAAAAACTCTAACACCACAAAGAAACCATTTCCAACATGGTGGTCTTTTAGATCATAGTTCCTTGACTGAATGCCTTGCTAGTTATATATATATATATATATATATATATATATATATATATATATATATATATATATATATATATAACAACAAACATCTACACGTCAAGTGATTGTCAGTTGTTATCAATGCAACAGTTTCAAGTAATAGTGGATATATATATATATATATATATATATATATATATATATATATATATATATATATATATATATATATATATATAACAACAAACATCTACACGTCAAGTGATTGTCAGCTGTTATCAATGCAACAGTTTCAAGTAATAGTGGATAAAAAGTAGTGTATTGTGCAATGGCCCCAGTGGACAGGACACCACCTGACCAGACCTGTCGTCTGACCGGCTGCTAGTTACACTGCAGTCAGCATTCCCTACTTTTACTCAGCTCACCCACAGAGGGCCTTGCCTTTAAAAGGAGGGGGCTCATATTCTCAGCTATGTTTATCAATTCCAAGGTGGTCTTTTAAAGGAGCCAATAGCAGGGCTGAGAGAGAGAGAGAGAGAGAGAAAGGGAGGGAGGGACGGAGGGAGAGGGAGAGAGAGAGAGAAAGAGAGAGAGAGGAAAAGAGAGAGAGAAAGAAAGAGAGAGAGAGAGAGAGAGAGAGAGAGAGAGAGAGAGAGAGACAGACAGACAGCTGTGATAGAAATAGTATGAGTGGTGACAGAGCTTGGCAGGAGTTAGCTATAGAGACGTCTTGCCCTTGTTAATGTATATGTTGCCCTTGTTGTTTGTTTCCCTTGTTAGTTTGTAGAGGTGCTGCCTCCACCTGCTGGCAGGCATGCAACAGCCACAGCTATACTTAGTGAAATGCAAACCATGGTCTTAAACAGCAGGAAAACCGCATTTAACACATACTATAGAAAATGCAGAGATACTGTATATAATTCATTCAAAATACATTTTAAAGTTGGAGATGGAGCTGCATAGGTTATTATACCTTAAAGGATGTTCATTATCAAAGCTCGACATGATATGACTTTGCAGGAAATTAAAAAAAGTATTTTAAAACACATTAACAACAAAAACATACCAATACGTGTTAGCCAAGTGTATGCAATTAAATGTAAAATGCTGCTGAATAATAAAAATCCCTTAAGCAAGATTATAAAAATATATTGTACACAATGATGACATCACAAGGTGCAGTGTAGGCATTCACACACTCACTGCTTAACACCTTACAAACAGAAACCAGTTCATGAATATGAAAATACTGGATTCATGAAGGTGTTGATATCCTCTTGTCCCTCCACTGTGCAGACTACAGGGAGGCCTTTGGTCTGTTTGACAGGGTGGGTGACAACAAGGTGGCTTACAACCAGATCGCTGACATCATGCGCGCTCTGGGACAGAACCCCACCAACAAGGAGGTGGCCAAACTGCTCGGAACCCCCTCCGCTGATGGTAAGATATATCCACCATTTGTTACCTTCAGATGTTTTGTACTATTTGTTATGTTTAAATTTGATAATTCCTAAAAGAAATGCCAGTATTCCCAAATTGTTTAATTCTTCTTGGAACAGAAAGATTACTGCAGACTTCAGGACATACAATATACTATTTCTACTCCTTCTAATGATAATATTAAAATGTATGATTTTTGAATGGACATCAGTATGATCTGCAGTGTGCGTTGTAGTCATTACTAGCAGCACTTTTAAATAAACAGTTATAACCAATCAGTAGCTCATAGGGCAGGTTTGTCTGAGGTAATGTCTAGCGTGTGTGCAGTAATCAGGAATGCATGGCTCAGCTTTCATTAATCTGTTGCAACAAATATTTTGGTGCAACTTTAAAGTAGGTATTTATTAGAAGGAAGACATTATTAATATTTGCTTTTATGGCTAGTCAAATTATGTTCAGTCAAATCAGCTGTTTTTCTTTCTGTTGAAATCAGTCTGCATAGCTATAGAGAAGACACATGGAGCAGATCTGTCACAAAAATGTCTCAGAAATGAAGAAAATACAGAAGTCAAAATCTCCACCTTTAAAAAAACAGTATAGTTAGAGCTTAGTCGTTTTTTACAGAACCAGAACTGTGCTTTACTCTGTACTGTGGCACAGTCAAAAATACCAAAAAGAATTATAGAAGAGAGAAGTAGTGCCTGTAGTAGAAAGGTGGAGATATATTATTGATGCTGAAAATGTGGTGCCTGTTGTTTAAAACCTGCCCGGCTCAGTCACCTCTGGATGGAACTTCTGTCTCCTTTCATGCAGACATGGTCAGCAAGAGAGTAGACTTTGAGGGTTTCCTGCCTATGCTCCAGTCCATCATCAACAGCCCAAACAAGGCACAATTTGAGGACTACGTTGAGGGTCTGCGCGTCTTCGACAAGGAGGGCAACGGCACAGTGATGGGTGCTGAGCTGCGTATTGTTCTTTCAACACTGGGTGAGTCAGGCCAAGGGTACTGCTGTCTCTCTATTGGTGTTTTTCCATTACATGGTACCTGCTCGACTCGCCTCGACTCGACTCGACGCACTGTGCGTCCGTTTTCCATTGCAGATTTTAGTACGCCTCAGCGTGGCTGGTCGTATAGCGGCGCCGCAGTAAACTGCCGTGACCTAACGTGACACACACACAGAACGTCGAAGGTGTGTTGTTGTTGCCACAGCCAGAAGACACATTTTGTTTCAAAAGAAGCTGGAGGCAGCAAACAAAAAAACACAGCTGGCTAAACTATTTAAAAATGGCGGGTTTGTTCAGGACACACCCATCTGTTGCTTTCATGTCACCTTTTGGGATCGCCTCAGCTCGCTTGGAACCTCAACTGAGGTGGTGCTAAAAAAAAGTACCTGTTAGCAGGTACCTGGTACTTTTTTTCGTAATGGAAAACCAAAAAAGGCGAGTAGAGACGAGGGGAGTCGAGCAGGTACCATGTAATGGAAAAGCGCCATAAGTGTATGTGTGCGTGTCAGTGTGTGTAATTAATACTGGTTTTCCTCTGCCTCCCCCTACAGGAGAGAAGATGAATGAGGCTGAGATTGACGCTCTCATGACAGGTCAGGAGGACGAGAACGGCTGTATCAACTATGAGGGTGAGCCACTAATTGCAACATTATAACTAATACTATATGCTGATACAACACACTTTTTTATGTGTACTATTCAACACATTAAAGAAAACGCTTATATTATTTTAAGGTGGCACTGCACCATTTTTACGCCTTGCAATTTAGTTTACATGGAGAATAGTCTCAGTCTGTCAGTCTTCTTTGGCTCTTGAGGGAGCTTTGCAAACTTTGATAAAAAAATGCAATCCTGATGATGTCACCATAAGGAAAGATGCTGTTGAGCTGTATTGTGGGAAATGTAGGATCTAGCATTTTAGCGTGAGCCATACTAGGGACTAAAAGTCAGGAAACCTTAACTTCTGGTGCTTCGATATTTCTCATCTTAACTAAGTCCCCCATCTTTATGGAAGTGCATTACTAAATTGCTGGAGTGCCCCTTTAAATGCATACTTAATCCAGAAAGTGACACAGATATTCCAATGAATTAAATACACAGTATTTTGTATGGTGCATAAACAAGACCAAACACATGTTATTGTGTTGTAGTAAATTGTTTTATATCTATAGAAGTGCATTTTCAAGTTAACAAATCCTTTAACTGGTTTTCTTGGAAAGTTGACTTATTCTTCTCCTCACTCACTCCTTATTCCCTCTCTTCTGTCTTCTCTGTGTGCTGCCCTGGTCTTCATCTGCAGCTTTTGTCAAGCACATCATGTCTGTGTAAGGACCCTGCCACTGTGGTGGTGAGCATCACATATGTGCAGACCCCATGGTGTCACGACATCCACTCGCTGTTTCCTGTACCACCTGAGGAAGCAGGGGGAACTAAGGACTATGGGATGTCATTTCCTGAACCCTTCTTTTGTTTTGTTTCCCCCTTTTGTCCAACTGGTGCTTTTTTTCCCCCTCTCTCCTCCTGCTGTTTGGGAAGCCATCCTGATTTCCCATGAGATGTTTCTTTGCTCATTTTCACCCAAGCCCCCCTGTCTCATTTGGGGATTCTATCATCACTGGTTTTCGAGTGTGAGGGGAAGGTGGGATAATGATGACCTCCCCTTCCTGTAACTAACAGTCTGGCTGGCTCTCTATCTGCCAGTAAAGTGACTGGTTTGGCCCAGGCCTGGCCATCAAAATGAATCCACTTTTCACCCACTCCATCCTTAGGTCTTAACTTATTGTACCTTCTGCCACAATAAACTTTTCACAAACTCCAGTTTTATTTCCAAATTTCTGACTCTATTCATGTGATGCAAATCATTTGCTTAATTAATTCAGACAGATGCATGTTAAAGGAATAGTAGACATTTTGGGAAATACACTTATTAGTTTTCTTGCTGAGAATTAGATGGTTTTTGTAGGTTAAACAAATGAGATAAATTGCGTTGATTAGTCAGCTTTAGAAGTGCTGGTAGTTGGATTGTGTTACCTTTGGACAGAGCCAGGCTAGCAGTTTCCCTGTTTCCGTTCTTTATGCTAAGCTAAGCCAATCGTCTGCTGGCTGTAGCTTCATGTTTACCGTACAGACATGAGTGGTATTGATCTTCTCATCCAACTCTTAACATGAAAGGATATAAGCATATTTCCAACAAATCAAACTTCTGACTATTAACAGTATGTCTTGTAATCTAAATAGAAAACAGTACTCCAGTATCACTTTTTGTACTTTTTATTCGCATTAATTATTGTAATTGGTGTCATATCAACAAGAGAAAAACTGCGTACATCTACTTGACCTTTTAAATACATTTACAGTTGCTGTAGGGTGGAGCCAGGAGGTGGGAAGGGGGCACACACAGATGGGGTATGCAGAAAAAACACAGAAGCAAACAAACAATCGCAGGTGAGGGCAGTAATTGGGCAGGAGGCAGGATATACCACAAATGGTGGCTGAAAAAGAAACTAGACCACCCAAACATTTTTTTCTAAGATATTTAACAAGTTCAGAGTTCCCTCTGCCTTTTTATTTTTCTTCATGATTTGTCTTTTTAATGGATTTTTCAAAATATTTTTCCCCCCCACTTTCCTCTCCCACATATTGCAACAAAACATCCAGACACGTTAGCATACGTCGTAAAACGGCATGGGATCTGCACCAAACGCACACACACAGACAGATTTCATAGTAGCTGCATCTTCTGCTAAATCTCAGGTCGCATTCGTAGCGTCAACAGACAGTCCTGATGAGTCCAACATCAGCCTGTGCTAGCGGAGGAACGTCTGTGAGCTCAATATCTGCCTTTTGCTGTAGGTTTGTGGAATGAGCTCTGGTGTTGATTAGTGTTCTGATGTATAAACAGGCGTCTATATTGAACTACTGAGCAGGTACAACGTGTATGATGCTCTTCAACAGGACTGAGATGCCTTCCTTAGCAACACCAAATCAGCTGTCTGACATTGTCACCAAGCATTACACTGTAAACAACTAATAACTACAAAACATGAACTTGTTTAATCTTTACCCAATAATTGAGGAAATAACTTACTAAAATCCTTTTTTTAAGATTACAAAATAGCCTCTTTTAATATTAGAATCAATACATGCTTGTCATAACATGACCTAGTTTTTGCAGTAATGCAATTTTACAGGTACATTTTATAGCCATATTGTCACTTCCTTTTAAAATGTTTTTTAGGACATTTTATACATGTTTCTATATATATTTGTTAAATATATTATATATCGGATGACAAGAATGACTTGCAGTAAGGATACTTGGTTTGTTAGGGGGTTTGGCATCCATGCACGCATGTTTACTGAGCGAAATAACACGTGCTGCATGGTGTGCTGGCCACATTACTTCTTATTTAATGTAGAAAAAAGGCTGCAGCTTCTTCAAAACACTGATCCAGGACCAGTTAAGCCAACACCTGGTCCCCCACTTTGTATATACCACTTAATTTAGGACCAGTGCTCAGACTGAACTATTCTATGCAAAAAGAGAGAGGCCAAAAAGAAAATGAGTCAGAAATAGCACATATTTGGAAAATAAAGAAGATCAAAGTACAGTAGCTCCTAATTCGAGTCTCTACTTAGAGTTGAGTGATGGATATTGAAGTGGAGATGTTCAGAGGCTGTGGTTTAGCTGACGGTGGCCTCGGCGTGGCAGGTGTGGGCAGAAAAGTTTGAGGGGATCGGGGTGAGGATGTCCAGAGATCCAGAGATCCAGTGTTCACAAACCCTGCTTGGCCAGAGCTGCAGTCACATCCTCAGCCAGGGTTGCTAACTGCGGCGACTCCAGTACGTTGAGACTGCCAGAGGATGATAGGTGGCTGCCCCGGTGGCGCTGGGGGGACACAGAGCTGGACAGGCCTGGCGACTGGACGACAATCTCAGCCCCGTGGTCCACTCGTGCCTTGGCTTGGTCGCGAAACATCAGCCTGTGGGTCTCAATCTAACAAAAGCAGGTGGTGTGATGTAGGATGTAGAGAAGAAATACATAATTTTCACATCACATAGGGTGAAAATGATTTATATGTTTCTTTGTGAGTCAGCTTTAGAACAAATGCAGCAGTCTGTTTTCTAGACGTTACTATTTGGCTCTTAAACCTGTGTTGACTTCAGAGCCTAACTGAATACTTGATGAACTTGTTGTTTGGATTAACCTCTACATTTCTTTTTTGATAGTGGCATATACTATACCTTTACTGCTACCCTCATAGGCAGATAAAGGAATGCAAGTTTTTGGAAGATTGGCTTGCAGGAAACACATTCTTTATATACTGTATACATTACATGCATACTTAATCCACTTCGATCACAACTTCACTAGTTTTACCATATAGTAGGCTATATCAGACACATATCTTTTAAGATTACAATAATGTTCATACACACACATACGGATGGCTTCTTCTCTTCACTTTACAGGTTAATTGACTAATTAAGGCAACTGAAATTCTATGTACCATGACTCGTATAGGAAATTACACTCAAAACAGTAGGAGGTAGTGTTTCTTACAATAGTTTATATCTAAACTGGTTAGTAAGACAATCTCTCAAAAACTTGTTTCCTTTAAATCATGGATTGGGAGCATGGAGCTGACACTCACCGTGACACAGCTTCCACCAGGAGTGTGCTGAGCATTTTCCAGGGAACCCACCTTGGCTTGGGCTTTGTCTTTGAAGTCCAACTTCACAGTCTCTATACGCACATTACCGCCCCCTGGGGAGAAGTAAAGGAGGTGTAAAAACTGTACAGACAATTGACATGAAATATCGACTACGGTTCACATAGTGGTAGCAACTGAATAGAGGTGTCAAGTCAAGGTGGTTGGGGGTTTGCTTATACAGAATCCTGGTCTGTTGAAAAAGATGTCATTGGGAAAGTGATGTGTAATGTTGTACTGAAAGAGCTCGCATGCTAAGCAAGCCTTCAGTGAATAAAGGTTATAAAATGGACAGACAGAAAGGACCAGCAGATGGGGCTGCGGCACCATCTGCGAGGAGAGATGGGGGCTTCCACACCTCACAACAAAACAGCAAGGCCTCTGGAAACCTGTCTGCACAAACTGTCATTCAGAATCCCTGCTGGTCGTGTTCCGAAATCTTTTCAGTACTGTATTAAAAAATAGGTCTGCAGTATTACTGGTCAACAGTAATTTTATTGCTTCCAACAGTACTGACTTCAAAGGCCAGTTCACCCAAAGGAAACCCTCTCTCCCTCACACACTCAGGTTAGAGACACACAGGGAGGCCAGCAGGAACCACAACACCTCCCACTATGGCGCCTGTGGACGGATCCATCCAGCTGTCAATGTAGTTTACTGCTCGCTTCAACAGATCAGAGCCAGACCTTCATCTAACTGGAGTGGTATTTCAGGAGTTTAAATTGAATTAGATTGCACTTACTTGCCACAGCCACAGTGCATGTTCAAGTGCAAGTCTTACACCTTACCTGTAGGACTCCTTGCTCCCGTTTACATCTGTATCTGGATAAATTATCTTAATAATGACATCCGATCCACAGGCATTTGCAAATTTGACTTCTTTACCACTTTTGTCGAGGGGAAGACTTGCTAGCCACTGCTAATACAGTACTTAAGCTAGCAGGAGGGGCGGGGTTAGCTGACCTTTCAACATGCTGGGCCGATTTGTTTTTTCAAGAAGTTGATCACACTCTATGGACTGCATTTACACCTGGCAGAGATCCTATCACAATGTTGATCCGATTACATTCTGATCACAATGCACTTTGGATGCTTTTACCTTGCATTACCATGGATTTTTTTCTTATTCAGATTTTATATTTAAATATAGATTGCATGTTAATGCTAGGTGCAAATGGGGTAACTGAGTGGGATTTAATGTAATACTACCAGACAAAGTGGGATTGGATGCCAAGCTGCAATTTCCCACACCTTGCAGGTCAAAGTTCACAATGGTTATCCTATTGTGCTTCTTGCTAAGGATTCGCTGCTCCTCACAGAAATAGAACGGGAGCCAGCTCATGACACATATGGGTTTTTCAATCCTCACACACATTCAGACCTGGGAGATGCCCGGTACCTTGCTTCACTTAGACCTAAGCAGCAAATTCATATCTCAAGGTAAGAGATTGCACCGACTGTTACCTGGCCGGTGATGGATGTTGTCTAGAGAGCCACACTTGGAGGTCACGTGGCTCAAGTCAATCTTCTTGTTCTGTATCATCACCTGGAAGAAGCAAAGTCAGGAAAAGACAAGTTCAGAGCTTACAGTTCACAATGAGGTTATGAACTCCCACTCCCAATGCTTACACAGAAGATCCAAATAGTATCCTCTCTTTTCTGAATTATAGAGAAAGGATGTAGTGTATCTGATACGCACTAAACTGCAGCTGCTGTTTGAAGAAAATAATCATGTATCAACTGAAAATTAAAGGCCGCAGTTTTCTCGCATTCCAACACAGCGATATCTAATTGCATGTTATTATTTAAAAAAAAATACAAGCATGAGAGCACAAGAGCAGAATACCAGTGACTGTTAAATAACAGTCCTTGCGTTCTGCTGTGCACAAAACTGCTGCTGTCTGTTAAACCAACCAAACCAAGATTGAAAACAAGCTATGTGTTGTAACTGTGTCTTGAGCTAAAAATGTTTTGGCACATTCCGAAAACCTGTCAAATATACATCATAACACTGAGGAAGAATGTAACGTAGGAAAGCATAGTTGAAAGTGGAGATAAGGATATGCAGTTATGTGACACACCCTGAGGATCTGAAGAGAAAACCACAGCGAGATATGTAAGGAGTGAAGCGATGAGACAGCAAAAGAAGTGCAGCTATACAGCTTTAGACACAGCACAATGAACGGGAAGAGATACACCACATCCTGAGATGAATCACTGGGACACGCCTGTGGTCAGCAATCATTATGCCAAGTCACCGATTTAGTTGATATGACTTTTGTAACCAATGATTTTCCATTCATTTTTGTCTGCTTTCTTACATATCCTAAGAGGGGGAAAAAAAACGACAGGAAAAATGAGACGATGATGAACAGCGCAGGTCGTGAGCCACGTTACAAACCACAACAACATGAGCACAGACTACACTATGCGCCATAGCCTGTTCATCTACCAGGAGTCCCTTACACATGCATAACACAAGCACAGATATGCAGCATGAGTTTAAACATAGGTGAGATGTGGTTTGTGTCAGCGTGGGTGAACATCAGACTGCAGATTGGCTCATCCTTTCAGCAAATGTATCTTTATGAAATCTATCGACTGTACTGTTGGAATCTTTCTGCATGATTTATAAAAAAAACTATCCTAGTAATAGTTTTGGTAATACAGGCTGACAGGATGAGGACGGTCCATTCAGAGTATCAAGTGCATATGTAACAACAAATATAGGCCTACATTATAAAACATTAAAATTTGCACTTGGTATTTTTGCACCTTGTCAGTTCTAATAAGAGGTACCTAGAGCTTAAATAACATGTATATTATTATAATATCAGTGGTATAATATGATATCCAACTTCCGTCTTTTTGAGTTATTCAAAAGAACTGATGAAGCGTTTAGATGAGAAACCTCTAGTCGACAATAGACTTGACCTAGATAAATGAAATAAATCTATTATAAAGATTTCGTTATTAAATTAGAAAACATCGACTGTGTCAGTGGATTTCCAAATGCTAATTTGGAGCCTTCATTTTGTGAACCAAGACACAGGGTGCAAACAGAGTTCACTGTGCACAGGGCACTCACAAATGTCAGACCCCAACCAAACTATACTTTTTTATTGGGCCAAATGTTACAGCCTTTGCCTGTAAAAATCTGTATGTTACGCTCCCTGTTGACAGGTAACTGTCTGAAACACAGTACTATGCTATTCCATCTCCAACATTGTTCTGTTCATTAAGCTGTGGGGATCCACTCAAGTGATTGACCCATTCACCTTCCCTTGTTACTTGCCCCATGTTTTTCCCCCATGTAAAAAGCTGCAATAACTGCCAATTGTGCAGCTAGGATTTAAAGTGAGCAGTACACTTTTGTGTCATGTTTTACACATTGTGGAGGATAATTAGACAGTTGAGATTATTTTACTTTTATTTTTGGGTGAGGAAGTTTGGTAGTTGCTAAAATCTGTAAACAAGTTTAAAAAGTGTGTAAATCATTTAAATTTTAGCTCCATCCGCTGGCCAAAACATGTCATCAACGTCAGATGTCTCTAAGATGAATTAATGATACTGTACATTTTTATGCGTAATGATACACGATTTGGAATCACAAAACCTCTTGGAAGGAAGAACATACATGTCTCTGTTGCCCCAGTAACCCAGAGTTTCCAGATGCAAATAAAAAGAGGTTTGATGAGAATAGACTATCCTGATGGAAGTGATTTAAAGTCAAGAAAGACATTTTAATTGTCTTATTGCTATCATCAACCTGCACAACCAAATATGAATTACTCAGTGCTTCATGCAGCGTGCTGTTGTGGATGAGACATGTCGGCAAGAGTCTCTTTTTATGCATTTAGATTGTCTACTTTCTGAGTAAAGTATAATCAAAATGAAACATGCAAGCAAAACATGAATAAAAGTGTTTGTGTGAGTTTTTTTAAGGCTTTAACAGTGTGACTTCACCAGTCATAGTAAATATAATTTCGCAGGTAGAACACTGCAACGGTCCTTAATGTTATCAAGTGCTGGAGGAGGAGCCATTCAGTGTTTAGTGTCAAAATTCCTCACAGGACACAAACCACTACTGGGGAATGCTGTGTCGATCAAGAGCAGTGAGCTGCCTTAATGAGCGAGTGACTTAACAATAAACTGTAAAGCGAGGTGAAAAAGGAAAATGAAACACTGAAAAAAACACGACACAACATAACACCGACATGAACACTGAGACGATGGACTTGCGGCCCAAGACTCACGTTTCCACCTCTTGCCGAGTAGCCCCACCTGTCCAAGGACCCACACCTAGACTGAACATGGCTATAGTCCAGCTTAACATTGGGGATGAGAACCTGCAAGGGCGGAGGTGAGGAATGAGGTGGGAGAAGCTCTTAAACACCTCCCACTATATAAAATATTCTGGCCCCATAATATTAAGCCCGGACCCCCCTCTGACCCCCTAACTTTGCCAAATATCTCAGTTTTAAAGCTAGAGTGAAGATATTGGTATCATATGAAACTAGACAAATCTAATGCATGACATGCTAGCTTGTCAGGAAAAGAGCTAAATAACCAAAGTTAGGCTACATTTTGGAAAAACTGGCATGGCGATTTTCAAATGTCCTCATTATAAATGTCCTCACCTCAGATATCTACATGAAAATGGGTTCTATGGATACCAATGTGTCTCCCTTTTACAGACAGGCCCACTTTATGCTAATCCCATGCAGTTTGGGACAAAAAACATGTAGTTCTTTGCATACAGTGTACATGTGTTATTTTTGCCTATTCTAAAAACTTGTAACATGTCTGCATGCATACTGGGGTCCCTAAACACGTCATACAGCGTACATTGGGTATGACTGGAAAGCTGAGACTTGTGGATTCAATGAGCCCAATTTTATTCATGTGTGATGATGTTAGTCCCTATAGTACCCATGTCATTGTAGTGAGAGACCATATTTTGAAACTTGACCCCACCGTATAAAACTGTTGGGACCTCTAGGATAATCACAGCCTTAAACCTGTAACCACAAACTACAGACCTAGGGGATTCAGAAGATGTATGTATATCCTTGGTATATTGACAATAGAAGAATTTCTGAGCAGTTTCCAGAACAGAAGTGCTCAGCATGCAGTTTTCTGTGGTGTTCCTCAAGGTCTTGATGTCTTAATGTGGTATTTCTGAGAGATTTTTGACAATATTTATCAATTCTCGAGTGGTCAAAAATGGTTATATTTGGCACCAAATCTGTGTCTGTGTAACAAATGGTATCAACCCAAAGATTCCTGCAACAACTTCTGAGACATAAAAGAGCATGAGAATGGCCATCACATACTTCCATCATAATCTTCTAATTTCCAACTTCCAATTTCTTGCCAAAACTAGATAGTGTGCCTTTCAGCCACAGGGAGATTTGTTGGTAGTAAATGGTTGTGGGTGCAGAATATCATGAAGTTTCAAAAATATAGCGCCAATTTATTTGTTTTGACACAGATTTTGAATCCATAAAGGAATGCAAAACCTTCTAGAAATCTTGACATCACACAGTATGTCACAAGAGGAGACAACTCCACAATAACTGCCAGTAGTTCCTTTATGATTTTGCACTATTTTCATTCAGACTCAAGTAGATGAAAAATAAATGCAGTGAAAACTAAACTGCTAGTTTAGTGTGCAAGGATGATAAAATATGTGTGCTGCGATGATAAATGGCTCTCTGTGACTGCAAGGAGAGAAAGCAGGAGTAATATGCAGACACAACAGAGTTGGTACAATACATAACACTAACACATACATTTTACCCAGCAGCACAGTAAGAGCAATGGGAACAACACTGGGTAGGAGAAAGACTTACATACATACTCTTTCAACGCATTTTTGCAGAAAAAGCACTAAAGATGTCTCGAGGAGAGACCATGAGGAGATGGGCGATATGGAGAAAATCAAATATCACGATATTTTTGACCAAATACCTCGAAATCAATATTGTAGTGTTGACTATTGGTGCTTTCACAAAATATTTACACAATGAGAGTTTAGATAAATAATCATCAGTGATGTGGATATAATGACTAAGTGGGTAAAGGTAAATAATAGAACAGTTACAACAGTCTGGTAAGTTCAGAAAATTACATAATTTTACTGTAATGCTGCCTTTAAAACCAGGAAAAGACAACAGTTATGCCATATTACGATATCCAAAATCTAAGACAATATCTAGTCTCATATCACGATATCATATCGATATATTGCCCAGCTCTATACCAAAGCAATACTCTGAAATACTGTAACACCCAGCATAATAATATACTGTATAAAACCAAAAGTATAGAATCTGAGTACAGATATACCTCTTAAATATGTATGTATATCTGACGTAGTAGACTACACATAAGAACAAATCAGAAGAGGACGCTTCAATTCTGAATGAGGAGGTTGTTCAGCAGGAAATAATTGTTAGTGGTTAACAGATCATGCATTAATTTCCCAATTAGCACATTGTTTACTGTTGTTGCCTTCCCTTGAGTGAGCCACATAGTGAACATTTTGTATTTGCATTGCCCTTCCGGTCTTAAGGAAGAGGACAAAGGTTGGTATGTGATAATACTAGGCTATGCAATCCTGAATGTTGGAGTGAGAGTGAAAAAAAATTAAAAAGGAAGTTGTACATAATCTGATGCATTTCCCAGAGAAACACTCATTTCTTTATGATGATTAATAAGAGGTGTTGTTCCTAATTCAAATAATATAGATGCTTAAGGCCTTTCTTTCTTTTGACTACAACCTGTCCACAGTGCAGCACTGTAAATGAACAATGACAGCAGAAGATTCACAGATTTATATATCCTGTATAGCATCATCAGACCCATAAAACCTCACATTGCTGTGAGTTGTGGGAAACACTTCATGCTTAATCCTTTGTTCCCTTATGGCAATGAGGAAGAATAAGGGAAGCAGGCAGGTCAAACCAAATTTCATTTGGGTGACGTCCAGAATGCAACATTCTACGTGAAGAAAATGATCACCAGCAAAAATCAGAGCCATTGCCAGGGAAGGCAAAAGCAAGAATTCTGACGCATTTAACTCAGTGCTACATCAGCTACTAGTCTCTGGGAACAACTACAATAGCTGATAGTGAAACCTAAGTACCAAACACAAGACAAGACACAATATGCAGAGGATTAAAAGCTTATATGGGAAACTAACCAAAGAAAAATTATGGCAGTGATTTTATGTGGGTAATATTTCCTTCTTATTTAGCCCCATTCAATGGGAAGTCAAGCCACAGTTGTTGATGGGGATGGTAGGACATAATAAAGTGAATTGCTCAGTGACATTTGAGCACGGCAGACATTTGCCAGCATATGGTTTTGGTCATCTGGCTCTTCTCTAACCATGAGGCCACCTTGGTGCCAGTTGGGTTATTTTGGGTTTTATGGCACTGCTCTCACAAAGACGGTGGCTTAAAGCAGAAGCTGTCAGACCAGTTGCTATGTTTTTATTGGCTGCTCATATGTATGTGAGTACCACATAATGTGTAATAGAACAATTGTGAAGCTAAGCTTTAAAAGTGACTTTGGTTAACCCCACACAAAGTGTGAAAAGGGAGACAATAAATGACCTATAAGGTTCAAGGGTGAGAATCAAACTGCCGTGGAAAAATAGGGAGTGCGGGTAAAAGACAAACTAAGGTACTACTAAATGATACTAGACAATCAAGCTATCCATGTGTACATATTTGCACAGCACATCAAAAAGAACCTTGTTGCATATGTGGACTTGGAATAAAAATATACAGTAGGAACAAACTAGAATTAAATTAAGGTCTTCACAGTTCTCCATCTAATGATCAAGAGGGGGGAAAACAATCGGTCACGACAGAAGGTACATACATTGCCTCCACGGGGAGGGTGCTTCAGATTATCCTTGGAGCTGCATTTTGCACTCTGCAAGTCCAGCTTCTTGTTTAAAATATGAATCTAGAGAAATAGAGAGATAGCATGGGCCTCTTACATGGTGGATGGGAATGAATGCTTGTCATAACACCACAGGGAAGAGAAACTATAGATCATACTGAAATACAACACAATAAAACTGGTTTCATGTAGATAAA
Source organism: Gymnocephalus cernua (assembly GCA_023631565.1). Lineage (NCBI taxonomy): Eukaryota > Metazoa > Chordata > Actinopteri > Perciformes > Percidae > Gymnocephalus > Gymnocephalus cernua. The sequence goes on along the minus strand of CM042434.1, from coordinate 12,485,353 downwards.
TGGCATGCCCTTTACTGTTGCTGATTTTTGATAGAAATATAGAAATAAAAGAAAACTCTTTAAAAAGTTATCAAAACCTAACATTGGTGTGAGGCAGTCTCCTGCTAAACCTTGCAGCATATATTTTAAGAGTTCCTCCAAACTAAAACAAACTGACAAACTTTAGTGTCCTATGAGCCAGTGGAACAGACAATCTATCATTCACACTGGTTATTGTTGCGTTCCCATCATGGTTAAGCTCATAAACAGGCCAGAAGCTTTTAAATGTGAAAACGACTGTGCCTTGAATGTGGCACTCAAATACATTTTGATTTTTACTAATTTAATTATAATAAATGAATACACTGAAATGATGCACTCATAAACTCAGTTTGAAAATATGGAATTGCAAAATTACATACTTTTACAAATCTTTATGTACTTTACATATGGGTCCGCCTATCAAATTTCCATGACAATTTCCTGCCTAAACATTTTCTATTAAATATGCGCTTTATTTAAAAACTGACCTCTCGAATCTAAAGATGTAGGCAACTACTGTAACAATTGAATTAAATTGAACCTACAGAGCAGGAGCTCTGATTGGCTTGATACCACACATGAATCCTTCCTACAACAGCTGTCCAAACAGCTCCTGCTGCTGCTCTGTGGGTTGGACTTCATTAAAATATTCAAAAATCCAATATCATTTAATCGTGTAAAAGAAAAAGTTAACAGAATTATTAATTGGTAAAATAAACGATTTCATTAAATGTTAGATTTTTGCTTTGAAATGAATGCCTTATTAAAATGCAAATGTAACCAATCAAGAATATTCTCTTCAACGTATTAACTGTAATACTGTAATTAATTATAATAAAACACTGTCAAAGTCTTCAATTATTTCAGTGGCACACTCTTAACCAAGCTTTATATAGTCTGGATCAACGGAAGTATATTTCCAGGATAATTGCCAGATGCCCCTCACCTCTCGCTCTGTGTGTTGCCTCTGTTCGCTTCGGGAAACAAAAAAAACTAGCAAGTACACAATGAAAATGGCAAGTTTTGAAGAAAATTTGGATTGTGCAACAAGGCAGGTCTGCTTGGTTTGTTCGGGGAATGATTGTAAAGATTTACAAAAAATATGTTTATGGCATTTACTCTCTAGCTGGGATGTTTTGGGCCTGATTGGTGGGGATTGCTATGGACGAAGTACACACGGCGATACACTGGTAAGAGCAAATTACATTGTTGTATCCAGCTAATTTATATAGCTCACGTTACTGTACTGTGTACTTAAAAAAATCAATTGCTGACATTAGGAGAAACTCATAAGAGGTAAAAACAGGAGGGTGTACATCAAAAGGGCAACACATTGGTGGTAGAAAGGTTTAAGTTAACTTCATTTTACAAATGAATATAATAAATAAGTAAAATATGTATTTGGCCAGACCTATCTCCACAGTGCTGTGGAGATAGGTCTGCAATGCAAGACTAGGCTCTATAAAACACATGGTGCCATTATTAACAGTGCTGAGGTGTACCAGCAGGTCTCGGGTCCAGGTCACACTGTGTGCCGCTGACAGGCACAGAGTAACGGAGATGAGGCGCAGCACTGACTTCCAGATCCAAGAGGCCCTGTGTTTGGCCTCTGCTGGCATATTTTGGTCCTTGTGCTTCTATGAGGACAATCATTGAACAGGTCAGTGGCGGGGGCAGATGCCTATTATTGGCTGGGGGAGGCTCACTATAGCTGCTTGGAAATTGGAACTACTTAGACCATGGAGCTGCTAGGAACTACTAGAGATCAGGAGAGGAGTATATTGCTGTCATGTGAACTTGTTTTCTGGGTGACTAAAATATTGCATAGTCTACTATGGCTGGAGAAGATTCCACCATCCCTAAGATAATAAAGGCCAATCAAAACCCACCAGAATACTGAAAACCTAATTGGAACTGAGCTTAAAACATGACTTAATTTCTTAGTTCTGACATTGTGGATATAGGAGCTTACTGCACGACAACAGCAATATGCTACAGAAGGGTAATACAGGAAGATATCAGTCACAGGGGGGGGGGGGGGGGGGAAGCAAGACAGACAAGTGGGTTGGGAAGAGGAGCACAGCAGAACTAGCTTGTTGATTCTCAATGTTCTAACTGTGTGCAGGAACTTAAAGATGATCTTAGAGGTGGCTTTTGTATTCCATTTCACTATACACTTTCAAATATTCTGCTGTTCGCGGAAGAAGATGAGCAAATGAAATGACCACTCTGCCATCTTTACACACCGTATTCAGCGGCAACAGTGACTACATTTACATGCACATAATATTCTGTTTTTTTACCCTTATTTCTGAAAAAGACAACCGGTGGCGGACTTGTCTGACTATGCGAACACAGCGTCGCTCTTTCAGTCCTTCAACCATCTTCTTGAAAATGTTGGCATAGCAATGTTTGTGCATATCCAAAAACCTGTTGGAGTATTTCATAATGTTTAAAAGTATCTCTACCGCAGCCATGCAAACTGTTGGCTGGTTGGTTTGTATACCACAACCAGAACAACGCACAGAGCTGACAGTAAGCCGTAAACAGCTGAGTGGCCATAAAACTGCGGTAAAAACCCTGATTGAGATGCATATTCCGAATGCGCTGTCCAAAAAATGCCTCTTAAACCTGAATAATATCGACATATCCCACGTCTTAATTGGAAAATGCTATTTTCGGAAAAACGCCTTGTTCGGAATATCGAAACGGAATATGCTGTTTACATAATTTGGAATATTGTCATATTCAGAATAATAGTGGAATAATAGTGTGAATGTAAATATACTTACTGTATAAACCTCTACATTAACTACTCATCTCTGTTAACAACAGCAGATAGTTGCTTTAGTTAAATCCACAAACAAATAGATGCCTTGGGGTTTTTCTAGACACTTCTTTCTGAATCTCATAAAATATACATATGCCTTTAGACACCTGAGTTCTCTCGTCAAAAGACCATAAAGCCATTGCCTTAAGAGGCAGATTAAATTTTAACTTTGTGTTAGGCAGCTTGTGGCCAAAGAGAAGCTGGGGAATCACTTGCTCTGCCCAGACAGTCACCTCTATGTTTAGACGAAAGCTGCCATTACTGCTTTGTGTCTGACAGGAGACAACTGCTGCCACCTAGGGTTACACACACACACACACACACACACACACACACACACACACACACACACACACACACACACACACACACACACACACACACACACACACACACACACACACACACACACACACTTTGGGTAAAAACCATGCCATAACAAATACATTAATAAATAACGAGGAGGTAACTTCTAGGTAGCTTCTTACAGGACACACTGTGTTGCAGATATCAGATGTAAAATGAGAAAAAGAAAAGTGTGACATGTTCACAGCTAAGGCACACACAAAGGACCCTTATTCTCCTATCTATCTCTCTCTCTCATTTTGTCATCAAAGCTGAATGTGCCTCACTACAAGTACAGTACCTGGTTCTGTAGATCCTTCATGGTTCCTGTACAGAAAACTATAAAACTTACATACCAAAATCTAGACTTGTCTACGTGGGGACACTGATGAGCTGCACACCAATCGCGTTTCAATTATTCATACATCCCAACTAGTTATGGCATGTTGAAAGAAAATTACACTAACATAAACTTTATGGGAACTCACAAAATCATGTCACTGTTTATCCCAACAACCACACCAGTGTGCATAGCTTGTTACTTTTGGAGTTATCAAAGCCAAAAATTCAAATTCCACTCATATAGGCATTAATCATTCTTAGTTCAAAAAGTGTCATTTTTTGACGCTGTTATTTTTAGGACAAATTTACCCCGGGCGTATCCGGACCCCCCCCCCCCCCCCTCTCTCTCTCTCTCTCTCTCTCTCTCTCTCTCTCTCTCTCTCTCTCTCTCTATATATATATATATATATATATATATATATATATATATATATATATATACACACACAGTATATGCACTGCAACTCCACTCAGGCTGTTTCTCCTGCAGATGACAGGCATATGATCCCTCCTTATTTTGTGGCTGGCTGCACAGAGCAGCGCAGAGACCTGGTAAGTCATAAAGATGTCAGCCAAACACTTAGATTCCTAATCAGATCATCAGGGGAGGCTTGTAAGAGCTGCTGGCTACAGACACACTGCTGTTTTCATCAATGTTCTTCCTGTTGCAGCGCTGACTTTGTGTTTCAGACTGGAACACGATATTGTCAAACTGTAGGGTATACGCTCCCAAACACCCTGCTAATGCAGATTCTATGCAGCAATAGAAAACACGACTTGAAATGCAGATTTATGTTAGCTGAAGTGCTGTCCTATGTTCCCAGAGCTGGGGGAAAAACTGAAGGGAGAAATACTGCTCACAGCTCCAACACTCACCGAGATGTCAAAGTCAGGTCACATTTTTTTGCTTATTAAAACCTGGGTCCTCAGATTGTATGATGAGTACATATTTGACTCGATTTATCATAAAGGCCTGATTTTTACTTGAGATCTTGTCAACGGAAAAATTGTGGAGAAATCATTCTTAAAAACAATCTCCATCTCAGCTTTTATCCTAATAATCCATGTTATTGATCCCTGGATGACAATACAGAACTGAGGCAAATTGTTACATTTGGGTGTTTTATCAGAATCATGTTAAATCTGCTTTAAGCAATATTTGACCGTTGATAGGCAGACAGAGTCTATACAAACCTCACAGCAACAGAACCTTGATATACTTTAACTGCCTATGGTTAACATGTTCTCAAACAACTGCTTACTTCTGTACACATCCATCAGAAACAGAGTAACATAGACGGCCCTTTATAGATCTTATCTATAGCCATTTGACAAATCTTTGGTTAAATAATTTTCTGCTGAGTGATGGTATTATTTATATCAATGTTAATATCAAATATCAAAAGCAAAATGTAATTTCCATATATCCATGTTCATATCCATCCATGTTTTTAAGGCCTAGGGATCTTGGTATTTCTTTCTGTAAAAGTTAAGAAAAATGTGGAAAAGTTTATAGATTTTTTTATTTATTTTATAAGTTTAATCAACGCACATTCTGTGTTTAATAAATGGTTTGAGAAAAAAAAATTCTCTTCCACAACACATCATTCTTTCAGCAGGATGATTTAGGGACTAACAGTGGAAAGAGGTAGCAAAGAGACTAAAAGACAATGAGTGTGGAGAGGTAGGAGAGAAGGGCCATTGGAAATAAACATAAGGCCACAGAAAAAGCCATAAGATGTTAGACAAACATGTCATGGTTGTGGTTTTCTGTTATAGTTTTTCCTGTTTTACTGTGTTAATTCATTCCCCGGTTCCTGGTTGTTTTCTGTCTCTTGTGTTCTCTGTTGCGTGTTATCCTGTTTTCATCGTTGTGTATGATTATGCTTCAGTTTCCTGTTTTATTTTGTAGTCTCTGTTTCTCCCATGTCATGTCTTGTTTTACTTCCTGCCTTTGTGATTGTCTGCTCCGCCCTGATGTGTTTCACCTGTTCCTGAGCCCTTGTGTCACCTGTCTCTTGTTTCACCTTCGTTACCTTGTGTATTTAGTCTCTGTGTTGTCTATGTCAGATCATTGTGTGTGTGTTTGTTCGTTCTACCTACTTTGTTGCTGTGAGATGTTTTGGTCTTTTGTTTTTCTCAGCTTTTTGGAACTCCCTTTGCCAGTTTTACTTTTATTATCTTATTTGCCTGCCTGCAATCCTCAGGTCTCCCTTTGTTGTTTTTCGTGTTTTTTATTAAATCCTCAAACGTTGCACTGCTGCCTCGTCTCTGCATTTTTGGGTCCGCCATTCCTTGCTCCATAACATAGTGCATACCAATGGTATATATTCTACTGATTTTTTTTTTCTTTATACATAGATACATGGTAAGGTTGTTGTCTCTCTGTTTCTTTTATTGCCACTTAACCCTGTGCTGTTGCTTTATGGTTCAAGGACAGAGTCCAGGGCATATTCTGGTAGGAGATATTCACAAAGTTTCTTTGTATGCAGTTGATTATCTACATTTATATGGACAGAAGGGGGTACTGATAAAGTTTTTTTTTCATTTGTGTATGTTACATGAACTAATAAAAATAGACTTCTCGAAGACAATAACCATCTCTGAGATCATTTGTAAAACAAAAAAAATACAAGCAACAAGTAGAAACAGAAATGCAACATTGCAGAGGTGAATGAAATAAGCAAGTAGCTAGAAACTACAGGTTTTGCAGGAGGTGAGGGAGAAGAGCATCACCTGTCCTCCTTTGGGCTGGTACTTGATATTCTCTGTGGAGCCAATCTTGGACCTGACGTTCTTGAAGTCAGGCAGTGGCTGGTTGATGATGCGGAGCTGCTTGGGCGTGGTTGCAGGTGACTTGGGTGGGGTGCGGACCACTGCCACCTTCCTTTCCTGGGAAATCAAGCTGAGGGAGCGTGGGGTACCAGGGGTCCTTGAGGACGCTGAGTAGCTGGGAGGGGTTACTGGGGTGATGGCTGTGGAGCCAGAGGTGCGGGGGGTGGAGTGGCCACTGCGAGCCGAACGGGAGCGCACTGATTCTGTAATTGGTGGAGAGGAATATAAGGATAAAGGTTATAGCTGAGGAGGTGCTGTTTTATAAACTATTGGAAATGTCGGTAATGTCAATGTCTCGAATGGGAAATCAGAGTTAAAGAGTCCATCGTTACTTCAACAGATGCTGAGATTTTAGGCTTTTAAAAGTCACTTCTCAGACCACCAGATATACAGTTTTCATGACACTGAAACATAGACTATTTTATCCATATACACTGAGTTACTAGTTAATTAAATTGTGCTTATACAATTTAATGTAATCCAATACAGCGATCATAGTGACAGAAGTATAAATAATCCCACCTACCTGTCATGCTAGGGGCTCGTCCTGTCCTATGCTCTGCCCTCATCTCTGCGCGAAACGCTAAAGGAGGCAAAAGAGAAATGTTTCAGATTTAGTAAGGGGGTAATGGGGGAAGAAGAAGAAAATTAAATTCAGAGGTTCTTGGATGTCAAATTCCAAATTTATTCACCTTTATCTGTGCTGAAGGCAAGTGTAAATAAAACACAAAAACACTTTCGCATATAGCGACATAGAGATGGTGAAAGAGTACTGGAGAGAGAAGGAGAATACAGCATACAGTGTCTTATTTAATGCTAAAAAAAGAAACGTTCTACTATTTTCTGGTAGAGTGGTAGATACCCGCACAAAACCAAGGAATGTGTTTTAGCTTCTCAGAAAGACAGATGAAAGAAACTCATTGAGTTAAAAAAGCTAGTTGAACAGAGGCTAGCTAGAAAGGGTGGGCAGGATTTGAGCTCTCTTTAGTCAAATTCAAGAAATCAATTATCAATTATCAGCATTGGTACAGTGTTTGCTTTCATATTGGTAATCAATTCGCTGTGGCTCATACTGGAGGCTGATACATCTTGCTGATGGTTTTACCAAATACTGATACTAGAGCTAGGCAATATATCGATATTATAATGATATCGTGATCTCAGATTTTGGATATCGTAATATGGCAGAAGTGTTGTCTTTTCCTGGTTTTAAAGGCTGCATTACAGTAAAGTTATGTCATTATGTTATGTCTGAACTTACCAGACTGTTGTAACTGTTCTATTATTTGCCTTTACCCACTTTACCACATTACTGATAATTATTTATCTAAACTATCATTGTGTAAAGATTTTGTGAAAGCACCAATAGTCAACACTACAATATCGTTGCGGTATCGATATTGAGGTATTTGGTCAAAAATGTTGTGATATTTGATTTTCTCCATATCGCCCAGCCCTAACTGATACTTTGTGAAGTAAGTTGATTAGAGGAGCTGCAGCTTACATGTGGCTCTGCGAGGAGCCGTGGAGCCGGAGCTGGTGATGGAGGTGGAGCTCTCCTCCTGGTCATGGTATGCACGGCGACTCAGAATGGCGGCATGCCGCGGCACAGAGGACCCCTTTTCAGGGCTCCATGACCCACCGTCCTGCTGGGAAATCAACACCAGAGACAAGAAGTAGATCCTTAGGCCAGTGAGGCTGTGTATTTTATTTTTTATTTATTTTTAATAAAAGGTGAAACAACAGGTTTAGGTGGGAAAATATTGTAAAAATATATAGATGTTTTTATGTTCTTTTTGGAACCTCTGCAGCGCCAGTACCACTCTAACATTTACCTACCTTGGCTATGAGTCTCTGTAATACTGGGAAGCCTTGAGGCTCTGCTGAGGATGGGCGAGGTCTATCTAATGAGGCAGCCACTCTGGATATGGAGGTGGGAATCTTTGTTAGTGGCAAACGATGGGCATGGCACTGAGATGGTACAACGATGACGCCCGGTGGGTGAGTAGCATGGCACCAAAATACCGGACACAGGATGACAAAAGGGTGGTGAAAATAGCATGCATTATCAAGATCTCATGTATCCTTTGTGTGATGAGGGAATGAGGTATTAGCATCAGATCTTGTGTGTTTAAATGTTATACTAGCCCATCACAACATCCATTCATGCACATTCATTGTAAACATGTCTGTTAAGAAATATATGACATCAAAATGCCAAACAAAAAACAAGAATTTGAAGAATATTGTTTATCATGCTCATACAAGATTTCATGTTACACTGCAGACCATGGTAACATGGAAGAACTAGAAAACGTCTGTAAATCAAAAGTAAAAAATGTGGGCTCAGAGTGACAGAACACACTTAAAGTACGCTGTAATGACATGACATTTAAGGAAAGCAGAAACCGTGTTATTTTAGACACCATAACTGTCATTTCCATGGTGGAGGAGTAAAATGGAGTCACGACCACAGCCGTTGGAGAAATGTCACAGGATAATTCAACACCCACTCAGTAAAAAAATGTTCTAAATGGATCTGCCTTGTGCTACTTGTGCAACAATCCATTAAACAACGCAACAATACATATAAGCAAAGCAAAAGCAACCAACGTAACCTTTTTTCTAAAATAAAATACAAAGGAAAACAAATAGTGGTGTTAATACAGAAATGCAATGCACTGTCATTCATGCAGGGATTAGGGCTTAGATAGACAGAGGGAAGACAGCAATCGCTTAAACAGTATGTAATGTGTTTATCTAAATAGATGATTAGGTTGCTCTGGAAGTCACAAGAGAAAATATGTAACAGCTTTTTAATAAGACTCAATTCTAATGATCATTATTCTGCCTAATTAATGTGGTGTTTATTGTTTCAGAGTCTGCATTAAAGATGCACGAGGCAACTTGTGCATTAGTTTCATATTAGTGGCAAGAGGTAAAGATTTGAAATCTGTTTTGACTTTATACTGTAATACAATGCCAGTAAATTGTTCACAGCGTGCTCATGTTTACCAACATTTCTGTCCTAAAGCTCTTTATACCAAAGGACAACAAAAAGATGAGTGACAGCAGATATCATTTTGGAGAGTCCAGTTTTTAGGAGACAAAACAATCAGTAACTGCTGTAAAGGAAAAAGTGTTGTCTTCTATCTTCAGTTTCAGTTTGTCCTGACTGACGTTTATTTAATTGCCCTACTGCAAACCTACTTGGTAATTCAGGCGGTCTGCCAGTAAAGCTTCGATATGGTATTTCTTAGAGTGATTTCTAAGCCAGAGGTCATGCCATTGTTATGGCTGATGGAGTGTACTCACCGATGCTCTGTCGCGAGACTGTTTGGCAACACTGAGAGGCTGACGACTGTCTGGTAGCGCCTCTGGGAGACAGACAGAAACAGAATTACAGGAACATTAGAACACACATACATGTTTTGACCTTCATACACTTAAGGGGAAGTAGTAAGAACCTTTGAAATGTCCATCTTTGACGTATTAGCATCATATTTTGTATCCCTGTGAGCATATTTAGTTCTCATAAATACAGACGTATAAATAAAACTTTGTGTTCCCAAACCAGGCATGGTGAGCTATATGACACATCGGATGTTCTGTGGGAGCGGGTTGCTTCCCCTCTTGAGAGCTCTGTTCTGCAAAGATTTGGCAAGATATCACACAGAATGGGGGATTCTGTGTTATGTAAGGCGACCCTGGAAAATAATCTAATTGGGGCAGTGCAGCAGTATACTGAGCTTTCATCATCAGTGACACAGAATTCAGCCCGTCAGGGGAAAATGAAGTGCAAACTGCCTCTGGGACAGAGTCTTTATGGAACAAAACCATGGACTACTAGTTGCCTGGCAACCATAGGTTAAAAAAAGCTAAGTGGGTATGTAATTGTTAAAGACCAGAGAGGTCAGGAACATTTTATAGGTTTTTCACACCTAACAGACAACCTTTAAATGATACGGACAAAGCTTCAGACCACCAACAGCTCACCGAGAACATAAAAACAGATGGCTGGAAATGGAAACAGCAAAGAAGGAAGAAGGATGCATCTTAACACCAGCTGAAAAGTTTGCTTTTGCTGACATTGCAGTAGTGATGTAGCAGTGTACTTGGAAAGTGAAATCTTGAAATCACAAACTTGAAAAAAAAAGAAAAAGAAAATGCTTTCAGCTTGGTGCTAAGGTGCTCTTAAAAGAACAAAGAGAGGATGTGCACAAAAACAAATGAAGGCAACTGAAACATGTATGGCAGTCCATTTTTTATTGTGATCAAAAACAAAACACACATGGCACAAAAGCATACCATGGTAACCAAGCAAAACAAAATGGATGCCAAAACCAAATTGAAGCTGACAGTGGAGGTAAGTTGCGGTGGGAATTGGTGGCTCTCCAGCAGAAAGCAGCAGTTGTGTGACAGACCAAGGCAATGTGTCACCTGTGGGTCTCCTTCTAGGACAGGAGTGGTGCTGGGTGGGGCGGGTCTGGCGGACGGCTGCTTTCATCAAACTCCTCTTGGATGGGGATTGACTCTGAATCTCCAGCTTTTTGGTGAGCTCGGCCTTCCTTATGACAGCTACCGGAGGAAACAGGGCCATTGACAAAAGCAGAGACACAACAAAAAGCAGAGACAGACACTGAACCATATTGAAATATGGAATGCTGCAGGATAAACAGTCCCAAAAAAACTCTTTTTAGTTGTCGCATTTGTTGAACTATACTAAAAATAGCTGACTCAAATGAATGTGTCAGCGAGTTATTATGAGACTGCACATTGTTTTGACACAAACAGTTGTATAGGTAAGCAATAAATCACAAGACACTGTTTTCAGTGAATTAGAACAGCAGAGAGCCCAATTTAGACACGACAGGACAAGGAGCGTATAATAATATCCATTCTATTGCAAGCACTCAGTTTTGGAGCAGTAAGTAAGATATCTGGCTAGTGAAAACCTATAACTACATCATGTATACATAACTACTACTTTGACAAGGAACAGTTTAACAGTTCAAAAGGAAAACAAAATTATGAGGACCTTTTTTCTTCTTGGTTTCCTCTCTGGGGATGTAGACAGGTTCTTTGCGGAAAGGTTTGCGTTCTGGTGTGGAGATTCTGCCTTTAGCCCGCCCTCCCTTGGCCTTTGGTTTGACCGGCTTTTCCTGGTTCTCCATCTTCTTCTTTTGTGTTTGCTTGGTCTGGACCACAGCAGGCTTTTTGACTGGGCTGGACATTTTTGGCAAAGGCTCAATCTGTTCAGTCGCCATACTCTTATCATCATCTGCAGTGTTGCAAAGCAGGACATGAAAAATACAAGTTTATTTGAAGAAGGGGCAAGAAAGGGGAAAATCAGCAATATGAAGGGACAAACCATTAAAAAGATCTCACCTTGTGTGTCAACCCAGGAGCTGTCCAAGATGGAGTCGTCCATTGTGGTTTCATCTCTATCGTAGCTCTCTGTCGGTCCTTCAGTTTCTACGGTTTGCGCCTCCTTCTCAGGGGAGGCAGGGATCTCAGGAACATCTACCACCTCCTCTAGACTTGCAGCCTCCATGTCTGCTTCTTGGGCCAACTCCACAGACTCATCCTCTTCCTCCTCTTCCTCGTTCTGTGCAGCGACACCAAGGGCTTCAGCCTCAGGTGGACCAGAGAAACGAACGCTGTGTCCCGGCTCCTCTGCTTCATCAATGGTCTGGACCACAGTGATAAAATCGTCTTCAACGGTCACCACTGATTCGATGGCAGCACGAGTCTCTGGGATCTCCTTTACCGCTGCTGCTCCTGCCCCTGCTTTCTCTAACACATCTTCCTCATCTTCCTCACCTTCCTCTTGCCCCCTTTTAGCCTCCACTGGGTTTTCGGCTTCTTTCTCCCCAGGCTTCGTGGTTGTTTTTTCCTCAGGCTTGTCTACAACCTTTTTGTCTATCTCAGCCATTTTCTCTTTCTCTTCCTTCTCTTTCAATTCCTTTTCTATCTTCTCTTTCTCTTCTTTCTCTTTCAATTCCTTTTCTATCTTCTCTTTCTCTTCTTTCTCTTTCAATTCCTTTTCTATCTTCTCTTTCTCTTCCTTCTCTTTCAATTCCTTTTCTATCTTCTCTTTCTGTTCCTTCTCTTTCAATTCCTTTTCTATCTTCTCTTTATCTTCTTTCTCTTTCAATTCCTTTTCTATCTTCTCTTTCTCTTCCTTCTCTTTCAATTCCTTTTCTATCTTTTCTTTCTCTTCCTTCTCTTTCAATTCCTTATCTATCTTCTCTTTCTCTTCCTTCTCTTTCAATTCCTTTTCTATCTTCTCTTTCTCCTCCTTCTCTTTTAGTTCCTTCTCCATCTTTTCTTTCTCTTCCTTTGCTCTCAACTCTTTCTCTATTCTTTCTTTTTCCTCTCTTTCTTTCTTCTCTCTCTCCTCTTTCTCTCTCCCTTCTCTCTCCTCTTGCTCCATCTTTTCCTTCTCTTTTTCTTCTTTCTCCTTCCTCTCTCTCTCCTCTTTCTCCTTCTTTACTTTCATCTCATGCTCTTCCCGTTCTTTCTCTAGTAGTCGCTCTGCCTCTTCTTTCTCTTTCTTTTCCCTCTCTTCTCTCTCTTTCATTTCCTTTTCTGCCTCTTCCCTGATTTTCCTCTCTGCCTCTTCTTTCTCTTGTTTCAGTTTCTTCTCGGCTGCTTCCTTCTCTTGCTCTTCCCTCATCTTTCTTTCTGATTCTTCTTTCTCTTTGTTTATTCCTACCACTGGTGAAACTGTTCTTTTGGGGGAACCATACACTTCTCTTTCTTTAAGCTTTGAAGGTGAGAGCACTGGAGACAGCAGTTTGTCATCATCGATGTTGCTCTCCACAGACGAAGTAGGTGAAGTTTTGACAGGCCTGGCAATCCGGTCCTTGGCCATGCCGGTCAGCTGGTACACATCTTCGGCATCCACTTCCTCATAGGCCTCCTGGTGGACCAGCTTCACTTTCTCCCTAAGCTCCTGCAGTTCTCTTTCCTCCTCCATACTGAGAGGCCTGTCCTCCATCTCCAATTTGCGGATCTGCCGTTCGTAGTCGGCAATCTCGGTTTCTGACACTGAGCCTTCGCCACTGGCTTGTCGTTCAGTCTCACTCACGGACCTACCGCCTTCTTCTAGAGTCACAGTGACAGTTGGTGTCACAAAGAACTCACTTGGCTGAGCAGGTGACATCTCACTTATAGATATCTTTGACTGTTCATCTACAACCTCCTTGCCCTTTTCTTCACCAGAATCTTTTCTTTCTACTTGCTTCTGGTCTTTCTCTTCAGTGACATCAGCAACTGCTGATGGCTGGCTCTTGTCCTCCATAGATGTGTCTCTGACTGCTAACTTTCTAGCTTGCTCAGCCACTTTCTCCTGCAGGATAGAGTGGGTGAAGACCTGTGCAGAAATGTTTGTAGGGCTGAACACATCTGCAGGTGATGGCATGGGTCCTGAATATTCACTGAACACACAATAGCCCATCTCTTCCAGCTGGCTGTCACTCTTTCTGGCCCCGGGACTTAGTTCCCCTGAAACTAGATTAGCCAGTGGGTCATCGGTGAATGCTGGGAAATCAGCTTGAATTGACTTTCTCCGGCTGATTTCTGGGTCAGTGTTTTCTGACGCCAGTCTGGAACGGGTACCAGCAAGGTCCAGCATCTCAGGCAAGTCTTGCGCCATTATTGTGCCATTTTTATAGGCGTTCTTAAGGTGCTGTGGTGATTCTGGCGACTCCAGTTCAGGGCTGGGCTTTGAAAGTGGCTCAGTGGTCCGTGGAGGAGATGAGGAATCTGAAGTGATGGAAGCTGCAGTCTCCAGGATCAGGGGAGGCAAGGATGGAGGCTTATCCATGGAGGGTGTAGTGACTGGGAGGTAGTCTGCTGACTCATCTAGACTTCCACTAGTGTATGACATGATATCTGTGGCCAGTGGAGAGAAGTTTCTAGGTCTGCCTTGGCCACTCGGATCCATTGCTCCAATGGTGATATTAAGAGAGTAGCTCCTCTGCTCTAAGGCCAATTTACCCGGGGAAAGCCTGCATTCATTACTCCTGTCAGGAACTGTGAACACTTTAGTGTCTGCTGCTTTACTTTCTTTAGTTTCCGGTTTATCCTGAGCTTCAGCAAGTGTGCTGTAGCTGATCTCTTGAGGCTTGGCATCAACTTTAGTCTTCTCTTCACCAGATCGGCTCAGTTCGTAATAACCCTCACCCTTACACTGGGGAGCTTCATCAACCTCAATGGCTGAGGTTTCAAAATATGCTGACATGCCAGATCTGTCTGGAGCAGCCCTCGTTAAGTCTTCTCCTTGAACTTTGTTTGCCAGTGGCGAGGGAAGAGAGGGAGCACCGATGCTGCTGATGTCCACCACCTCCACCGATGGCTGTTTCTCTGACACTGTGATTGGCTCGCCAAATGCAGGCTGAAGTGTGAGTGATCTTGCAGATTCTTTGGCTTGGTTTTGAACATTCGGAGGTACAAAGGATGGCATATCCATGATAGGGCTCTCTGATACATCCATGGTAGGGCTCTCTGGTACAACTCGTTCACCAGCAAAGAACCCTTGCATCTGGGGCTCAAAAAACTCCTCCGGACGTTTCTCTGATCCAATACTGTCGGGGCTCATGGAACCACTTTTCTCACTGCCCTGCTTGTCTGAGTCCATCTTCAAAGCTGAAATGACATCTGTAAATTGGCTGTTTTGATCAACATAGAAAAATAATGCTTTGGCATGCTGTGAGTGAGATATTTGTAAGCTAGGGACTGGGAAAGCTGTTATCACAGAAACAGGCAAAGCTTTCCTCAGAAACTTACAGCACAATGATACGGCCATCACTGAAGAAGTATGGCGAGATTATGGGGTCCACCAAGTCACGGATGGATGAGAATATGAGATGGTATGTGACGGAACCGGCATTGGGCAACTGTGATGCTGATTTATGGGAAACAAGCAATAATAGATGGGATGGATATCCATGCGACTCTTCCAAACATCAAATACAAAAAGAATAGCATTTCTGTCATTCTTTGTAAGGACAATGAAATGTTATGAGAATTTCATAAGTTCAAATCATAGTTTCATTAACATCAACTTAATTTTGGCTCTTAATAATTACTTTAATAAATCATACCATAATCCAAAGAATATTGGCAAAAATACAGAAGAACCTTGCTGGTGAATGACAGAAAAATGCCACACGTTGTCACTAACAGTGACCAAAATAAATACAAAAAAACAAATGAATTGGAATTTTGCTAATACGATAATGCATTTCATGACATTTCGGACAACTATACCACACTTAACATGAGACAGCCAACACAACCCTGCAAATTATATACACCTAATCATGATAATAATGAGTGACTCATGTTTAGTAGGTATGATTTATGGTTACAAAAAGTGCATAGCACTGGCATACCAGCACCAAGCCATGTGTAAACACGAGAACCTGTAAGCTTATAGCTGGTTATAAAAAAAAAAGCACTGTTACATTCAGCAACACTTCACTTCATCATACCAATACAAAACAGCCGGCCCCGAAAACCACAGCAAGAAAAAGAAAATACAAGTGCAAAGATAGCACACAATACAACCAGGTTAAGTTAAAAGAACGTGACTCTTTTCACCAACAAGCCTGTGTTGCCTTGCAAGCCACAGCAGAGCGCAGGGAGGATTACTTGCCATTCCACCTAAATGCTTATGTTATGTGCTTATGGGTTCCTTTTGACACAGCTGGTGTTCTTATACAGTGGACAATACAGTAACATGCAGGCAGGGAGAGCAGAGGGCAGGACACACCTGTCTCAGGGCTCTCCCCACCCTCTGAATCCTCCTCCTCTCTGTCCATAGAGCTTTCTGCAGCAGCACTAGCTGCTTCGGCCGGCTCCAGGTCTAGATCCTGGGCCTCGTCTATGGAAACCTCTGCCTGCTCTAAGGGCTCAGCTTGGGGGCTGTCCAGCTCGGGCTCTTCCCCGCTCCACTGCTGCTCATCAAGAGCTGCCTCGGACTCTGCTGCCTCTGCACTCTCCTCCTCATCCTCCTCTTCCACCTCCTCCTCCTCGTATTCAGCTGTAAGAGCCTCCATGGTCTCTTCTTCTCAAAAACAGGGTGAGAGGGGGACACATTAAGACTACAGGCAACACAGACTTGGGTTATGTGAGAACACAACTTATGATGGGACACTTCAGCTCTGGGAAAAGATGACCTAATGTGTATGTCTGTTCACACATATAGGTACATTACACATATAGTACAAAGTGTTGTGTGTGGGTGGCTTTTCATTCTGTTTGTATTATTTTCTATTTTAGGTGCTTAGTGTACCCAGTATGCAAGGATACTATAAAGATATATTGGTTAAAGTCATGAGTAATTTTCTTTTCTCAATATCTATCTTTTTTTCTTCTCAGTATTTAATGTATATTCGAAGAATTAGTTTTGTAAATAATATACCACTTCCACGTCTCTCTTTCTCTCAACACAGACTGACCTACCATCATTGATGACTGAGGTTGTTTAAGAAAAATGGAAACCTAAATTAAATTGTAACACTTCACGCTGTAACACTGGCCTAACATTGCATTATCGTAGAAGCACTGCTGTTCAGAGCACTTCTGAAATCCCTGGCTCTTTACAAAAGGCGACCTTGAAGAGCTGCAGTCCATTACAGTAAAAAGCAGAGATTCTCGTCATTGCACAGATAGGATTTTTACCTGAGTAATGGTTAACGTGGGGGCCTGCAGCTTTGGTCTTCAGCAGACATTGCTGCATAACATTTTAAGTTCTTGCGTAGGTTACACAAATTCGATTCAGCTGCTTCGCAGCCAAATGTGACATAGCTGTCCACTAGAATCTTTGGTAACAATGACAATAACATGTCAAGGGAGTTTAGAATCAGTCTGAATCAACACTATTTATACAATCTATACAGTTTCACAGTCAATGACATTCTCTTTACATCTCTTCTTTGTCATGTGTTTTTGAATAATTGCATAGATTTAAAAAAACAAACATAAATGGATAGCCATTTAGAGATTGGTCAATACTTTTTTCCCCCAACCACATCAATGTTATGAATTGTGTTAGTCTTACTTAAACATGCTACACTAGCGAGATGTATTACAGGAGTTAAGCTCTATCAGTGTATCTAAGTGTAAATACACTGAGGTCATAGGTTTCTTTTAAACTGCATCTATCTTGTGTTTCTAAAGATAATAAAAGTGGAAGGTCATATGTAGTATAAGTATTTGCGAGTGTGTGGAGCTAACTTGCCACAGTAAGTGTGTGAGAGTAGCTTAGGTCGAGTTTAGAGGGTTTGAAATGGTACGGCATAATTAAGCGGGGGAGGGGTCATCTTGAGGAATGCACCAAAACAACTCTGGGAGATGATTGGTTTGGAGGAATTTGTGCATTGAGGTTATCAATCATGCACCGCATGTCTGAGATATTTATGAAAGCCATTTGGACCTTACTTCTTGCAGCAAAAGTAAACCTTGGTGGCCATGTGGTCTTACTGATGAGAGATGTAGTGTATTATGTCCATTGAGTGAATCCTACTTTAGAGACATCACTGTGTTGGACTTAACGGCACGGCAACCACAGGTAGCAATGGCTTTGGGTGAAATAAATGGAGGAAAAAAAAGATATATGACTGTTAAACAAATATGAAATTGCTCAGATTTTGAGCGAAAATCACAAGGACACAAACACACACACACACAAGGACTGACGAAGAGACGAACTGACGGACGGAGAGACGGAAGGACGGGAGGGATGAAGGGAGGAGGTCAAATCACAGAAGGAATTTGGTGTTAAAAAGAGAAAGGAGAGTAACAGAGTGAGAGAGAGAAGAATGGAGGGGGGAAATGGCAAAGAGGAACCATGCGTGGTTCACCTTCAATCTGTCTAAAGGCCTGCCCTGTGGGGCGAGAGCCCGAGTGCGTCCACTCTGGGCTGAACAATGGGTGCTCATAGTACTCCTCGTCGGAGTGGTAGGGGTCGTCCTCGGGCACGGAAACTGAGATGGAGGGGGCGAGGAACTTGCACCTCTCCCGAGAATTTTGGAAGCGACGGAGAGGGCCCGCCTCCTCCTCATCCCCTACATCTACAAACAAGACAGACACAAGGAGAAGAACTGCAGGGAAATCTGGACACACGGACTGAAAGAGAGAGTGAAGAGGAAGAAAAAGATAGGAAAGAAGGAAAAGGAAGAAGGAAGAAGGAAACAAAAAAAATGGAGAACACACCAAAGAATGTCCATCTTAAATGTGATTGAACATAATATTGAGTCTTCCAATCTAGTTTTTCTTTGAAAACATTGATAGGATTCTAAGTGAACTGGGGTTTTGCAATTTAGGTAAAAAAAGAAACGAACAAAAATAAACCTTTGCACATGCTATTTTTCACTTGTTTCTATTATGACTTTTTTTTAAACTAAAGAATTAACACCTTTCACAGTTTAGAAAAAATATTCAACAGTTAACTACACCATATACATTTGCTATGTGTATTAAGGTTGTTTTTAGCGTTTTGGCATCTGTTGATATGCAGAATTAAATTGTGTACAAAATGAAAGAACTGTTAAACGATTAGGAACTGGAACTTAGCATGTTCTTCAGTAGATAAATCCTCAAGTTACTTCTTAAGATGGACATTTTTGCAGTGAAAAGGGAGATAAAGCTTGAGGGCGGAAAAATGACGACGAGAAACAAAAAGAGAAAAAACAGAGAGGGTCACCAGAGAGGGGAATGCAAGAAGCAAGATGCACTGAAAGCAAGAAAAAACATAACACACAGGACGTTGACAAGGAGACATTAACAAGCAACTCAAAGATGACAAAGCTTTGGGGGCCAGCCATACTCTTGGACAAACAAAATTAGTATATTGCATCGTTTGGCAATGTTGGAGGAAGATAACACTACAAACTGCTTCACGTATGAAAGATTAAATAACAGACAAATGACACAAACACTAATAACAACAGTAATAAGACTAATACAGCAGTAGTTGTATTGGTATTAGTGTGTTTTGCAACTGCCACTACACGTACAAACCTCTATACATTTACAAATCTCAGGATCAAGTCAAAGACATCATCTAACCCTTATTTTACAACAAAGGGTAAGTCTTACTTAAAAGAACACCATATCTAAGGTCTTGAGATGAATGAGCCTTTCAGTACCTACTTGTTTTGTATCATGGCTCCGACAACATCCCAAATAACTAAACCTCTGAACACTCTTTTTGGTCAAGACCACGCAACACTGTAACCTTACGTAGGAAACTCCTATGACCTCAAATCAGTCCATGCTTGTTATACTGTACTGTCCACAAAAACAATTGTTACCACAACTGACCATCTGTATGTGGTGCATGGCTGACCCACCTACAGACTCTCCTCATTACATTCCAGCCAGAATGCAGACTGAGCAGAAATGAAGACACAGGCCAAGCATGAAGCATCTACACTGTACAACCATTTCTTGCAGGCAGCTGCACAAAAATCACTGCATTGCTTAAAAAGAAATTCAGAAGTCAAAGATAAAGAATCAAAGTGTGTCACAAGGTTAAAAAACAACTAAGGTAAAAGGTAATGTATTTTCAGTTATTGCATATTGTAATACATAGATAGCACGCACGCACGCACGCGCACGCACACACACACACACACACACACACACACACACACACACACACACACACACACACACACACACACACACACACGGATGCTTAAATTAATCTACACTGCATTTGTAGAGTTTGCAGTGGCTTTATTGTATTAGTTCATTAGCTACAGACTTTGGCTTTAGCTTGAGAGCAGCTATGTCTTCAAGTAATGTTTATAGAGCTACAACTCTGATCTGTAGCCATAGCCATATACACCCACAAAAAGACACATACAAAAAAGACTGACAGGGGACAATCACAGGAAAACACAACACCATGATCAGACATGCAAAAAGAAATAATTAAACCAAAAAGACAAACAACAAGAAGTTGGAGGGTTACCTACAGTAAATTGGCTGTCATATTAGTGTGTGGGAAGATGAGGTGTGGATGTTAGAAAGGGAAATGGAAGAAGAGGATGATAAAAAAGAGGGCACTTGTAACAAGGTGGTCATGCATGTGAGCGCTTCTTTCTTTTAGAGATAAATGGTGATGACTATGAAGATACAAATTGTATCTGTTCTAGGTGTATGATAAGGAGGAAGCAGGATTTAAAAAGAAATGGATGTCTGAAAAATGGAGAACATGTTCCTGCTTTTAGCAACTCTGGTATGTACAGGTTTCTTGAACGGGTACTAATGTGTGGTTTGTCCCCTGTAAGTGGGGTAAGTCCTGAGAGGGGGGGATTAAAGAGTAGCCCCAGAGCCAACCAACATCAGTACCCCAATGTGGTGGCGATCACAAAACTGCAGGGCTTCTTAATGGAAAGGAAGAAAACTACACTCTCCTCCATTAGAGACATACTCTCATAAAAAAACTCCAATCATATTCTTGGCCTACCTTGTTCCAGAGGACCAAAGTGCTCCAGGGCAGGTGAGGGGGGAGGAGAGGGAGGCAAATTTGCAGTGTCTTCAACTACAAAGGAACATAGAGGAAGAGGAAGAAACTGTATAGTCATATGAATCACGTATTGTAAGGGACTTGGAGCATCTGCCATTTACTTAAAATCAAGAGCTATACAGGTACAAGTAAGAGCTAGACCCACACTGAAGAAACCGTATCATCATCAAAAGCTGTGGATGAATGAGGGCAAATCAGCCTCTGCAACCCTGTCATGCTGCCCATGAGCTACCAGTGAATTACACTGTAAACATTGTCGGACCCCCGGTGGTCAGTTTAAAAAAGTATTAAAATGGATGTAGCAGAACCAGAGATATCATCTTTTTCACTCTACATTCTTATTCCTCGTCAAAACCTGCTGCCTACATTAACCCACAATGGTAGTCAGCCACCAACAGTTAGTAGTAAAAGTTCCGGGTATGTTATGTCAGTAGCTAATGAGTTATGGAGTTGGCTGACAACACTTTGCCAGATTTTTTCACATTTTCAAACTTGTAGTCTTCAGCTGACATAAGTGACATCACTTGAGGCAATTCATCAGACTTCATGCAGATCCCTCTGGAACAAAAACAATCCCTTTAATTTCCCTTTAATTTTGTTATTTGTAAAATGCTGTTTTACCAAATCTATGTAAAGTCAGCTCCTGCCTCATCTATTCTCACTAACTCCCCAAAACAGCCAAAGTCTTATTTGGCAAGGTGAGCAAATACAGCAAAGCCTGAGTTAGCTCAGGCAGACAACACTCTCTGCAACCCCAGTTGTAGGTTTTAGGTATATCTTCACATTGGGGTGGGGATTATTATCATCATGATAAAAAAAGGGGAATTTTGAATGATAGACCTGGCTTGTTTGAGTGTGATCATTTTTCCATTCATGTAGTTTGACTAGTTGAAATATTTAAATAGCAAAGCCAATGGGTGTTTTGGTCTCCTCCCACACGTGCAGGTTAAGTGAATTGGTGACTGGCGACTTATCCAATATGTACCCTGCCCAGTGCCAAGCTGGGACAGGCTACAGCCGCCTGTGAACACTGGATGGAAAAGGATTGCAGCACTTGTACATGTGTGTGTGTGTGTGTGTGTGTGTGTGTGTGTATGTATGTATGTGTGTGTGTGTGTGTGTGTGTGTGTGTGTGTGTGTGTGTGTGTGTGTGTGGCTTACCTGATGGCAGCCTTTGAGTCTCCTGCTCTCCCTTCAGTACCGCCACTGCCTCTGCCGTCACTTCCTGCACAATCCGCGCTGATACTTGCTCTGAACACAGACACATACAGTCACACACAGTCACCCACACACGCACGCACGCACACACGCACACAAAACATTTAGAAGAAATGACCAAAGTTGGAAAGTTTAAGGAATTAATTTGGTTTAAATCCCAAGACTGGCTGGAAAAACAGATGTAGCAAATCCCCAGCTGTTCCAGTACATCAGTGCACTGTGGTTGTACTGGGCAGCTTCCAGGTTTCAATCTGTGTGAGAATGTGAAGCAGGATGTTGCTGGAGGACAGCCTGTAGCTCAGTCAACTTTCATGGGGTTCATCAATACCAAACACTTACAAATATTCTGAAAAAAACCACACAACAATCTTATCCTCCATCCATTTCATTTTACTGTATTTTTGAGTCATGTCATGAAAACCTGCAATACAAGCCAGTATGAGGGAGCTGAAATTGTTGCCATAACTGCGGGGATGCTGGGGCTGCTGGTGAAGGCTGTGATTGTCACTATGGAAACCCAGCATTCCTAAACAAGTGCAGACTAAAAATGAAACCTGGATTATTTAGCTACTGCCAAACTAAATGTGAACCCTTTAATTCATAAAAACAAAAAAACCATCCAATCGGGCCTGAATCCAACTGTTTTCAACATTTTATCTCTTTTATCTAATATATATTATTTTATAAAGGGTGACACTGACATGAAATATCAGCTTGCAGATACTAAACATTTGTAAAATGCAATACTGAATTCAGTCTCTTCCATTAAAACCTAAGTTAATAATATGTAATTTACACTCTTCCTGATAATACTACAGTAGTGTCAACATTTAGAAAAAAGCTGTCAACATTGTCTGGCTGTAAAGGATCAAGCTTATACCTACCTACTAAGAGCAAAGAATAGGTGAATTTTGCAGGAAAAGCTAAATCTGTGACAATGATGTATGCATGTATTTTCATGCAGAAATATAGCTTTTTCATCAATCTTTCCCCAAATTGAGAGCCAAACAAGGACAATTTACTGAACTGGTCTACAGTGTCTGCATTTAAGCCTTACATTTGTCTGCCTGTCTGTATGTATCACTTTAAATATTGCATGCATTGGGGCACTGTAGAGTTCTAATCAAACCAGCCTTCATTTGCAATGCATATTAACAATGGCTATGTGGGATTGGGTGATGCTTTTACTGCTGCTGTTTCAGGACCTTTTTCTATTCGACATCGCCCACACAACACAAACAAGATAGCAGGCATACACACATGCAATTGCACACACACACACACACACACACACACACACACACACACACACACACACACACACACACACACACACACACACACACACACACACACACACACACACACACACACACACCTCTTCTGGAAAACACTTAACACAGCCCACTCACCAACTCAAAGCAGCCATATCCCATTTTCAATAGCAATAGCAATATAAATGTACCACCTATTCACTGCTTCCAGTCAAAAACCCTTTCTTCCCATAGACAATGGAAAATAGAGATGAAAGATGTCAACACCAAACACAATTAGTGGTTATCACATCAAATAATAGCACCTAAAACTTAGCCCAGGGGTCAGCTTGTGTGAATAGTTCTATTTTCTGCATGAGTCAACACATCCAAATTGAGACTTTTTAAAATATTGGGAAAAACTTTCTTTCCTTTAAACTAAATCATGGCACAACAATCACAATATGCTCCAGGTGTCTGTGTAATGTTGTCCATGGCATGTTAGTCTTTTTTAGATTATTTCTTGGGCATTTTTAGTTTTTATTTGACAGGACAGCTAAAGACATGAAAGGGGAGAGGGGGGAATGGCCGCTGCATCGAGGAGTAAACCTCTATATATGGGCGCCCGCTCTACCAACTGAGCTATCCGGGCGCCCAATATGGAAGCTATTCTAAAAGGAATTCTCAGGAGAAATGAGCTGATGAAAAATATGTGGCTAGTTAAGAATGAATCCTGACTCATCATGTTCAAAAAAGGGCCAAGTTTGTCCAAGTTTTCTTAAGGATATGAAACATCTGAATCCAGTCAGGATTTTAAGCAATGTCTTCGGAATTTCAAACATTTATCATCTGGATCACCTTTCATGTTTAGTTAGCGTTGGTGTCCTTAGAAAAATGCAGCCATTTTCTTCACAAATCAGTTGATTGTAATAATACATAGCATGCTGTATGTTCAAGTTTAAAACTGATCAAAGTAATGTTTTAAAAACTCCTGAAAGTTTTATGTGGAGATCAGAAATTGAAAAAAACAAGATAGAAAATTCTAGCGGGACTACTCCCTTGTTATTCGAAAGAGGCTTCTTGCATATTCCTTGGGAGGGTAAAAAAATGCTGTCTCTTTTCCAGACACACACTTAAAAAGGGACAATTTTCAAAAGTAACATCGAGGGCGCTGGGTTCAATGAGGCATCATGCAGTCTTAGTCTTCCGAACAAATCCACAAAAATGCACACAAAGCACATAGTAATAGCACTGTAAAAAAAAAAATGACCTTGTCACAGCCACAAAGCTAGCTGGCAGTGATAACAACTAGCCTGGTCTGGTTGTCTCAGCATGTCTCTGACAGAGTGATGTCAAATGACATAGCAGCCTGCCTTTCATTGGCTTTGACAGGAGAATAACTCACATGCACAAATAGCTGTTAGATAGCCTTTGATATACGGAAAGGTTGCATCATATCTGCGTATCTACATCCATCCAAACGTAACAGCGTACATAAACACAGACACAGTCTCCAAATTAAGTAAAAGCGTGTATTACCTGTATGACAGGCAGACTGAAGCTGAGAACGCTCCCTCTCTGAGCAGAGACTACGACTGGAAGCCCAAGTCAATGCAACACACAGCCAGCCAGCCAGCCAGCCAGCCAGCCAGACACACACACACACACACACACACACAGCAGAACTGAGAGGGCACGGAGAGAGCAGGAGTGCCGTTTGGTATAATACCAGCCGGCACCCAAAATGTGTGTTGCCATAGCAACAGACAGTGGTCTACTGATTTGAGTCCCAGTGTAATTCAGATTTAGTTCAGCTTTACTTTTAAACCACTTCCTCTACTCCATTATTGTAGCCACATTCTCAGAGGTGACAACTTTTACAAAACATATTACCCTTAATATTTACTTAATATTATAGGTTTGTATTTTATTTACCTAATATTGTCTTCATACTGTATATTGATTTTCCATTTCTACTTCTGTCTTCTCTGAATATATGACATCTATTGCATCTTTTTCTACCTTGGAAGAAGAATCCCTCCTATGTTGCTCTGTCTGAGGTTTGTTCATTTGTTTTGTTGTATTTTCTTATCCAAATTTAGGGTCGAAGAATAGAAGTCTTGTATTACACATTGTAAAGCCCTCTGAGGCAAAGTTGTGATTCAGACATCCTCAAACTTTGGATTTGTCCCTTTTTGTTTGTGTCAACACTTCACACCAGAGCTTCCTTTGGTCAAATCTCTTCTCTGCTTTAGCAAAAAATACTGGTTTAGGCTGATGAGATTGAGAGACTTTAACAACAACAAAATCTTGTCTAGGCTTCTTGACAGTATGCCCAGTTACTTGCGTCAGCTCAATGACATTGACATCAGTCAATGCAATATCCCTAATATAACACAAGGACTTCCTCGATATATGCAAGCCAATGACTCTCTAGAATAAGCTCAGCCACCTTTTGCATTTGTTTCTATTTCTATTAACTCAATTTGTTTTTTTCTCCCTCTCTCCAACTCTTTCTCTTGACCACTTTCAGCATGGCTGACTGGCTTTTTCAACTTTGGCTCACATGAATGTCAAGAGGGCAATTTCGTGCTTCAGTAGTTCTTGTTGTGTCTGAAGAGCTTTTCACAGGGAGAGAAGGCTCACTGAGTGCCAGCATCAGCCCTTCTGTCACCCATCCTGGCCCACTTACTCCCGCCCTGACCTGCTCTGGAGCAATGCTAATGTATGCTGACAAGATGCTCTGCAGACAAACACAGCCTTGGTTATACAGCTGCTGAGGAAAACATACATAGGTCATTATTATTATTACCGATTACTGTATGTAAAAGGGGAGGGGGGTTGTCTACAAGTGCAAGGCAATTTTCGTTTGGAAATTTTATCAATATTGTACTGCAGTGCATTTTTAGCCATTGTTTTAGAATTCTGTTCCACTTACATCAACTGATAGTGGAGACATGTGTTGGTAATCCTCTTACTTGATCGTATGAAATAATGTATATGATATCCAAGTCAGTTCCATTTGCTGATGAGGACAATGAGATTGGAGTGGAAGCATAGTTCTAAATGCTGGGCTAAAACTTACAGTAGATCATTGGCATTCCCCTCTCAGAAAGAAAAATACTGTTTTCTTGTTGACATCAGTTTCAAGCCATTACTTTGAAGTTGGAAAGAGGCTGTCTTTGATATCTTTGATACATACTAATAATGACCCAGAGGAACATAATGAAGCCTTTGCAGTTGCCAATTATGTCGGCCCACCGGCCTCATTTTTATTAGAGCGCAATGCATTGAAGCAATGTGACAGGCGTTCCGGACATAAAAAATGTGTCATCTTTAACAAGGGGTGGTCCGGATAATTAGCAGGTTAATTACTAGATATGTGTTTAAGGCACATTCACCAGATTATTTTTGTTGCAGAATTGTTGGTCTTGTCCTACTGAATTCAATGGGTGACACTCATTTTTGATAAGCAAAGTTGTTGAAATTTTATAGGCCAATAATAAACACAACTTTTGGTGGCCCTAGACACAGAAATGTGCATACACTGTAGGAACAACAACCATTCTGTTCGTATGCAAAGCAATGCAGAGATACATCGCACTCCCCATGACTGATTTACTTCCAAATTCATCAGCGTGTCAGTTGCATTTGAGATAAAAAAAAAAAAACTATGCTGAAAAGATGTGAGGGGACATTGTAAAGATTTTCACAAATCCCAAAAGGACAGTCAAATTAATATGCAGACTATATTCACCAGACACAACTTGACTCAATCGCAATTTGCTTGATAAAAATGAAAACACTGAAATGTGAGTTGAATTGAAAGTCAATTTTTCAAAACAAAACTGACCAGTTGGTTCTAAAGGGCAGGCCACAGGGTAATAATATTAGTTATATGAAACATAAAAGGCTTCAGATGAGTTGTTGTACAATTTGTTTTGTTACTGTTCTATCGCAGCCTGGAGACTCAGAAGAAATAACTGTTTACACGTACAGGTAAGAAACAAGTATCTACCCACACATATTATGTTTACTGGAAAACTTGACCCATTTGTGGTGACACACGTTGGCCAACAGAAACAAAATACATAAGTACGATAGGAAGGTAAATGTGCAAAAGTAATATAAGTGTTACAGCTGTTGACATATAAGTGGTTGTTATTTACAGTGGAAAAATGTATATATATTTACAAAATAATTCAAATTTGCAGTTTTTGTTCCAAGTCTGCCTGATTTGAGTGTTGTCTTGAATAAAGTGTCATTATGTAATTATAATATAACAAATATAAAAGTGTTTGAGGAGAAGAGTCTTTTTCTCAAACACTTTAAACTAGAGAATTTGATCAAGACTGAATGAAACTAAATAATTAAAGATGGGCATTGAGGGCATCAATGGTCAAATGACAATGAGCAGATATACTCAAAAATACTGTTATTAGCCTTCACAACTGGTGTCAGTTAAGCCCTAAAAAGCGGGAGGTGGGAGGTTAATTGGGCTTGTCTGTGGCAAGCTACAGGCGAAAAGAACAAAAGCCCCGGCAAAGTGAATTGTAGGGGAACCGTTTCCATGGTTACACCATTGGTACATTATTGTTCTTGTCTCCAAGGTGGGAGGGAGAGTGGGATGAGGGGTAAGGGAGTAGAGAGACAGATTTTGTGTTAATTATAGCAGCGTTAATAACAGTATGTGATTCTAGTGAGAGTGCTGCAAACCCACGCACACGAAGAGACAGGACACACATACAAAAACATCACTATCAAGCACAGAGACTCACATACACACATAAAAACACATCACATAACACACAAACACTGTCAAAAGTCGTAGACAAAGCTTACACATGCACTCCCACACACATACTCACACACACACACACACACACACACACACACACACACACACACACACACACACACACACACACACACACACACACACACACACACACACACACACGCAAACAAACAAATCATATAATTCATGGAAAGAAAAGACACACAAACGCATACTTATGTGTACGCACTCAAGCACACACACTCATCTATTTTATTTTTCCCTCCTAGCTGAAATGGGCTTCCATCTTCATAATTTACAATACATATTTTCCATCCCAACACAACAAACCGGTGCAAATTTGCACAAAGTTGTTCTTCAGTGATTACAATGCAACATGCCCACTGACCCATCCCACCCTCTTATTTGAGCAATCCATCAACGCAAGTAGATGCCAGGTGAGCCTCTGATGACATGTAAAACAGAAAAATCTGAATATTATAAACATGGCTTACCTGCAGTTATAGCGGGGGCACCAGTAAGATCCCCATTGAAGCCATTTTCCCTGGCAGAGTAGGAGCCTGTGGCCATGTGGGGGGGCCCACCAGGCTGGCAGGTCCTGTAGGCGGAGGAAGAGTAGCCATTGGCTCCATGGGTGCCAGTGGGTTCCTGACCCCCTGATGGGTCCCACTGAGGGGCACCGTCTTCTGGCTGTCGACTGTCTGCCATGCTGGTGCTAGCTAGCAGCAGGGGAGGGTGGGCAAGGTGTGGGGGTCTCTCCTTCTGGCTGAGTGACATAGGAATTGAGGAGGGAGGAGAGAAGGCAAGGTATGGTCAAAACTCAGCATGTCAGTGTTATTAACTGCAATGTTAGCAATGTTTCATAAAGGAGAATGAACAGTGTGCAGACCAGAGGAGGCTCTAGGACATGCTGCATCTGTCACATTCACAAATCTCTTTTTGTCAGTCATAATCCCTGCTGCAGCTTCACTGTCAACAATTCTGAAAGGACATCTGCGCTTGTGTGAGTTTGTGTGTAGGTGGTTGTGTGAAATACTGTCCTCAGGTGTTAGCAGGCACGAGGTGACAGCCACTAGATTAAACCCTATTGATTTGTGTGTGTGTAATGACTCATATAGCCAGTGGCCCAGGTGAAAATCACAACTGGTTGAAAAAAAAAAAAAAAAGAGCAGACCTTGGATGTGTGTGACTCAAGCAAGGTTGCAGGGATGTCAAGTTGGCTCTGATCAATCTGATAAGATCCAGTTCAGTGTAGTGTGTATGTAGCCGTTGCAGCGTGATTCTGTCTGATAATCTAACAGCAAATATTCCAAAAATGTCACATTTCACTACACATGGAAGGACATTGTGACATGTACAACAGGTATTTCCAGTGTTGACCAGAACCTTACAAGCACATGAAATCCCATGTTGAGAGCAGATGATTGATCAGAACAGCCTAGAGACGAGATCAAGCAGATGCAAAGGGGAGAAAGATATTGATCAACCTACATTAATCGCCTGAGGCAGGAACAGGCAGTAAGATTCAATGATCTCTCGGACAATATTGGGCAGAAGGTGGGGGAAACAGATGAATGGGTTTGATGTACCCTAAGATCAATACACAATGTGTATCAACAAATGAATGCGGCATTAGTGTAAAAGAACGAAAACCGAGATAAACAAAGGGCTGAGAGAGAAAAAGACAAACGTGAGCCTACAAGAAGACCCAAAGAAAGGAAATGCTTTAAAAATGGAATTCACGATTGTTGCAGATGTTTTGTGGCTGGTGGTACTTCAAGCACTTGCTGCGCAGTCTGTGTAGTTGTGCATAAGGGGATGTGTGAAGGAGCAATTTGTCATTTAGCTCTGCAGTCCACAGAGACTGAAGGGAAGTCTGCTGGAGAAAACAGGAGTCAATAACCAAGGTACTGCTACAGTGAGCACTAGTCATGGCATTCACAATCCATTCAATACCTGTACTATGGCTTTCTGTCTGCACAATTAGAGAAAAGAATATAATAGAATAGAATACACTTAATGGAAAAGAATAGAATAGTAATCAAAGAAAATATATCCACATATTTGTGTTTAGGTGTAAGTATTAAAAAGTAGTTTAAAGCTGATCTTTAGTATATATATTGTCAAAAGAACCAATTATTTACCAACACAAATTACAGCTGAGGCTAATGGGAAAGTTTTGGTTATAAACTGGTACTGTAACCAGTACTGGACAAATTGACATTTTGACCTCATCAGGGGATCACCAAAGTTGTTCCAAAATGTATAGCAATGCATCCAATTGTTCTGGAGATATTTAAATTAAATCTAAAAATGTCAGGTTCATGATGGTGCTAAAGGAAAAGTCAGGGGATCACCATGACCATCCATCCAGCAGTTGTTGAGCTGTTTCAGTCAGGACCAAAGTAATAGACCTACCAACTGACCAACAGAATGACATTGCCATCACTAGAGCCATGCTGCTAGCGTGGCTGAAAACAGACAAAGCCAAAACATAGACAATTCAATGAATAACATTGTTTGGTAATTACAAATGTTACAATATTCTTTTATATAATTAATAATGTTAAATACCAACCAGTTTAAAATCCATAAAAAAAAAAAAACATATTTGGAACATGTTGGGGGATGTCAATGACGGGCGAAAGGCGCTATATAAATGCAGTACATTTACCATTTACCATCGGATGAGTTGTTCTCGAGAACGCTTCGAACGGGCACACCACCCGACAACGCTGCAACCAGCAATACTGGGAACCAAGTGTTTCATAACTGCATTTTGTGTCACATGTTTGAGAGAATTTACACAATAAAGTCCTGGGAAAAAAAACCAACAACAAGCAATTGGCCCGTTCCGAACAGGCACGCACTCCATACAGGCACTGCACTAGTCACACAAAAAAAGGCTGAGAACCACTGGAATAGTATAACACAATAAGAGCACAGAGGAGCAGAAATACATTAAACCCGACAGAAAGAATAGAACTGATGAGAATATGTGACGGTTGTAAGCCATTTGCAGCTTAAATGGATCAGAGTCAGGAGTCAATGAAGCTTTACATGACTCAGCTCTGAAGGGAACATCAGTGTGAATGAAGCCTCTACGGAGAATCCACTGCACAGTCTCCTCACTCAGTCTCTATCCAAAAGCCACAACGGAATATTTTGCATTGCTCCTTAACAGTCATTGACCCTTCTGTTGCTTGTTCCACCACTGTGTACCTCCTCGAGCCTCCATTGAAGAGCACTCTCAATATTAACACAGTCATAAAATACAGAGATGAGACTGGTGTCCTAATGCTATGTCTCATTGCTGTCTGTCTGATGATGAAGGTCACTTTGAGCTCCGTGGCTGATTTCCAGACCCAACAATATCATCCTGACTGGTGGCCGAGCTCAGGGTGTCAGCTGTGATTCACGGGTGTGTGTGTGTGTGTGTGTGTGTGTGTGTGTGTGTGTGTGGGGTGGGGGGGGGGGGGGGGGGGTGTAGCCTGGCTTCCAGAAGGCCTGTTGAGCTGCTGTGTGCAACAGTCTTCAGTCTATGTTCTGTATGTTTGTGAGGAAGGATGAGCTCCATGTGTGAGTGAAACAGCACCACCTGCCGGGTTAAAGCCTGAAAGAAAACAATTGGGGCCATTACCAAGCATTATGAAAGCTCAGCATGCTGGGTTTAGAGATTAGAGAGGCATTAGGCAACATTATAATGTGAAACTACGCCTGAAACACAAACTGGAGCTGCAATGCAGTACAGTATCTCATCCCTGCTAATTAACATGCTATGCATTGCTCCACTGTGAAAAAAAAACAAAACACTGGTTCAGGGTATGATGTAAAAATACTATAATAAATAACACAACTTTGTGAGGAAAGAAGTGCAGAGGGTTGATAACATAGAGAAGAGGAGAAGAAACTTAAAAAGAATTGACTTGTCAAGATCCATTTCAAAAGAAAATGACGGAAAGGAGCGAAAGAGCAGAAAATTGTAGATCACAGGATATCATATAATATATATTGTCCAGATAATAAACTGTCCTCAAGGCATTGTGTCCAGTGAGGAGCTAGACTGTATGAGATGGCGATGTGACGTTGAGCGTGTCAGTAGACAGCAGGTCTGATGCACTTGGCAAAAAGCATGATGGTTGATGCCGATACGCTCTCTCTCTCTGTGCCGGGGAAGAATGGAGTTGAATAGTGAGCAGATGCTGGACACTGCTGCTACTGGACATTTTGGATAGTGACTTGTAACTTATTAAAGTATTACAGTTGGGGGTGGCAGTAGCTCAGTCCGTAGGGAGTTGGGTTAGGATCAGAAGGCCCGTACGAACCAAAATACAGAGTGTGGACTGGTAGCTGGAGAGATGCCAGTTCACCTTATGGGCACTGCCAAGGTGCTCTTGAGCAAGGCACCGAACCCCCAACTGCTCAGGGTGCTCTTCCAAGGAGCAGCCCCCTCACTCTGACATCTCTACATTAGTGTGTATAGCATTATAGGTCCTGAGCATGTTTGTAATACCAACAGAGTGAAAATTATGAATTTCTCCTCGCGGGATAAAGTTCTTCTTCTTCTTCTTCTTCTTCTTCTTCTTCTTCTTCTTCCTCTTCTTCTTCTTCTTCTTCTTTAGTGTAATCAGCAATTAGATGTTAGCTAAAGATCCAAATGTACTGCTCGTTGAAAATAATCCAAACACTCCAACCACTGATTTATTTTCATTAACTGATAATAAATAATACTAAGCTTGCTTAAATTGCAAAAGAAAATTGTACTTTCTGAGTGGATTTTTTTAGCTACTTACATTTTCTCCTGTTAAATGTGTTTTCAATAGTAGCTAATCAAAGTGGTTGCTAATCATCATGTGTGTATGCATGAGGTTCAAATTTGTTTTACAGTGCACACTAATAATTCATTAACTAAGGCAGTTTATGCCACGTACAGCAGCCTGAAACTGTCACATGTCCTGAAAGTGTTACGAGTGCACAGAAGGCTGAGTATAAAGGTTCAATATCGCTGCTCCTTTTCACCTACTGCAAATTGATCATTTCCAAAGAATGAATCAGCAGTGACAAGATGCATTTTCCAACACAGGGTCACTATGAGGCTATGAAAATAATTCAGTAAATTTGTTGCTCTTTTTACCCCTATGCAAGGCTCTAGTGCAGTATTACTGGAAAACAAAGTAAAAGCCTTCTACAGATGCTGCAGGGTGCCATTTTCTTCACTTTGCCCTCAGAATAGACCACTTAGGATACCTTTCCTCCCTTGACTCTGTCCGGCTGTTGCTCAGGAGGTTCTTCAGAGAAGGAGAGATGAATGGACCACAGAAGCATAGGCAATAATAAATGTTGATTTATGACTTGAGTTTTTATTAGATTTTTAATCTTGAGAAAAAGGCAAAGGAAACCCATATTTATGTATTTTTTTTAATAATTTGTTTCTTTAAAAGCTTGATTTATGCAAGGAAAGGTGATGACTTCCAGCTTTACATTCAGACAAATTCACACATTCATACTGTCAACTGCCCAGTATAACCGCAGTTGATTGCACTGAGCTGCATATGTTCCCAGTAAGGCAGAATCCATAGAAAATATACTGGCAAGGAAACACTATTAGAGGTAGAGTCAAAACAGAGCACATAAACTCCACATAGCCATCTCCTTGACCTCAAAATAGCTGTCTAATAGTCTGGCTGAAACATAAAAATTTGTCCATTAAGAGTTGTACAGAAACCTTTTAAATTTTGATTTGGCACCTGTCACTCGTCAACAGGAACAGCTTGGTAAAGTACAACTGCATGTTTGTTCAAAGACTAAAAATAGTAATTAGCTAAATCTAATGCTGATTCATACAGCAATCAAAAGTTTTCTGAAGATTAATTTGCCAGCTGTGAAAATACTCTGGTTTATTTTTGTATTTGTTTCAAGCCGATTCATCCCCTGTCAATTTAAGCATGTATCACAATGTGTGTCCAGTGTAAACAGATGAAGCAGGACTGGTAAACTGTTTGTGAACACATCAGCCATACAAATTCTGCCCAGACAAGGTAATCAAGGAGCCAATTAACCAGTCCATTTGTCAAATCCATGGCTCTTATCTGCTTCTTCTTCTCTTCTTTTGTCTGACTTCTTCACATCCTTTCACCTATAAATCTTCCTCCCACCTGTAATTTCTTCTTCCTGCTTTACCTTCCTCCACCTCCTCCTACTCACTCCTCCTCCTCCTCCTCCGCCACCAACTCTCAGCAGGCTTCATCCTTCGCTTCACTCTCCTCTCTCACCCCTCATCTCCCTCCTACGATCTGAGCACTTATACATGCCACCATCTCCCTGTGTGTGTGTGTGTGTGTGTGTGTGTGTGTGTGTGTGTGTGTGTGTGTGTGTGTGTGTGTGTGTGTGTGTGTGTGTGTGTGTGTGTGTGTGTGTGTGTGTGTGTGTGAGTCACACATGCTGCATTGCAGAGCTCTCCTCTCAGGGGCGTCTCACTGCAGGAGCCATAGAGAGGAGAGGAGCTTAGTGATGCAAGACATAGTTCCTCTAAGTGTGTGTGTGTGTGTGTGTGTGCGTGCGCACGTGTGTGTATACTGTACATATATGTATGAGTGTGTGGCTTACATATGTGTAAGGTTGCATGTTTGTACATGTCATTTTTGTAACGATTAGGATTGATACATCAGAGTGGTATATCAATTTTCTCATCTAACTCTCATCTAATAAACGCATTTCCCAAAAGGTCAAACTATTCCTTTAACTGTATCAGAACAGCATGCTTTCCTCTGTCTTCCCATATTCCTTTAACTGTTTCAGGCTATATTCTACATTTCTGTCATGATCAAAAGCACATTTTAGCCTTGAGGCTGGTTTTACTGGAGCAGGAGAAACTGGACTATCTTGTGAATAACCAAGCCAAAGTAGTTCAGGGTCAGGTAATTTTATCCACAGCTGAATAAAGTTCCTCCCTATAAGGCCTACAAAAAAGATGATTGTCATATTGTATGTAAAAGGTCTCTGCAACTTGTTTTCTTTGTCAGTAGATCTTCACAGTAAAACAAAATCAGCAATCCTGCTGTTAAAAGAAGCCTTTTATTAGAGCAGCTCTCAGTGGAGAGGTGTAACGAAGGTGTACTGTAAATGCAACTTCAAAGGCTTTTCATCAGAGAAATATGCGCATTTGTGATTTTTTTGGCATGAAAGTAAAAAGATGTTGACAGCATAAAATAAGGCTTTTTAGCAGCTTCATCCAGGAATTATGTTATTAAAAAGCCTTTAACCCAAGTACTGATAGAGAGGGCACAACACAGAAAGACACCAGTTGCTTCCTTTGAAGGACAATTCCGGCGCAAAATGAACCTAGGGGTTAAGAACATATGTATACCGAGTCGAACGTTCTCTGGGACACCGAAGCATGGAGAACTTTGTAAGTGTACAGACAGTTTATTAAAAAGATAGATTACAAAGACAGTAGCATTCGTGTTTACATTTGGGCACCATCTCAGAAAACAGTCATGAGCAGTCAAATCATGAACGCTGTGTTTGAGCTATGTTACTGGTTGCACGGCGTTTGTGGTTCGACTGCTCATGACTGTTTTCCAAGATGGCGCCCGAATGTAAACACAAACACTACTGTCTTTATAATGTATCTTTTTAATAAACTGTCTGTATGTCCGTGCCTGTCTCCACCGCATTCACCCGTGAATCAGCAGTGTGTCTGCCTGGCATACTCTGTGTTTAGGATGGCCAGTCCTCATCGTTATAGTGGCATGTGTCACTCACCTAGCTCTCCTAAGAGTCCAGCAGAGAGCCACAAACTTAGCAGAAAAAAAGAGAGCTTAGAACACAAGCTGCTAGTGCGGCGTTAGCACTAGCAAGTTAACTAGCATTTTAGAAATAGATTGTATAGTCTATTTTTCTTTTAACCAATTTTTTTTTAATAATATTGTTTTTAACTGTTTAACTGATAGTATTAATCAAACCAGCGAACTTCCGAGCACCAGAGACCTTAACGGCTATAGCAATTTGAATTCAGCAAGCTAAGTGCAAACCCCAGTGCCAGGGGCTACAGCATGCTGGTGGCCGGCGGCAGCGGTGGGTCTAACCAGCAACAGATCCACGATAAGATCCCACTGCTGGGGTTTGTGCTGAATTCGAGTTCCCAGAGTGGCAATCAACTATTTATAATGATTATCAGCCACTTCAAATTGGGGCATCCTTCTTCAACAATACAGATTTGATCATTTTAACAATACTTTACTTCAACTGTTCATACGTCCTTTGTTTCATTATTCCTCAGGGCCTGAATTTCAGCGTGGGATTGCGGGTATTGCGCATAATTTCGTAGATTACCTCAAATCAAGCACTAAAATGCGGGAAAGTTCTCTGTCAATTTACAGCAATGTCTCATAATGTTCAGCCCACATCGGCACCGGTGTGGAACCATGTACGGAATGAGGCAAGACTGCCCGAAAGGGCTACATGGATGGACTAAGGACACAGATGAAATTTAAAGAGATGATCACGAAGAGAGGAGAAGGAGAAAGACACAACAACAGTTCAGAGAATGGCAAAAATTCAAAGAGAGCGATGTAATACAACCTGAGGTAAAAATAGGACAAGTAACACCTGTAGATCACGAGTATCATCAGTATCCCCCTCCAAAGTGTATAAATCCCCCCCATTTTGAAAAATTAATTTCAGGCACTGCTCCTACCAAATAGCTTCTTCAGGACTACATTCATCAGTTGCCTCAGTTGTAAGGCTTTTTAGAAACTTGTTCTGCTCCTAATGTTCTGTTACTGCCCAGTCTATTCAGTCTATTCTAGTCTTTTAACTAGATAGATCACGATTTTGCATGAAAATAATAGGAATGAAAAACAACTACTGACCT
Source organism: Gymnocephalus cernua (assembly GCA_023631565.1). NCBI lineage: Eukaryota > Metazoa > Chordata > Actinopteri > Perciformes > Percidae > Gymnocephalus > Gymnocephalus cernua. Next base: position 12,448,288 of record CM042434.1, on the reverse strand, counting down.
CACTCATACACATGTACACAGACGATGGCAGGCACGCATTAAAACACTATCTACTATCCATCACCAACCTCACTACCTGGAACTCTGTCTTTGTACAAGTGCAGAAAACAAAGCGAAGCCATGAAAGCGTGACTGCCGTTCAGCAGGCCTTAGTGCTGATCATCTCACTAAAGGAGCTCTTCTCTTCCCACTCAGTACCGACTTCCCACTCACAGCTCCTAGCAGCCTGCACTCACATGTACATCCACCCACACAGCCATTTCATCTGTGGAGGTAACAGCCATTCTTTCTGCCTCTCTCTTTCTCTTGTTCCAAATGTTCCTTTGTGTCTTTCTGACAGGTATTCACCACATCTCAAATGCTTAGGATAAATCAATGTAGTTCTGATCAGGCTTACGAAAATGCTGTACATGTATGTGGTTTTGACTGGTTTTGGCTTCAATCATTCATGCTAGGCGAGCCACCACAGCAATCCTGGTGCACCATAATGCTTTATTTCTCATCATCATATTGCCAGCAATAAGTTATTATAGTGTATATGCTGTATAGATACACATCAGGGGGATAAAACTCTGAAAAAAAGTGTAAATGGTGAAGGTTCATCTACCCATTGGCTGACAAGTGAGATCAAGGGAATGCTACTTTACATGAAAAATACAATTAAATAGAGTACTTCCACATTTTAGTTTTATATGGTCATACATGCCTTGTGGGAGAGAGAGAGAGAGAGAGAGAGAGAGAGAGAGAGAGAGAGAGAGAGAGAGAGAGAGAAAGATAACATTCACGTACATACACCTAAGTATGTCAAAAGTGAGTTGTTTTTTCAGGAGATGAATTTATTTAACAGCTTGTGTTGGTACCTTCAATGGATCATTTGGTATGAATTTGATCAGTAATTTAGCTGTAAAGCAGCCACCACATTTGATAACACATATGGCAGGAATCCTTGGTTACCTGGTTAGGTGATCTGGGACTGGATAATGAGTCAAGCGGGATGCAAAAAATCTGTCCTCTCTCCAAATTTCACGGGTTTGTCGTCAAGATTGTCAGAAGAATACCAAAATCCAAGGGGGACAGCCTCGTACTCACACCTGGAGATTAGGAAAAATCAGATTGGCTTATTATTTTGTTGATTCTTGTTTTTTATTTTAACCTGTATTTCCACATATCCATATTAGACTGGACATTACCAATTATTTCATTCCCCATTCAGACAGTAGGTCAACAAAAAAAGCAGCGCATTACAAAATAACATATATTGTAAAAAATTAGGCAATTTCATAAAAGTTGAAAGGAGGAGAAGAACAGGAGAGGAAGAGAATGAGTTTATCATGTTTTGAGACTTTCTGTGAGCCACTCCACACAGATGAGGCAGAAAAAAACAGTAAAACACAATGTAATTCAACAGCACCACATACTGTAGCCTTTAAATAACATTTAAGCTATATCAACATCTCTTAAACAAAACCTGAACATTACATTATGACCTTCATAAGTAGAATTTAGCACACCACTGTTTAAGATGGATGTACCTAATAAACTGGCAACAGAGTATAAATGGCTATAATAACCAAGCATCTGTTGTAGAGGTAATTTGCACAAAATGTACTATTTGTACAGTTTTTTACAACCATTTGTTGTTTGCATACTGAACCCAGATGGATGCATGTTGGTTAATTGAATGAAAAAAAATAAAGATGGGCACAAAGTACCAACAGCATAGAACACTATCACCAAAAATGTATGTATATATGTATATATATATATATATATATATATATATATATATATATATATATATATATATATATATATATATATATATTATAACAAGATCTGCAAACCCACCACTCCACAAACCAGTACATGCTAAATCACCATAGAGCTGAATTAACACCTCAGTGACACACTCAAACATGATATCAACTTTATAAAAGGTAGTCTTGAATATTTTTACAGAATTAATTTCATGCTCACTTTGGTTTTTTTTTCTATACTTAGATCCATTTGCAGCTCTCTATATGTTTCTAATCACAGCCACCAATAACCTACTTTTGATCACAGGATCCATATTTAATTATTTTGTATGCTTTTATGTTGTATGTTTTACAGAGTATTTTATGACTACTGGCTCAGATGGGGTGATTATTTGGATCACCCGCAGGCACAAAATGAAGGAATACCTGGAGGCTAAAAACAGTTGTTCTGCTTTACTAATGTTAAAACTTGCTGAGCTCTTGCTACAGCTCCGTTCAGCATTCAAAAGTATATTTTCCCTTAAGCAACACTGATGGCTGCAAGTAGATCATTATATATAGAACATTATACTTGATATAACTTGAAATAATTTGAATGTATGACAGATGAAAGTGTTGCTCACAGGCCAATATGTAAAATAATAAGACGACAAATATCTAGCTTTTAAGCAGATTAGTTTCAGGCATCTTAACATTTCAATTTGTGTATAGAATTGGTATAGAAACTCTCAGACAGATGGACTACTACTACTACTGTTTACAAGGTTTCCTGAGTAGTGTCCTAAAAATACTTTTTTATCTCTACTTTTGCCAGAAGATGTAATCTCATTTCACTAAGCATTTTTCAGGTAAGAAGATATTTGATTTGAATACTTGTCTTTAGCCAGTATGCATACTCAGACTCGTCTTGTAATTACCGCTGTATCTTGTCCAAAGCAATCACCTAATGCATGGACTCATGGTTCAGACAGAGAGCCTATATTGTAATGGAAGAAAGAAAAAAACAAATTATTAATGTTTTCCTTAATTCCATGGTTTTCCTTAATTCGATGTTTTGCATAACCAAAAGTACACATCTTAACAACTAAACTGAAGGAATGATTCGACATTTGAGGAAAAAAAAAACGCTTTTCTGCTGTCTTGCAGAGAGTTAGATGAGAAAAGCAATGCTACTCTCATATCTGTCTGTTAAACCAGACGCTGATCAGATTAGTTCAGCGTAAAGACTGGAAACAGCTAGCCTGGCTCTGGATAGAATGCCTACAAACACCTCTAAAGCTCAATATTTCTACCACTTTTCACACTCTTTGAACTTATTATGAAGACCAGCTTGATTTCAACAAACTTTTTCTTTCCATGACCATTACTGTAGCTTTCTTGTACAATGTCTTGGTCCCCAACTGTATCACCCCATCATGGGTTTATTAATACATTTAGCCAGTATCTGCTTCCCAAAAAGAGCAATAAAAAGTTGATGTAAAACTGGGTTGCTAATATACTTGATTAAAAAAGTGCAGCAGTGGCATGATAATCAGACAGAACTGCCATTTGGTTTCATTTCATTCATTCTATCTCTAAATCTATTTGAATTGGAGATGTGGAAGGTAGAATCAGGGCAGAGTAGCAGATTCATATCTACAGCAAAATGTGCAAAACTTCAAATATACTTCAAATGACAAATGGTGTCTTTTTGATAAATGCTGAAAGAAAAGCCATAGCCTACTTTTAATACAACAAATTTAGCAATATGAAAATATTCAAGTTTTCTCAAGAACCATCATAACTCAGTCCATTCTATTGTTGAACTGTACAGAGAATAGAAAGAGCAGAGTGACTGTATCAATGCCAGCCTGTGGCGAAGAAAGTCAAAGCCCCAGAGCTTGGAAAGCTACAATGTTTACAGAAGCAGAAGACACATTTTTATTCATTGCCTCGGTCTGACAACAGCTGAGGGTCACAAGTGAGTCATACATCAGACAAGGAACTTGGATAGGCCTGTATGTTCTCTGTGTAAATATGCAGTTTGGTTCCCACAGCAGTTTACACCAGGAGACAACACACCTCAGGCAGAAGGCAAATCTCTGCACCTTATTATGATACTTTATGGCACTCAATGGTGAATTCAGAATTTCAGCAGTCTTCTTTTCTTAATCACTTTTTGAGAAGGAAAAATTGTTTCATAGAAGAAAAAAAAGTGCTTAGTTTTTATAGGACTATAAATATATGTGGCATGAAAAGTCATAAAAATGAATCACCCAGTGAAGACTGTATAGCCAAAGAATTCCAGAAAAGTCTGCATAAAGAGTGTGTTAAAACTCATTGTGAGATGTACCGCACTTCCCTACATGATCAACCCATGTAACTTCAATTATGTATGGTCAAGAGTTTCCAATAAAAATGCAAATGAGGAGCCTTGAAGCGAAATGACTCATAATTAATGAAAGAAAAAAAAATCGAGTAAGAAAAACCTTTGGTGGATTCCTTTAGTAGATACAAATTGAACTGTGGTGACAAAGCAGCAGAAAGCAGACAGAAACCAGAAGCAAGTCTCTGGCAGCCACACTCACCAGTTTGTCCACAATGTCATTACAGCCTTTGCAAATCATCATGGGACTAAATGATATTGTGTGTTTAAACCACCAGGGTAGTCATTTTCACTTTTGCACCTCTCATCTTGAGTTGATCTGTAGCTGCCAGGAGTTACCAGTTGGTCTTGATAAGAAGTGATAAATGTCACATTAAAACTAAACCATACTCCATAACACATACCGGTACCATACCATTAAACAAATTGTATGCCCAGAGACCACAAAATAAAGTGTTGAGCTATGTGTCTTTCTAACAGAGAAGCATTTTCATTTATACCTTCACTGACCACATGCAAAAAATGATTACATATCAATATCACCATAATTATTCAACTTACAGAGGTTTTGAACTCAATTATTAAAAAACACGGTCTGTAGCTGAAGAGAAATAAGCAAAGTAAATATGGACTCAAATGACATAAAAAGTGGCAATGCTTGAAATACAGTTATTATACTATGTTATACTTTTTGAATTAAACTGACAGGTTTGATAACCTGTGCTCAATTCAAACTTATAACTGGCCAATCATTAGGCCCAACATAACTCTAACCCTCAATTATTTAGCCATGTTACTAATGGGTTATTGATATTGGGTTATTTTACTCAACTTGGTAAAATCTGTGATGTCACAGCAGATGCCATGTCGTTGAAAACTAATTCACAAATATGATTTTGCTATAGGAAACACATACAGAGATACACACACTAGAGAGAAATAAAATGTATGAGAATCTTGTTACGTCTTGCATATCTTTCTAAGCTATGCTGTCCTCCCCCAGTGTAGGTCCTTTTTGGTCATTTCTTATGCAACCCTGTACCTCTAAACACACACACACACACACACACACACACACACACACACATACACACACACACACACACACACACACACACACACACACACACACACACACACACACACACACAAAAAGTGCTTTTGCTCTGTCTCTTGGGACTGCACATCCAGCAGCCACCTGTCAGCCCATATTTAATGCAGTCTGCAGGGGGTGATGTGTGTGTCTCTGCGCATATTGGTGTGTTGCAGGTGACCAAGCTCTTTTCTGCTTAGAATATGCAAGGTGCTCATGTATTTGCAATGTGACTGGACTAGTGGGAGGTGTTAAAATATATGTGCTGATTCTTCAAGGCCTTAAAAAAAAGGTTTTGACTCATCTCTGGATGATTCAGAAAATTGTAAGTGTAAAGGGGTTCCTAGATGGTTTGATTATATGGTTATGTAAAGCTTAAATTTTTAATGAGTGTGTGCTCTGCAAGCTAAGGCCTTCATTTCTGCCTGTATGATGCTGCAATAAAACTCACCTGGAGACGGTCCTTCCAAGAAGAAAGACAACATCAGTTGTTTCAGTTCCCCAAAAACAACATACATTTTTGCATTTGGTATGGACAAACAACATATTCTGTTTTATTTGATGGACGTGCTGCTCATAGAATGTACTATCAAGCCAACTTCCCCTCTAATGTGTAGGTATGGACCACACTGTTTTAAGGGCAGATGACAATACCCACATTTCTTTAAGAGATACAAAAAACCTCCATCATTTTGTCATCGGTGAGATCCAGAAACTTCACACTTGAAGATGAAAAAAAACTAATGACAGAAAGCAAAACAAAAAATCTTGAGTTACCTCAGAGCAAGGAGATTACATTTCCCCACAAGTAATAACTTCTAGTTAAATAGACAGTAATGCCCCTCATTTATTTCAACAAATTCCTTACAGCATGCAAAAAGTAGGCTAATACCAAAATGTAATTGATACCTAAAATGAAAAAATGTGTGCTATTCAATAGAATTTTTCAGCTGGGCAAAGTGATTATTCTTCTCCATTAGCCTCTCATGTACTGTATCAGCCTACCAGAAATGCATGTGTGTGTCCGTAAGTGTGTGTGTGTGTGAGCGCACGTACAACTATAGCAACTTTAAGCTTTAATCAGGCACTGATATATTTAGTAAGTGGTTTAGTAGTAGTAAAATTGTATGCGCAAGATGAGAAGAGATCCTTCCTTGAAGTCTGTGAACTGGTTAAATGGCACTGGGTACGTTGGGATTTTAGAATCCCAATTTCAAAGCCATTTGCCACCTCGTTCGCATTCGGCATTGTTGGCTGAATTGTGTTAAGGGACGAATGATTAATGAAATAAAATAAAGAACTATTATTCAATTTAAGCAGGGTTGACTGTAAGCACTGTCAGTATGAACTGCTGTATCTCTTTATGTTAAGGCAGATTCCACACAGGCTTAGTACAGTACTATTCAACTTAAGTTTGAATAATTCAGTCTATCAAACTTGGACAATACAGTCCAACAATGACACATAACTGTACTTTGAAGCACATTACGCCATCCATATATATGCTCCTTGTAATTTGAGCTATTGTTCATGACACAGTCTCAAAGAAGCAGGAGCGGAATATGAATATTATAGAGGAAAAGGAAGTGGAGGTGAAAAAAGCTCTCAATTGATTGCCCCTCTTTTAAGTTCTAGTAACTACCGTCAGTGAAGCGTTTACATGTAGATAAGTAAGTAAATGTAACTAATTATGAGAGAACGTTTAACTGTAGTGTATCACAATCAAACCTGTTACTATTCAGTATCTCTAAATTAAAACATTTTCTTGTACATCTAGACTTTTTTTCTTGAAAAACCCTGTAAGACACAACAGAGAAATGTGCTTATTGGCTTTGTTGCTGAGAGTTAGATGAGAAGATAGATACCACTCTAATGTCTGTCTGCTAAATATGAAACTAAGACAAGGGGGGGTGGTTAGCATAGCTTAGCAGAACAACAATTTTTCATTATTTGGACAGAATCAGACTAGCTGCTTTCAGTCTTTATGCTAAACTAAGCTAACCATCTCCTGGCTGTAGCTTCCTATTTAAGACAGACAGGAGAGTAATGTTGATGGTCTCATCTAACTCTCAGCAAGCGAGTACATTAAGATAACATAAAAAAAAATGTCTCATTAAGTTTTAATCAATTCAATGTGATTACAGACATAGTGTTCTCATCTAATTAAAGCATCTTTCAAATTATTCTGTGAGGGGCCTTTATCAAAGCTGTCGTTGACTGATGGGCACTAGAGTTATACATCACTTATGGGGACAGAGCAATCGCAAGAATTCATCCAAAAACTACCAAAACCGACATCCTGTATAGCCACAGCTGCCTTTCAGGACATCACAGGGATAGCAGAGTGTAAATGTGTAAATGATGTACTTAGTTCCTAAACTACGGTGGCTGACAGGGGCAAACTTAAGAAAACACATAAAAATAGACAAAACACAAGCAAATTAAGAAAACTTCATTAATTTGACAACACATGCGCAGCATTCAGCAAACGCGCTGCAAATATAGAAACGTGGTAAAAAGATAAACAACATTAATTTGACAATACATGCACAGCATTCAGCAAATGCGCTGCAAATACACACAACACAATGGAAGTTATTACACAACGGAAGTTCTCCAGACCTGTAGGGGAGCGCTAAGTGGAATAGCTTGACTTTTGAATAAAAAGGAAGATACTCCGATGACAGATGGGTAAAACACAAGGGGGAAAGCCTGCCTCCTCAGAGTGAAGCCTCCTATGGCGCCATTTTGATGCTAATAAACCATCACCCCCCGTTAGCATCCCATTGACTGCCATTCATTTTGGCGTCACTTTGACAGCCAATAACTTTACATCTGAAGCGTTTAAAGACTTCATTTGACCATTGTTTATTTCTAAAGAAACATGACAATGTATAAAAGTCTCCATTACCTTGTATCTCACGTTATGGCTCCGTAGCAGACGTTTTAGTAAAAATAGGCTAACGATTGTGTCATAACCACGCGACTTACTGTCGCATAGTAGAGGAATTACCGTATAGTACAGGAGAAGCTAACACGCAGTTTCGACTTACATTAGCTGTTTAAGTTTAATTGCTAATATTAACTAGCATTTTAGTTAGCAACAATTAGCCTGTGCCTATGTCATCTCCTTACATATACCTACGCTCTCCGTCTCTGCACGATTGGGAATGATTGAGATTTCTCTTGGCACAGCTACCAGAAGGCTTACAACGTTCAGACACGTTGGTCACGTCACATCTACGGCGGGAAGCTCAGTTTGCAGCTGCGCAGTAACGCTCAACCATCACCGGAAAAGTGCTTCTAATAAACTACACTCGTCTCCGCCCAGAGCAACGGGATATGTTGGCCCAGTTTATATACTGTCTTTGGTAAAACACAGGACTTTAACCCGGGAGAGTGGAGATCGCATCCCGTGTTTGTCATTTGTGTTTTTTTTCTAAGAAAGCCTTCCCCTAATGTTCACGTGACGTTTATCAGCCGTTGTGTTTTTGTTGTTTTTTCAAGCTGTGTTTTTTGGGTTGTCAGCTTGAAAAAACAACAAAAACACGATGGTCACACACTTAGGACAACATTAAATGGTTGGGTTTAGTAAAAGAATATTAGGGGAAGGCTTTTTGCCCCCCCAAAAAAAGCTTCTCTGAGGCTTTCTGGCTTTTTTCAAATGAAAAGCAGGTTGCATACATTATAATTTGGTTTGTTTTGTTTCTATACAGTCATACTTATCAAGTTCTTGATTGAGACAAATATACATATATCGGCAAATGTTGCATGCAGAAAAAAATGGCTTTCATGTGTGTATATTTCATAACAATTCTTGTCAATATGTGAGTGCCTTGACAACAAAGAGAGCAAAGGACACCGAATAGCAGTCAGGTAGCCGAGTGAAATGAAAACAAAACAAGAGACAAAGAGATGAAAAGAGATGCAGAGGAGATGTGGTCGAGAGAGAGAGAGAGAGAGAGAGAAAGAGAGAGAGAGAGAAGAAAAGAAAATGAATGTCTAGCCTAAGGAGTGGGGGGAGTCTGGGCCATTACATCACTGCTGCAGTGGCTGACAACATGAACATTACTAACGCACACACACACTCTCTCTCTCTCTCTCTCTCTCTCTCTCTCTCTCTACGTGTACAGTCTACAGTAACTGCCATCAAACAACATATGGTTATGACTGTCTTACTCTTTTGCCTTTTTATTGGGACTATTACTCAAAAATATAACTACATTTAACATCAAACCACAGAAAGGATAGAAGTCACATGAAACCTAAATACAGTAGGACCTCTTACACAAAGAAATGTAGAAATATTATGAAATATTATTCTGATGTTTTAAATTACATAAAAGAATGTTAAGTCACTAAACCTACAAGACATGGTCCAAGTCCTCATAGCAATATTGAAAGAATGAAAGAAGAAAATAAATAATAAATTAAGTGAACTAGCTCATGATCTGTGTTTATTTTTTAATAATTCAAAACTTGTTGATAGCATTTCTCACCCTCACACTGCTTACATTTTTAATGTGGTCCTGTTGAATAATATAACATTCCCTGACACGTTCATGACACAAAGAAATATAATAATCAATAACAATGTTCTTATTTAAGCTGTTATTTTGTATGCACACAGAAATACATTTGGTTTAATACAACACTAAAAACAAGGTGAAGGTTTCTTAGTTCTAAGATGCTGCGAGAAGTGTTTTTCCAAAGATGTCCAGGACCTAAGGCAAATATAATTTGTTGGAGGCTGATGTTTCGCATATAGTAAATAGCGATGTTTGTGTGTGTGGTAGATCCTTGATATTCATAAAAAGTACTGTATATAGTGTATGAAATGTACAAATTATATACATCCTCCCTCAAGCAATAGCTTGTAATTTGTAATGGATCGAATAGCTGATATAGGAATTGGAGAAATGGCTACGATGTAGCTGGGTCAGGACCGCCTGCCTTTCCGGTTCAGCCAGCAGTATGACGGAGGGGTAAGGTTGGGTACCTTTCGCATCTGAACCAATATTGTTACCGGTACCGGTGCCTGGTGTTTGATCTCAGTATTCAACCTACTACTTTTTTCGGTACCTTACTCTTACTGAAACTGTAACGCCTGGTTGTACAACTACAAAACTTCTCAGTTTTATTTAAACACAATACAAACACCCTCCCCACCCTATATGAACATTGTATCCCCCTCCTAAAAATATAAAAATATGAACATATGAACAATTGTAAACATAAAAAAAAAAGAAACACAGTCAGTCAAGCTCAAACATAGATCAAACTACTGCTACTAAGTAGTTCTTGTGTAATTCTTTTTAAGAAAGACTAGCATGTCAACTCTTTCAGGTAAGATCTGCGCCCGCTCAACACTCACTGTGTCCCCAGCTGTTGAGAACACCTGCTCTGAGGGTGTGGAAGACGCCTGAACACAAAGATATTTGTTTGCAAGCTTGCGCTGCCGTGCAGTCCACCTGAACAGTTAGCTTGCTGTAAATATTATGTTATCTCATTATTACTTTCAAGGTCGGCACAATAAATTCAGCCATTTTGCTCGCTGAAACAAAATCGGCTGACTGAGGAGTGTGCCCCCGCCACAGCCTCACTGACTCCCGGGGCTCAGTCTGGTCTGCTCCGCGGGTCTGCGGGGGCTAATAGGGAGCTACACTGGCCGCCTGGCTGCATCCAGGGGCAGCTGCTAGCTAACGGGAGCTACACTGGCTGCCTGGCTGCATCTAGGGGCAGCAGCTAGCTAATGGGAGCTAAGTGACCTGCCCAGCGTCAGCAGCGTCAGCAGCGGTGATTTCACAAACAAACCCAGTAAATATCAGACGGGATGTTGTCGTGTCTCGTCCTACCTCCAGCCTTTAGCTGAGAGAGGTTATTTCTGAATTCACATCTAGAATCAGCGGCAGCTAACAATAATAATAACGGGGATGATATTAACGTCTGGCTGGCCTGTGAGCTCTCCGAGCAGCATGTGAGGAGGAAAACACGACGGGATGCTGTGGGATGTCAAAGTTGGCAAACAAACAAACAAGCAAAGTGCCGAAATTTGGCACCGTTTGATTTTACGTGAACCAGTAATCGGTAATACTGACATGATTCGATCGGTATCGGTAAAAGTACAGGGTTTGGTACCCAACCCTGTGGTGAGGCGGAAAGGAGGAAAGAGAGGCTAAAAAAACAGGAGAAGGTCAAACAGACCTGCTGGATAATGCCACTACCATTTACCCTCATGAAGACAGCAGGGGAGAGAGAGATGGAGGGACAGCTTACATGTTTTAACATCAGATATTTTCATTGTGTTGGAATGTACACATTGTTGTTGAAACCTGACAAACAGAGCCCTGCTAGGTGTGTGTGTGGGTGTGTGTGTGTGTGTGTGTGTGTGTGTGTGTGTGTGTGTGTGTGTGTGTGTGTGTGTGTGTGTGTGTGTGTGTGTGTGTGTGTGTAAAGTGGAGGGAGCAAGAGCAAAAGAGTTGGTGGGGGTGAAGGGCACCAAAGTATACAAAGGAGCTGAATGATCAATATCTAATGTAGAGTTATGAATATTTGAGAGACAGTCATATGAAAAACTGCCAGTGAATACTGTCAGCTGTAGTCAGTTAGGTCCATCTAAAAAGTAAATTTAATATAAGGAAAGCCTCATCGACATGCTGTCAGTGATGAGGCAACTGCTTAGAGCATGGATTTTTAACACTTCTTGCACAGAGGACTGCTTTTATATTGGCAATGTTGTTGTGCAGCGGCCAATGCTTTTGGATAGGGGTGGGTAGGGGAAAATAATGCAAGTCAAACGTGTGTATTATAAATCACTTGTTAGGCCTTTTATCTCCCCTACCACCCCCAAAAGAACTCTCAAGCCATCAACCTTTTTTGATTTTTACCAATGCTAGCTAATTGCAACAGTAATATGTATGACAGGGAGTGATGAGAAAAAAAGGTATTTATTTTATTTTTTTTACTTTTAGCATCTGTAACCCTTTAAGTAAGTTAGTCATTTGATACAATACTAATATAAAACAATTATGCTTAATAGAAATTGTAATAAAAAAAAAAATAACTAGGGATGCTAATTTATTTATTTTTTCTAAACGACAGCCGACCCTCGTTAACCGATTATTTACTTTTAACCGGAAAGCAGGCAACTGAGTCCAAGTTCACTCGTCCGGGAGGCTCGGACATATTTTCCGCGTTCAGTTTCCATGGACAGCTACAGACTTGTACCGGTGGCGTAGCCACGATGTTGCGTGCATTGTCGTGGACACATGCAACTAGTTTCCGAAGAATGGAGCCTCAAGTCCACAGCGGAACGTATGTCTGAGCCTGCTTAGCTGCAAGGTTGTCAGCTGTGTGTCTGCATGGCATACGCTGTATGTAGGACGGTCGATTTAACCAGCCAGTCCTCATTGATATAGTGGCATGTATCACATAGCTCTCCGCTGTGGGCAACAGACCAGCAGTCGGTCGTGAGAGCCACGAACTTCACAGGAAAAAAGAGCTTAATATGCAACTTTAACTAGTAGTCAAGAAATAGACTGTATGGCCTATTTTTTTTTTTTTTTTTTAACCATGCAACAAACTTTTTTGTATTGTTTATAATGTATTTTTTAATTTTACTTTTTTTTTTTTTAAATAATATTGTTTTTAACTGTTTAACTGATAGCATTAATGGGTCAAAATTCCCATTGTTGGTAACCGGTTAAACGTTTAATTATTAACAAACCTAAAACAGCAATAAGCACTGATATATTACATAGTATTGATTTTAACATACTGGGTACTATATCAAGTTTCAAAATAAATCAAGTGAGAACGCATCAGCAAACACTAGCATAACCTCCCCTACACACACCCAGCAGGCCAACAACTCCTAGATTTCCAAGATTTTTTTTTCTTCTAAATGTCATTTGGCTCGCATCCATTGATTTGCATTTGCCTCCCCACCATTTCTCGCTGATCAGAGGAAATGTAATCCACTTGTGTGAGCTTATAGCTTTACATGGGGGCAGTTGATGACAGCCATAGCCGCTCAACCACATGGACCAGCAAACCAAAACAATGGTCTGCAGAGAGCTGTGCCGTTAGATCTTAATTCTCGGCAATATCAGCACCCATTTCACATTACAGGGCTAGGGTTGATCTAAAAATAAATATGGTTAATTAAATTTTAGTCCAAAGAAGATTACCTGCTTATTTTGTGACATAAAGGCACGACATATCAAAAGGTGAAAGATCAAAGGTGGGTAGTCTTTCTCTGGATGGTCTGCTGGACAATTTGTACTTCACCGTTTTAATTTGTCACTTCCAATTGGCAGAGAGGTGACCAGACTGGACACCAGAAATACATTTTGGACAAAAGTGAATCTACAGTGTCTCAATAGTCAGGCTAATGTGGTTTTCCACTCTGCACTTGAACCATGTGAAAATGAAACTGCTCAACAGAGTAACTGTCTGGAATGTCTAGACATGTCCACAAACAAACACAAATACACACACACACACACACACACACACACACACACACACACACACACACACACACACACATACTAATAAAGCCTAATGTTTTCACACATATTCATGGACACGCTACAAAAATGAGTATACCAATGTAAAAAAGAAATGCATATGCTTGAGGTTTTGGATTATTAATAAAAAACATACACATACTAATTCAGTTACACACACACACACACACACACACACACACACACACACAAGCATGACAAGGTGACAGAGATAGACAGAAAAGCAGACGGGACAAAAAAAGAGATGCACCTGTTTTTATCTCCTACAGTAAAATTACAATTGCGTCTATATGAAAGCGGCACGGTGACGCAGCATCTTTGCAGTAGCACCCAAAGGCATATGGAGGAAAGAGAGAGAGGGACAGAGGGTGAAATGCCAAAATAAAGAGAGAGGGGGAGATATTGAGAGACTCACCTGGCTAGATGGGATGTTGTCCGCGGCTCAGAAGAAAAGCTAACATCCGAGACCTAAAAAGGTGAGAGGATAAGGGGAAAGAACAGTAGTGAGGGGGATGGAGAGAGAGAGAGAGAGAGAGAGAGAGAGAGAGAGAGATTAGATTTGGCTGCCAGTACTTTGGGAGTGCAGTGGCAGGTGGCACCTTGGTTAACACACACACATGCACACACAAACACACACTGTCCGTATATCTTCGAGACAGATGGAAAGTAAGGGGTAGAGGGAGACGTGAGAAAGTAGCTAGAAGCGGAGCTGAGGTGAGAGAGTATGACTGAGAGTGGTTTCCAATCAGTTGTGGATCTAAAGGAAGCTGCTATCGCCCAGCTGGGAATAGCAGAGTACACAGGAGGGACAGAGGACGAGATCAAGAGACAGCAAGAAAGGGAGAGCTTACCAGTGTGTGTGTGTGTGTGTGTGTGTGTGTGTGTGTGTGTGTGTGTGCGTGTGCTTGTTGATGCCACATGTGCAGCGTCTATTCGACAGCATCCACAACAACTAAGATGCTTCTCTTCGCCTCAAACACACACAGTTGAAAGCTTCATGAAAGGGTAGACAAAACCATGCAGCTCCATTTAACAGATACACAAGAGCAGAGACACACTAGTTGGCTTTAGTCCAACAGCAACACAGTCTGAACATACTATTACGTGTAGACACTGCGTGCCACTGTGGGTATTTCAGCAAGAGTGCAATGAGTTCATGTAAATTTAAATGGCACTGAACGAGTAATAGACTACATAAATCATCCGTGTCAAAAATAATGAGCAAACATTTCCAATACTCAGTCCTTTCCCATGATCAATTTGGACAGCAAAGTGATTTTTTTTCTCTTACTTAATCCTGAGGGTTAAGGTAAGATAGTCGCACTCCAGGGAAAGCTAAGACTCTATCGCTCTATCATATCCTGAATTAACCCTTACACCTCGGGGGTATTGTTGCCAGGCGCCAAAACCACCAGAACTGACAAACAAATGGCTAAGCTCACTTTGGAGAAGCAGCATTAATACCAAGGTCTAGGGCACTAAAATATGAGACTTGGAAAAAGAAATGTAAGCTGTTCCTGTATAGTTGTGTGGTGTTGGGCAGCAGCCATGGATAATATATTTGTCATATTTGTAGGTAAGTTGTATTGAAGAAAATAATCAGTAATAATTTTAGGAATTCATAAAAACAAACAAAATACATCTATAAATATCCCCCCTCCCCCACACTGCTGACTCAGAGTCGACTTGGACAAATGTTGATTCAGGTTAAAGGACAAATCCGGCGCAAAATAAACCTAGGGGTTAATAACATGTGTACCGTGTCGACCGTTCTCTGGGATTTGTTTTCATGCTAACCGAATGTGACCAGGTTTAGCCCAAACCGCTAAATAGCTTATAAAGCTAGTTGTCGGGGCACGGGTAAAGTAAAAAGAAATCGCTATTTTATACCACTAACAAGGCTCAACACAGCACCACACTTTGTACGTTTGTAAGTGTAAGTGTACAGACAGTTTATTAAAAAGATAGTTTATAAAGACAGTACCATTCACGTATACAGGCAGGCGCCATCTTGGGAAAACAGTCACGACCAGTCGAATGACGGACGCAATACTTGAGCTATGTAGCTATGCTACCGATGACTAGCACTTGCGCTAAAACTGGTCACATTCGATTAGCATGAAAACAAATCCCAGAGAACGGTCGACTCGGCACGTGTCATTAACCCCTAGGTTCATTTTGTGCCGGATTTGTCCTTTAAGCTAAGGTCCTTTCATTGAACTCATCACACTGTTGTAAACAGAAAGGCCTCTGGGAAAACCTCATCTTGAATGCTTGCAATCTCATTCTTCAAGTCATCACACAAAGCCTAAATGCTGTGCATTGTCTTTGTGTCGGAAATGTCTTGAAACTGGACTCCCGGATCTATCTTCTCGGTGCATGCCCACACAAACACAGCCCCTTTTTTCTAACAGAGAGTTATTTTCAGTCTAAACACATGTCTACTTTCCCAATCTTGTACCCCTGAAGAGAAAGGACAATAGGTTTAGATGAAATGTCACATAGGACCAGCAGGGGGAGCACATAAAAAAACCAAGATGACACTGTGGGTCTCAGGTATATAAAGGATTAATTATGTCCACAGTCATTACACTGCTGGTGTAAACAGCTGTAACACTACAAATATAAACATATCTGTTCTCTCAGAAGGCACAACTCCAACATACAGAGAATGATGCAGGGAAGAGAGGTGAAAAAAGAAGAATTCAGGTTTTTTTCCTTTATCTGAGCAGGGTATATTTGTTTATTTGTATATTTGTTGTTTGTCAACCAGTAAGTAAGTAAGTAAGCTTGTCTGTGCTTGTTTCACAGCTTCATCAGACTAATGCCACTCTGTATCTGATCAAAATGAAGACAGCTTTTCAGGAACATAACAGTTCCTAGGGCTTTGCACCATTATCGCACAGTGTCTGTCTGAATTTCCATCATCATTTAAAATGTCTTGAAATTAGTAACCTTTTACCCTTTTATGTGAAGTGGTTCCAACTAGCAAATTCTCTCAAGAGTGGAATTTCATGCTGGGCATTTTCTTGTTTCCGAAGGCTACGTTTGAAAAAAAAAACAAAGCATTAGTAAAAGCTTGTCAATTTAATGTAATGTCTTGCTGTTGTAAGACCACACTATTGGTATACGAACCCATCCAACACACCATGCTTGTGAGACAGAACAGCTTATAGCAAACATCCATACAAATAACAGTACATGTGTATATTCTAACTTGATTTCCCTTTGCATTTTACTCTTAACGGATGGGAACTAACAAGTAATCAGAGACCTCAGCGGGCCGTCCTGCTTAGCTTCCTGTCTGCCCTGCTGTTATAAACACAAACTATTATTAATCTGATCAAATGGTGTTTGACAAAGTCGCTGGATTCCACACGAGACTCAGCTGATGATTAACCCCTGAATCAATGTGTCAGAGAAATTACATCTGCTGTATAAAAAGTTTAATTTGTTTCAGCAGGTAGTGCCGAATAGGTGAATAGATACCACCAGATGACATTGGATCTACAGTCATGCTGTGATGACACAAGTGGTAATTAACAGTATTCCGGTGACATGAATACACCTAGAAATACATTTGAAAGTATAAGTATGAAACATCTTTATGGGGCTTTCTTTTTTAACCACATAATGTATATACAGTACATTTCAAATAGAGGGAAGCAATGGCAGTAACATTACACCATGTGTACACATTTCTTTACTATTTTGGGAGACTGTTTTTGTTGCCCCAACAGCGCCCCGGAAGAGCCTCCACTGAGCTCTTTCCTTGACATGATTGGACCGAACAGACAAAACAAAATGGAGGAAAGTCTAATCCTTGCTCTGTCTGGGCATCACTGCCTTTATGACCTAGCAGACAGTTATCACGACCAAAATGAAAGTGTTTGTTTAAAAAAAAAGTTAAATAGTTGTATTTATAAAAAAAAGGAATACATATTTTGTTTCTGATGGTGCTCCAGTTATCCACTTATCTACTTGCAGTTGTACTGATAGTCTGGTGTTTTGAAAAATCCAACAGAATCTGATAATGAGTGAAGTTGCGAATGCAACACATTTGTTTATCAGCATTTTTATTTTTCTGTACATGATTCTCCTATTACACTGATTTTGCCCTTTTAGGGACCTCCTACCTATGAAATTACTGTAATTCAACATCAAGCCAAAGCCCAGAGAGTCAAACACGAGTTATGACAAAGGAAATCAGAAGTTGTCTTGGAGAATAAAATAAGATGGTGAGACACTAAATGCCAAACGTCAGGTTTGTTATTGTGGCGTTAGTGAATTGATGACGGTTAGGCATTTTTCAACCTGGAAGAAAATAAAATGATCTTCTACTTGGGACAGGTTTATTCATCGAAAGGAAACTCATGGAAATAAACTCTGATATGATGAGATTAGATTTAAGCAACTTAATGAAAAAGAAGAAAGAAGAAAGAAAAGAAGAAAAAAAGAAAGAACAAAAGAAAAAGACAGACATGTGAAAACTTGACCAGTTTATGTTTGCGTCTGCAAAATCCCTGAAATGAGATTCGGAAATCAAATTATCCGCTATCGCCAGGGGACATCAACATTCAGAGGAAACTCCTCGAACTGTTGGGTCTTCTGGAGGTGTCATTGGCACTTAAAAGGAGGAGTTCATTTATTATGCAAAATTTTAGCTCCCTTTTTTTTCTAAATGGTCGTAGATAGGTTTCCACAAAGTATAGTTATGTCTCTAACTGTGCTTTGGTAAAACAGAAACAGACTCTACCCTCGTAGAAAAGCAGCTAAAGCTCATTATGCCAACAGGATATACACTCCAGGAGGCAGCAGGACAAAACAAGCAGGCAGTACTTGGGGTGGGGGACAATTCTGGGAGAAATAGAGAAACTGAAAAAAAAAGTGTATTAATCTTAAATTTATTAGTCTGTTTTTCTCTCTGAAGTAACCTAAAGTCTAACTTTCCTTTCTCTCCATGGGCAATAAACATCAGACAAATCCCATTTGGTTGTCATGATGGGGAGGGCAATAGCAGATTATTCAGTATTAACCTTGCTTCATCATGTGATGGGTCTTCCTTAAAGGTGCAGTAGGTAGGATTGTGAAGATCCAGGACTTAGCCAAAAAATCTTAACATCGACAACTTCTCAGTCCCTCCCCCCTTTCCGCTAAAGCCCAAAACAGTCTCCTAAGCCCCTCCCCCCACAAGGGAGAATGAATGCATGTGCATGAGCAGTGATTGGCTCGCAGTTAGACCCCCCCCAAGACATTTCCAGACCTCACCTTGGACCATTGAATTTCCCCTTGGGGATCAATGGAAAGTAGCTCGTGCTCGTAGTGCGCACGCTATCTACGGAGGCCCGCACCACGGATCAATAAAGTATGTATGTATATATATATATATATATATCCATCTATCATGTGATTGCAGTAGACATACAATAAAAAATAAAAATAAATTTTTCAGATATTTCATTGGCAAAGCAATTCATCGGTTAGCCTAATCGAGTAAAGGATTGTGAGATTAATTGACTGTACCTTCTGTTCTACAATATGTGCCTTCAAAAATCCATACCAACCCTGATGAAGTATATATAGTAATATTCCTCAGGTTGTTTATTTAGACTGATGTATGACTGCCAGTGTAATTCGTGCCCATGAAAACAAACACACATACCTGTGTTGTGCTAAGTGATGTAAATGAGGTGTCAGGGCAAGCTCTCCTGTTTTTTCACAAGTGTGAAATATGTTTTCTCAGCACCAATTTTAGATCAGGTCATAAAAGAATGTGTACAAGAGGCAACGCATAAAGAAAGACAGTAACAATGACAAGTTATTAGCGACTTGGCAGGAATTGAATCACATTCTAAATATCACTGAATACTTGTGATGGCCTTGGTTCACAATTCTACAAGTTATATTATACTATGGTCTAGGTGAATACTCAATTCTGATTGGTTGCAGGGTGTCCATTAAAAAGTGAAATAGGACACCTACTAAACGAGTTCCGGTGAAACTGACTTTACTGTTTACTGTTCTAAATGAATGTGCTACATTAAAAGAAAAAGAAAATGTACATGTTATTTCCAACACTGACTGTAGTTTAGTACCTCGTTCTCTGAACACCACAGGATGCCGCTAACACACAAGTTGCAAGAAGTAATTTACACTGCCCCTGTGAACGTACTTTGTTTCACGGCAATCACCTCATTCTGTTCGCTGTTCAACTCTCTACTTCAGGCTGCGGCCGACAGTACACGTGGCGGATAATTTGTTCGTGACAGTCTTTATACTGATTTGGGGACAATGACATAGTTGGATAGCTAGCTTGTCTTGTTGTTAAACATAGTGTCAAATTAAATTTACTGATTGTCAACCGTACACAATGTTATTGACTTTAAATCTTGCTTTCTGGCTCGTAGCGTTCTGAGGGTTCTATGAGCTTAATGGACTAAAAATATCTCCCGTTGCCAAGCGTGGCAAGTTGTATCCAAGGTCTGTCCTATTTACTGGAGCAGTGAACAATGTTTGCATTTCATAAGTACCTTATGGGATGGGAATGATTGTTCCAGATTTTAGTCAAACCTTTAGGTGTTACCAGGGAAACAGTTAAGGTAGGTTTATTGTCGCCATAGTGTTCTCTGCTTTTTTTTTTTTTAGCTTTGTCTAAGCTAAAAAAACGGCCTCATGGAAAGTAGCTCGTGCTCGTAGTGCGCACGCTATCTACGGAGGCCCGCACCACGGTGCCACGCGCCAGTATAACTGAAGCTTTATTGTTTGAAATAAATAAAAAAAATCCTGATAATGGACACCTCGTCGGGCATTACATAATTTTCAATAAAGACCCATATATTCATTATTTTAGTACAATTTTGTCTACAACTTTTCCTTTTACTGGGGTATCTGTCTCCATGCTGGTGTTATAGGGGGCAACACTGTAATGGTTAAACAAACTCAAGTCCAAACTGTTTTAATCCTGAGTGTTTTCATGCATGAATTCTCCGAATCGCAGCCACATACAGTATATGCCTCTTGGTAGGGGTGTATGATTCAGAAATGTTCACGATTCGATTCCGATTTTTAGGCTCACGATTCGATTCAATATCGATTTTTGATTCAAAAATGATTCTCAATTAAAAAAAACGATTCACAGTATGTAAATGTAGTTACTTTCCCCATGTATGTATGTATGTATGATATATATATATATATAAATATATATATATATATATATATAATTATACATCCCTTAGTACATTCATGTGGATTTTTTATTTAGTTTATTTATTATCTTTTATTGTCCATATTATATTATGTGGATTTGTTTGTTATTTGAACATCCTGTTATGATGTATGTGTATGTTGTGTGTGATGTCTGTAAGCTACTGGGACCTTGAATTTCCCTTTGGGGATCAATAAAGTATGTATGTATATATATATATATATATCCATCTATCATGTGATTGCAGTAGACATACAATAAAAAATAAAAATAAATAAAAAAAATAGATTTTTGGAATTCCGTGAATCGATTTTGAATCGGTAGAACTTGAATCGCGATTCGAACACAAATCAATTTTTTTGCACACGCCTACCTCTTGGTCTCTACGGTTGCCTCTGTTCTACAGTTTGTGTGCATGTGTGATTCCATGTGACTGCCTGGATGTTGGAAAAGGTGAAGCACAATAAGCCAGCTAGTTGGCTGCTCCCAGGCCTCTGTGGTTGGTTCTGAACCCACATCAGTGGCTCTTCAGCTGGGTGGGGTTTGAGAGATCCTGCCTTCAACTGTTCAGCTGGAGCACATGCATGGTCCACATTGAAAATAACTGCTATCACTGTGATGATGTTGTTTTAACAAGAGCGTTTGTTAATTAGTTTCAATTAGATGGTGTCTTAATTAGTGTGTAGGTGTTAATTCTAATGTAATAGCTTGGAAAATACAGCTATATCTGGAACCATCAGAGAGGTCTATCTCTGACACAATGGACATGATACATTTTAAGTTATTGTGGCGCCAATTACTATAGGCAATAACTTCCATCACGTTCATTTTACTGTAGAGGGTTTAAATGGAGTTGTGTGTTTATATTTTATGATATTTAATACTGGCACAAAAACTGGTGGCTATCACCACTCTCAACCAAAAAGCTGTGTTTGGCTGTGAAGAGGTTATTGTGTGTACAGGAACCCAGGGCTTAATCAGTTAAGCAGGTTCACTGCTTAAACAAAATAACATGGCCACCTCAATTCTTCTGTTTCATTACAATTCTGCTAGGATGCTCATTTGTAAACATGTAAGGACTAAGAATGTTTTAGGGGGATTTAAGCGCCATTAGTGGTGGTGTGTAAATGGTCGCACAACTTGTCGCTTGAGAGATTGGTTGTGATTGACAGTTTGGGCAAATGATTCTGGCCCAAAATTAAAGATAGAAATATTAGACAGACCTAGTCCACACGTTTTGTTTTGTTATACATAGCTTTTTCTACGCGTTTTCAGTCACTGAAAATAAATCTTTTGAAAAGCCAGGGTGAAGATTTTCAGAAACTCCATTTTCTGTGTTGACAGGGAAAAAAAGTTCTTTTGCTTGTAAAGTCAGTTGTAAAGTTGTAAAGTAAAGTGGGAAAGAGAGAGAGAGAGAGAGAGAGAGAGAGAGAGAGAGAGAGAGAGAGAGAGAGAGAGAGAGAGAGAAGCTCGGGTCATGAGCCCCCTCTATTGGCTGAAGTGTTGAAAAGCCTGATGACTGTGGGGAAAAAGGAGCTGTGTGCATCTCTTCAATTGTGTTTTTGCATTTTCTTTTGGATGGAGAGTTTTCTCAAACAGTGCTTGTGTGAACAGGATTTGTTTTGAACGAAGAAGGCAAATACCCTGTTTTGAAAAATACCCATGTATGTGTAGACTAGGCCATAGAGATAGTGAAAAAAGGCAACGGTCATCAGATTACAATCTGTGATTCTCACTCCTCCACTAGGAGTAATGAGGAAATGCTTCAAAGGAGGGTTTCAGAGTCGCACCTACTGTTGCTGATATTGTTGCTAAGAAGGTACTTGTCTGTAATGTCTAACAAGTAAGAAACAGGTTCAATTATCTCAACACTTATTCAAAACAACACACAAAACAAATAAGAGTTCATTAAAGTCTACGAAGTGAAACCATTAGTTTGTAGCATCTTTCATTTTCACTAAATTATATTTGTGCAATGCAATAAACATTTTAAACGTGCTCATATCTGGGTCTCATCATTTAGCCAGTTAGTATTTATATAAACCCTAATGAGACAGTAGTGTTTCTATTTAGCATACAACCCTTAATTTAGCATCCACTGCCCTAGTTCAACATTTTGTCCTCTATTCCTATTCAAATGATTTTCTTAACGTTTTGGTGACAAGGACTACTGTAGCTTTTTTGTTTCAAGCCACAATCCTGGAATCCAATAACAAACATTTGTCCAAAGGAAAAAGCATTAAGAATTATGTAAAGAACGGTGTGAAAAGAAATACAGTCAGAGTGCCATTGGCAGTTTAAAGGAGCTATATGAAAGGAAAACACACACCACCACCATTCAAAAGAACACTTGTCTTTTTCATGTTGTTGCTGCAATGTAGTGAAACACCATATGGATCATGTCATCACAGTAAATACTGTATCCACAATGCATACTGTGTGAATGTGCATGTTTTAGAAGGATAAAACATCCTACTGAAGCACTGTGGCTCTTTCAGACAAGTGTTTCCTCCACAGTCGACCAAAATAACCCCTAATTTCCATTCCTGAATGGAAACAGAGAAAAAGAAATCAACTGGGGGATTAGAAAGGAGAGAAAGAGAGCAATACCCTGAACACAACCTTTTTTACTCCAAATTATGTCCCTGCTCTTTTCCTGTTCAATGCATTACATTTCTTTGCCGTTTAAAAAAGGAAAAGGAAGAGTAAAAGTAATAACAAAGGCTTCACACACACATTAAAGAATAAATGACCTTGCTTAAATTAGATTTTTCTTTCTCTCTGTCACCATTGTTATCTCTCCCTTATATTGTCCCTTTCTCTCTTTGTCTCAGCGGCATTTCTCAACAGCCACAGTGAAAAAGAATCCACCAGTATCTTCAAATAAAATGCTCGCCCTGTCAGTGTCAGACTTGTACAGCTTCAGATGGTGGTGCTCTTTACAACAGAGCAAGCGTTTTCACAGCTTCTTTATGAGCTAGCGTGGGCTGCAATATGAACAGCACCACTCAATTATACTACCAGCAAGCTAATGAACACTCCCTAGTCTGTAATCTCGCACAAACACACCAGTGCACACTTACCTATAGTACAGTCCAAGCACACACACACATGCACAACACAACAACACTCGCTAGCAGACTCATATGGACAGCTTATGCTTGCTTGCTGTTCGAGTGTAGGTGGTTACAGCTTTCACTGCCACAGTCAAATCGGTGGCAAGAACAATCTTCAGATCAGTCTTCAAATGTTTCTGTTTTAAAGAGCACTAATGCTTATGGTGTGTCCCTTACCGAGCGATTGGACAGTTTATTCTGGATAATAAATTCCATCTTGCTGCGCTTTGATATATCAAATGCATAAGCACCTCAAGTCCATAACTGTGCAGTTTACCAAATGTAGCCTACTGTACTGTATATGTAATATTGCTTTCTTAAAGGAAAATGTTAGCCCAACAATGATTCAGAAAATGTCTGAATACATTTATATAGAGCCTTACCGCTCTTTTTTAAGAATCAATGGAAAATGCAATGAGAACACAGTCTGCTTTGATAGATTTTTTTGTAATCTTATGGCAAAAAGCATACCATCCAAATATGAAGCAATAACAAAGCAATGTCAATTGTAGCATTTCAATATGTGCATTTTAGCACGTTAACGTATAGTAGCTACAATTAGTATGTAAACATGTATGTCAACTGGATTTTAACATAGATCTAATGCGAGGCAAATAAAAAGCGTGAGGTGTGCATAAGGTCCATGCAAAACACTTCACACAAAAATGTGCTTCCTACAACTAAAACATGTCCTGTGTGATCACACCCTTAAAATCATTTCTGTCCTATATGCTTTATATTACAGTAAAAAATCATTTTAGCAGTAAGACATTATTGAGAAAACTGTGCTGACACTTCTGAATGTAGTCCAATATTGTGGTTAGTGTATACTACGTTAAATACCATATTGGATTCACTGCAAAGCCAGTAATATGGGCCTCTAGGGCAGTGTGTGTGTGTGTGTGTGTGTGTGTGTGTGTGTGTGTGTGTGTGTGTGTGTGTGTGTGTGTGTGTGTGTGTGTGTGTGTGTGTGTGTGTGTGTGTGTGTGTGTGTGTGTGTGTACAGTATTACTATCACAGAGACAACTATCAGGGGAGCTGTGAAACAGTGAGCCACAGCAGATCAAGTGTGCGGGTCAGTAGACTCCATCTGAGGTGAAAAATGGCAGAATTACAGGATGAGCCCTGTCATTGGTTTGTAGCATAACCCATATGACAAAATGCACTTGCATGTTGAAGCAAAAAGCAAGCATGACAGAAAATAGTGCAGGTAGGTTTGTAAGAATAAACTGCTCGATGCTGGAAACTGGGAACTAGCATGGCTAGCAGGCTCACTGCAGCATTTCACAACTTCCATTCTATTACACAACACATCATTGTCATTAACCTCTATCGTTGGCCATGCACTCACTGAGCAGGAACCCTTCTTCTCAGCTACTGTATTTGCATTGTTTTGCCATGCAGTTAAAGTATATAAACAATCAATATTTCCTGAATAATAGGTAAATCCCATTAATTCACTCAAATTTGCTGAACATTTTGCACGTCAAAGTCTAGTCAGATTGAACTCAGATTGCAAAAGGTGAATGAGGCAGGAACACAACTTGCCCCCTTCCTCATAGGCCATTTTCATGGCAGACATTTTGTCATACCACAGTATGAACAGCCCAAGTGTAAACAATAAAATGAATGATGGCTGGATTTCATTTAGCTGCTTCGGTTTCAGAGTTGTACATGCTGCCTCACTGTCACACTGTCATGGCTCTTCATCTATATGTCCAGTATGTTGGAAACACTCGTAATTTGCTGCTGCCATTGTGCTTTGTGACATTTGGGATGTAAGGAACAATACATCCAGTTATGTTGACCAATAAATTATCCTCCCTGTCTCAATTCAATTTATGCCTCACTGTTACTGTGAACATTATTGCCAAAGCAGCTCGTTGCACATTTGCATAGAAATCTGTCTGTAAAAAAATTCTTTTTAAATGGCTGGTGGTGGAGTGGACTACATGGATATAGAAAACAATCCACAATCCTACGCACCTGCCCAACCAAAAGAGGTGTGCAAAAAAGCTTTCTTACGATGTAAGGTTTAAATAAAAACATACACAATATCTATTGTATTCACAGCTGATACATCATAGAAACATACATACTGGGGTTGAATGTGTGGCTGTGTGTTTTATGTGTGTGTGCATTCAAATATGTGTTTGTGAGGTGCTGGTTGGCTCGAGGGAGTGGGGAGGGTTGCTGTGGGTGGTGATGAGCAGCTGCACAGTTTCCACAGCAACGCCCCAACTCAGTCAGTCTCCATGGCAACGGATAACAGCATTAGCTGATTCAGCCAAAGTTAAGGTTCATTATCACAGGGAAGAAAATGCACACACAAAAATATTTTTTTTAAATGGCTGGTGGTGGAGTGGACTCCTGGGAGGTATAGAAAACAATCCAACTCCTCTAAAGCCACTGGACCAAATGTGTAAGGGACAAAGTGAAACAATGACTGAAAATATTTTTCGAACTGTTAAACATAGATTTTCATAAATAATAATCTTAAAGCACACTGTAAATTTAATTTGTAGACAATGAACTCTGGTTCGAAACCGTCTTAAAGGTCCCATGTCATAAACATTTTGCTTTATGAGGGTTTTTTTAACATTAATATAATATAATATAATATAATCAGGATTTTTGGGGCCGATCACCGATTGCTGGAAGACGTATCGGCCGATACCGATCACCGATCGCTTTTATGAACTTGAAAATTACGCCATTTCGTAACAGTCACACATGTTTAGAGAATGTATCAGGAATTGTTTGGCTTTTGGTCCTAGCTCAAAATCTAAAAAATGTCCTTTCAATCACTGCAGACATTTCTTCAACATACACACACATACACAGACAGACACAGATACACACACATACACACACACACACACGCAGTCACACACCGACACACACACCGACACACACACACAGACACACACACACACACACACGGGAAAACAGCTGTTTGAGTGGCGCCAGCTGCTAGCTACACGACTCCACTCTGCCTTAGCGTTAGCTAACTTTGAAAACTCCTCATACTCCTTTCCGTGACTAACCTTCAAATGTCTGATGAGGTTGGTGGTGTTGAAATGTCTTTGGAGCTTTCCGCCTCGTGGTATTTCCTTGGCACACACGTTGCAAATCGCTAATGTAATGACTTTTTCCCAGATAGCAATGAGTCGGCGGACCACCGGCGGTGCTCCAGAGTCAGTAGAAGCGTCAGAATGGCGTAATCGCAAACACGTTTGCCGGCACACCACCGGTGACAGCCGCTTTTTAAAAGCCGTAGCCGCCTTCCTACCGCCTTTGTTCCGCGGCTGTTCTGCCGCTGTTCAGACATCTTGTAGAACTGCCAGACCGGTGAATGTAGGGAGGCCGCCATTTTAGCTCAATGTAGAAAATGTTCTCACGAGTAGTGCGTCATCTGATCGGCCTATCAGATCGGCCTTTATGGAGACCACCGATCAAACTATTTAAAGCCATTATCGGCCGATACCGATCGGTGACCGATCAATCGGAGCACCCTTACATTAATATGAGTTCCCCCAGCCTGCCTATTGTCCCCTAGTGGCTAGAAATGGCGATAGGTGTAAACCAAGCCCTGGGTATCCTGCTCTGCCTTTGAGAAAAAGTAAGCTCAGATGGGCCAATCTGGAATCTTCCCTTTATGATGTCATAAGGGGAAAGGTTACCTACCCTTTCTTTGCTTTGTCCATGGCAGTTGGTCAAGGCCACACCCCCACCCTCCACCTTGCCCCGCCTCTCTCCTCCTCATTAGCAATTAAAGCCACAGACACAGAAATGGCACCCACAGCAAAGTTTCATGTTGACTGTGTTCATTCAACACAAATTGCAAATGCACGGACTATACAGACATTAGCAAAAGCTAGCTAACAATGTAAGCACAGTATGTTTGTGTGACTCTGACTGATCTCAGAATTGGCCAGAATTATCATCATAAGTGGAGCTTTCGATTGAGTGCAAATTCTTCTGCTCAAGTTTCTACCTCAGTTTTTGCCTCATTTGCAGGTTAATTCAAGTCCACTCACATCTTTGTATTAAAGTGAAATCACATTTAGTCATCCTTTTTGCAATCTAAAATATATCATTGTGAAAAAAGGGGACAATATCAGAAGTGCTCCCTTTTGTCTCAGCCGACTGGAGGGGCGTGTTCAATGTCTTGTTTGATTGACAGCAATAGGGAACAAGGGACAAAGTAAACAAACCTGCGCTCTAGCTACAGTACAAGTCATGGGCAGACAGCATGTTGTTAGCAGTGATTTTAAAGCGTACGAACCACACCAGCATCTAACCTGACTGAAGTGACATTTGCAGGTACATTGTCATGCTGTGTAATGTGCTGCAGCTGAGCAGTTACTAAAATAACATGGGAAGCATTCGGGGCCAAGCACAGTCTAGAACCCAACAAATTGTATTGAATTTCAAAGAATCAATAAGCACTGATCAAAGACAATTAGGGCTGCAGCTATCGATTCTTTTCGTAATCGATTAATCTAGCACTTTATCAATCGATTAATCGGATAGATATTTTTTACCAAACAAATAATGCATAACGAAAATGATGTGGCTGTAAAATGATCAAGCATTTGGCTTTTATTGCTCAAAAGAACAGAGGTATTTATTCCAACTCCAACATTTGGCAATTTCATTTAATTAAGTTTCATGCTGTAATCTAGCCCTGACATCAAAGTAAATATCTGTTTTATGTAGATTTCTACACCTGCAGCATTTACCATTAGGCTACTAACAAATAATATATAATTTCCGGGGTGAGCCTATTTGCTATGGTAACCTAGCAACCTGTGTGTGTGTGTGTGTTTGTGTGTGCATGCGTGCCGTGTGTGAGAAAGAGTGAGAGACGAGGGTGCATGCATGCGTGTGTGTGTGTGTGAATGTTTCTTTTTTTTAGGCTATACTCTCTTGCAATTGAACGTGAATAAGTTTACTACTTAAAAACATCAAAGCTAAACATCATATCTAGTCAAACCGCATCACGACATCGCTACAAATACAGTATGCGATTAAAATCAGCGGCTGCTTAGGCTACGTTACCTTGTTTCAGCGACGCTTGGTGAAACAGCGTGGAGTGGATGTTTTCGGTTCAGATGCTGAATCATGGAAGTCGTACTGCTGTGGTATGCCAGGTCTACTTTGCAGGAGTAGACACATTGCACCTTGTTCTCTTCCTTTTTTAGTATGATCCCAAACTTTAGACATTCTCTGCCGTTTCTGGACGTCTTTACTCCCCGCCATCGCGCCAACTAAATTCAAAATGTATCACGGGCTAGTGGTGTGCTTCCTGAACAACGGTCCGTGTGGAACAATCAGATCCCTGCGTGTATAGTGCGCGTCATAGGAATTTAACGAGGCTTCGAGGCAGAGTTTTTGTCTCGAGGAATTTTTGTAATCGAGTTACTCGAGTAACTCGATGAATCGTTTCAGCCCTAAAGACAATGAAGCATAACTTCAAACAAAGGGTTCAGAACCTGTACCCCTGCACCATGAAATATGACCCAATTAGCATAAACACAACCCACATCAGGTGAAAACAATAACTTGACCTTGGTTTTAATATTCCTTAATATTCCCTCGCACCACATTTATCATCGCAAAGAAAACAAGGAGGAGGGACTGGGTGGGACGTGGATGAGGTTAAAGGAGAAATTAGCAAATGAGGGGAACACAAGCAGAGTAGCATTGTTACTGCGAAAGACCAGTTACTATCAGGTAAATAAAAGCAGATTTCTTTTATGACACACTACTGCAGGTTTGTTGTTGACACTTGGTCAGTTTTATAGAGGATTTCATAAAACAATTGATACTGATGACTCAGCTGTGTTGCTCAGGCATCTGTCTCCCTGTTTGTCTCACAATTGTTTCACCAATCAAATAAACAATCCACAACATTCAGTTATATTATGGAGTCATAAAAGAGTTTCTACACTAGTTTTTTTTCTAGCTGCGTGGACATTGTGACATCTGATGGCCAGATGGCAGCAGAATACATACAAAATGGTCCACCTAGCTACTGTATGCTCATCATTTTATGGTTGCCTTCCAAACCGTAGACAAAGTAGAACTAAAGTCTCACCTTTACCCCATTAAAAGATAATTACTGCTGTACCAATTTGGCACCATGTTTTCGCCTGTTTGTCCAGTAGAGCCATAGAAAACAACTTAACTTTGATTGTCTCTAAAAATGACTAAATAAATATTTATCAGCTTGTCAGTCACCATGGGTTTCCTACAATAATTCTCTCTGTGTCCATATAACAAATGCAAACCACCCAACAGTGAGCAATCCACATCACAATTGGATCACTAGCACCAGGAGCACATGGAAGCAAAAGGGGCCCAACAGCTGAGCAAACACACTTGGCATACATTAGATATATATAAGAGGGAATCAATGAGAGGGAAAATCGTCATTCTGATCTAGTCTTGCATTTCCAAGGCTGTCCCCTTCAATAAATGACTACCGTATATATATATATATATATATATATATATATATATATATATATATATATATATATATATATATATATATATATATATGCATACACTGTATATAAGGAAAGAGCAGGCAGGGTACAAACTTCCTTCTCCAGAATTCCTTCATCCCTCCCCTCATCCCTCTAGCCCCTGCTACTGAAAACAAAAAAAAGGCACATAAACTCATGTGCTGCAACACGGCAGAACACTGCAATGTGCAAATCAAAGAGAAGATGTGCCTGCTGACAAGAGGCAAATGAACTGGAGACTGTAAAAGACCAGCAAGCTTTAATGTTTTTTGTGTGCATGTGTGAGGAAGGCAGGTGGTTTACCATAATGGCTTCCACTGGGAGAAAGCAACAAAGCTCGATATACCATTTTAGCAGCTGTTGTGAGCCTAATAGTGTTGGTCTGACTAGTATCAAACGTGACCATTCAGTGTGTGTTGGGGCTTAACAGAGTAAGTCTGACCTCATCAGACTGAATGTAGACAGTTGGGGGTGTATCCTGGCTAGCTGGAGCAAGCAGTGATGTATGGGCCAGAAGAATGTGATCATTTTTATAGTTTAAGAATCACCTTTATTTATTTGCCAACACTTATATAATAAATTATGTAAATCAAATACACTTTTTGTCAAATTCAGCGAATATATAATCACGGTCACCTAGCTCTCTATTTTCTGTGTGTGCTGAAAAAAATAATCTGGTGTGGGGGGGGGGGGGGGTTGTATTTGTTTGGCAGTTGAGCTCAAATATCAATAATCTTTACTGCAATTTTAAACCAATAAGCAAAACAAAATGTTGTATTATTTCCACAAGTCTGAAAGAAGACATGTTATGGAAGCCAACTCGTCCAAAATATCAAAACTGACCATTGCATGAAAAAAAAACACAACGACCTCCACTTTTCCACTTTTGTATTTTATATTATATGTATTATTTATGTTATTGCAAAAACAGCTATAGTGAATATATCATAGCACTATAGGTGTGACAAACCTGTGCAGTGCCATGCTCATAGTTACAGTATTATATTTGTGTGTGTGTGTGTGTGTGTGTGTGTGTGTGTGTGTGTGTGTGTGTGTGTGTGTGTGTGTGTGTGTGTGTGTGTATGCGTGTGACCTGCCAGTAGTATAATCCCATCCTCTGTTCGGCTAGTGTAATCCTGTAATTTCCTCCAGTAGGGAGGTTCCCACTCACACTTAATCATATATAAACCCCCCCTAATACTGGTAATCTAGTAATCACTGTATTGGTTGCGCTGCTCTGTGTGCAGGTTCTTTTGTGTGCCTTACTTTAACTGAGTCATTATGTTAAGGTGAAAGGTGAAGTCAGTAGAGGCAGATGGACACGATAGATGACTGGATTATACATATATTATCTTAACAAAATTTCATGATCAAGCCCTTTTACCTTTTGTCATGCAACTCTCCCTGAACCTGCCTTGTTTAACTGTAATCCAATTCTTTATTTATGTATATTTTGCCATACATATTTAGATTATAGGCAGAGGGAGATAAAGTGATATCCAATTATTAGTATTAGTCGTATTCCTTACTCCAAATGTGCACAAAACAGTTTGGACAATATATAGGCTAGTTATTTATAAATATGAATGAAAATGATGTGTGATAATGTGAATGACAAACACAATACAGTTGTTAAAACCTTTCTTTTTAGTAAACTCTGTGTACACAAACAATGTTCTCAATGCTTGCATTAATGTGTAGAGCCCCTGGTGATACTTGGAGCAAAGTTTCACGTTGTGTCGAGCCTTCTTAGTGTTTTAAAAATAGTGATTTTCAAAAGGCCATTTGACCAAAAAACGATAATACTTGAAATCTTAAAAGTGGCGTTTCTGTCCTAATTATGCTTTTAAACAAATGTTTGACTCGGGTACATTCACAAAAATACCCTAGGTTGCATTTTGGCAAGAGTTACTTGCTAAAGTAAAAAGAGAGGCATTATCAGCCAAGTGTAATTTAAATTAACTTAATGTCTATTCAAGGTGGAGATTTCAACTCTAATAGAACGCTGAATAGCTTAATAAATAATAATGCAGTGCACAGTGCAGTGCATTGTGCACATGGTCCCTGATCTCCTTCCATATGTCATCATTTCAGGACACAGAAATGATGCTGTTTCTTGTAATAGTAGTTTGTCAAAAGCTGTTTATTTACATTGGCGTTTCCATTTCTGTGTCAATGAAAAAATGGCTTCTTTAATGCTTATTTTTTTCTTTTATGTATTGCCATTTTATTCAGGAAGATTGTAAAGAAGATTGTTTTTTTAAATGTATTATGTGATCTCTTTGAGGTGTTGCTTCATGTAATTGCTTATTAACTTTTTTTAACCCCCACTTTTGTGTTTAGACAAATGACAAACAAATAGTTCCTCTGCCAAGCAATCCTCTTTTACCATGAGTATGTTATATGTGGCTGGTAGAACTTTCTTTTACCTGTTATTGCACATATTATATATATATTATATATATTATATATATATACACATTGCATGTACTTTCTTGTACCTGTACCTAACCCTAACCTATTGTTTTTGCCTGTATGTTTACTGCTTTTAATGCACTGTAAGGCGACCTTGGGTGTCCTGAAACGCACCCTAAAATGAAATGTATTATTATTATTACCTCAGATGGTTTGACTGAAGAGGTAGTTCAGCTGACAGCATATACGTACAGTGAGGTGCAGTACGTTGTGTGAGGTAGGGCGTGATTAAAATAGGGTTTGGCCAGAGCAGATGGTCACAGATTAAGGTCTAAAAGAAGGGAGCTGCTTCCCCTCCCCCTGAAGAGTCAACCCACAGGTGGCTTTAGAGGAAGAAGGGTGCACACACACACATACACACACACACACACACACACACACACACACACACACACACACACACACACACACACACACACACACACACACACTACTGAGTGAGTAACATACGATGACATGTAATGTGTGCATCTGCTTTTGCTTTGTGTGTGGGTCTGCATGTGTGTAGGCTTGAGTGTTTATGGCATAACTGAAAGAGGGACGACTTGCTCCCCCAAAGACGACTGCTGAAAAGATAAAATGCAACACTTCAAAACAATGAAGGAATAATTCATGTTCCGTTCTTGTGTCTAACTTGTAAGCTTTTACTCTCTGAATTCCCACAGATCTCCAACAGATCACACACTTTACAAAGTGTCTGGTGACACTTCCAGCAATACGGCGGGAAACTGGGAAAGCCAGCATTACAGGCGATAAAAAACAAAAATCAGACGTCAGCCAAATGGACATTTAGACATTTTGTTCCTTTACTGTGTTTAAATAGGTACCGGTAATACATTCATTCAGCGTGATTCAAATTCAATTTAATTATATCTCCAGTGTAAAACATACATTTTGTTTTCTTTTTTGGGCATTTTAGGCCTTTATTTTTATAGGACAGCTGAAGACAGGAAAGGGGAGAGAAAGGGGGAATGACATGCAGCAAAGGGCCACAGGTCGGCGTCGAACCCGCGGCCGCTGCGTCGAGGAGTTACCCTCTATATATGGGCATGCACCCTACCAGATGAGCTACCCAGGCGCACGCATTTTGTTTTCTTTCCTTTGTCAAAATGCAGACTACTGCACACATCACTATCTCAGATAACATTTACCCTTATAATCAAGACTATAATCCTCATCTTGCTTGTTTTACAGCTTCGAAAAGCCTGACATTTCTGGTTAATCTGGAGCATAGTGACATTTCATTAACCCCCTGTTGCTGTTAATGTGACTAAATGCCTCTCAGACTATCCCTGGCGTGAATAAATGGACTTTAAACATAATTTAGGTGCATTTATACCTGAAATTGGTGGGTTTGGTATTTTTCTAAACACAACGGCATTATCCAAAACACGTGTTAATGCAGGCATAAAGAAGGTTATAATGTGCTAAGTGCTCTCTGCCTGCTTCTCATTTAGTTGAGAAAGAAAAACGACGATTGTATTCCTCTGCAGCGCTGTCATTTACCTAAACCTTAGGGGGCGTCGTCATCGACCTATGTGCTTCATCAAGACAAGCCATTAAGAGGAGCAGGATGGAATACAGAGTAGTCATATTAAAGCATTTCAATAAAGTGATGCAAGATTATTATCCTGACAGGGGCTGTAAAACAAAGCGATTTATGTAAGCTTATGTACTGTGTTCATTATCCGCATGTACAGTATGTTTGACGTTTTCCTCTTGTTAGGAAGGGATTTCTATAGAATAACTAAAATAATAACTATATACATTGTTTTGTGATATTATGACACTGTAACACATAACAAATGACATACCAGGCAAAATGTGCAACACCAAATTTGAGCCAGGGCTTAATACATTTCCATTTAATTCTGCTGGGGACTGCCTGAAAGCCCATTAAGAACCTTCGGGAACCTCTTCTCTATTTAGCTCTGTCATAGATTATTGCACTTTGATTGAAGATACCTCTCAAATGGCAGCTGTACTTTGGTAGCAGACCAGCAAGAAGAAAACAGAGTAGGCTAAGCAATATCTGTGATATATGACTGACATCTATTTAATTTTGAAACCCTTGTGGACAAGGAAGTGGTGGGTGTTGGGAATTTGATAGGCACTAGGTGGGAATATGGCTGTCTTTAGATCATCTCAGCGGTTTTGGCTCTCTGATAATGAGCCAGGTGAGTCCCACTGTCTGCACTGCTCACAAACTCAAGAATACCATGGAGTTTTGGCCTATACTGTAGCCTATATTGTATCAGGCCTATAATCTAGTCAATAAGAGGCCCTTAATCGTTTTGATCAGCTTCTCAATAAGTATATGTGCTTATGAACAAGTACATTATTTATTTGTTTTATTTCACACATGAAATAAAATTGCTACTTCTTATTACTGTATTACCAAGATTAAAATGAATGAAGTGGAAGCTTGTACACCTAGCTGCAGCTTCTCTGTGTTGCCTGCACCAATTGGGGTCAGGTTTTTTTTAATCGAAAGTACACGCATAATTATAGCGATTAAGACTAACGAAACAATTGGCCGGAATTGTCCTTTAAGTCACAAAGTAAAGCCTAGGATGCACTAAACATCACATAAGAGATAGCAAAGTGAAAGACACTAAGAGGTATTTTTTTTGTTTAAACATAAGCACATAAAACTGTAAATAATAATTTATTAATCCCACAAGGGGAAATTACAATGCTTTCACTCTGTTGTTATTACACACACTCAGTACCTATACATGCAACAATGGAGAGATGTCAGAGTGAGGAGGAGAGAAGGAGGTGAACAGGCACCTCTCCAGCTACCAGTCCACCACCATACTTTGATCCGTATGGGGACTTGAACCAGCAACCCTCCGGCTCCCAATCCAACTCCCTACTGACTGAGCTACTGCCAATGATACCCACACACACGCATACACTCCCACACAAGGAATGAGTGGTATTTCACATGAACACTGATGCACACACACTAAACAAATCACACAGATGCAGAACACATGCACATACACTTTCCTAGAGGAGAGGAGAAGCAACAGTAAATAGTTCGGTGAGCTGTGACTCACCCTTATGTTTTTCTTGTATCAGCCCACACGCTTTTCTAAGAGCTCTCTATCTGCTCTGCCGTGTACTGTTGGGTGCAGAGAATGTGGCTCTATTGAAATAGTTACATCCTATAGACTTCTGACAGTAGACTGGAGCCAAAAATAAATTCCCCGTTCAAAATTTGACTTGCATCTGTTTTTATTTGCTGCTTTCCTGTATGTGATACCCAGCAGGAATGCATGCGCTTCTCAAACAAGCCCTGTCTCAAAATTTGCAAGGATTGTCTTGTGCTTTGGAAGACCATCAACACCTAAAGCAATGGCAGCTGGCCTATTGTTATCTCTGTCAGCCTGCTACATCGCTGAAGTGTTTTTTTGAGATTTCTTTCCTAATTCATTATTTTTTTGTCTAGTTTTAACTATAGAAGCAATGTTTTCAGGTTCTCAAGCAAATCATATGCAGTAAACTGCATGAAATTTGGCTTACTACATAAAAAAGGATTGTGCTGCATGGTCTACTCCGGTCCCATTTAATGCCACATCTTAAGCCACAGCTTCGGGAAATTGTAGGACTGTATTAGCCTAGACTGGATTAGTTTTAGCCAGCTGTACATAATAAACTGGCAGCTGACTGCTTTGACAAGACGGAAGCACCTTTGGGAACTGAAACAGAAAATCTGGTATAATTACAAACGGACTGATAAGGCTTTACAATATAAAAAGTTACATTCCTTGAGAATGCACAATAGTTCCTCTGTAACTGCATTTTCCATCAGTGTTTGACACCTTCATTTTAACTCACGTCAATGAATAGGTTCACTCATGGAGGTTCGGCATGCTACAAATAGCAGTGGGCTATCCTGAACTCAGAGCTGTCAGGAAGACAGAGTCTGGGTATTGGGACAGACTTTTGTCGGTTTGGCGTCACTGCTCTAAGCCTCCCACAAACTAAAGGTCAGTTAGCTGCACCCCAACTATCCCTCAGCCGAGAAAATAAAAAAGAAATATTCTAGAACAGAAGCCCAACAAGTAACTTGAAAACTGATCATATCACTATGCTGTGTAGCAGGTAGAAATCTGTCATTTGACAAATGGATATACTTCAGCTGCAGGTCAGGTCAGCCATATACCACTCCTGAACCACAGCCAAAAGTGGCAATTACTGAGCTTAGACTAGTCAATGTGATGGCCCACTCCCTGACAGAACTGTCAAGAACACAACAGCTGAGGTCAGCGTTCTTTAGTCCATCAGCATTTTAACACTGATCTAGGATTACCACTTACACTTTTTATTTGATGATGGAACAATCTGTGAGTTTTTCCTTTCATGGACATGAGATGATAACCTGAGTCCCATAGGTAAAACATGAAATTTGACATGTAGTCCATTCAACGGAGATACCGGATTGGGGAAACTTTCAAAAGCACTACAATACATGTCAAAGTATCACAGAGTCCATGAATACGCTTATCTTTTCTGATATTAAATATGAACCATCAAACTTGTGAACAACTGACTAAGTTTCCAAACAGCTGCCTGCTGAAGAGCCCTGGAGCAACACACTGACTAGGGAAATACCAGCTGTTATAGAAAAACTCAGGAGCAACAGAACTCATATTCACATATGTGAAGAAGTTTCGGGAGACTTTGATGACTTACACAGAAGCATTTAATGAAATCTCAGTTGAGGAGAATTTAGGATTAAACAGTACAGTGTAGTGCCATCCCAACTTCTGAAGTTTCTGTCTTCCTGTAGGTGTATTTAAACTCATGCTGGTTAGCTGAACCTTCAATGTAAATAAAGATATTGTGGGCGCCGTAAACACATATGCTTACCTAAATCATTAGCCCAAACATCTCAGCACAGACCGACCGACAGACCGCCTGTCCATACTGCATTAGAGCCTATCCTTAGGTGTGTGCGTATGAATGTGAGTTTGTGTTATGTGTTAACATCCTCCCATGACCTTGGTGGGATGGGAGCACTTGAGGCAGCAATGTCTTATCATATAGCTGTTACATCTCCCGTCATCTATGGAGACATACTGAGTTGAACTACTCCTCTGCCTGAGACAGGTTATGACCTACGGCTGTCCTGTTGGACACTGACCTGAATGAGACCTGGGTACCACTGTTTTAACTTACATAGCATGAGTTCATAAGCTGGAATTCCCACCACACCAGCCAGCCAAGGTTAGCCACATGCTCGTAACACAAGTCAATAAAGGTATATTTTGATTAAATGTTTTGGGGCATGTAAACGCACATCTTATTGGATCACTATATTTAACGTCAATGTAAACAGTGTAGTCAGTATCTCTAATCGGAATGATTTCAATCGGGTTGGAGAACTATTGTCCAAGTACAGTACGTGCAGCTACTAACTCTACCAGCTAATAGTTGCCCTTTGTAACTGACCCTGACCTGAAAAAGAAACCTACAGGGATCAAAAAGTTTATTATCACACAGGTATTTTAGACACAATCTTAACAACACACTCAACAAAAATGTATTATACTGTATACTGACCATAAAGCCTGATCTAATCTCAGGTGGAGACATTAAATTGTTGTCTTGTAGGTATCCTTGGCCCTTTGCCATCCACTGTACAACTGAATACAAGCAGCCAGGCCAGCTAATGTACAATGCCAAGTGCTTTATCAACGACATGCTAGTTGTTTATGGCCCATGTATTCTACCTTGTTTTTTTATTTACTCTCCCTACCCCTGAAAAGAGGAGAGGTCAACTTCAAGAGCACAGATAAGTGTGTGTGTGTGTGTGTGTGGGATCATGTTCAAGCTGAAACAAAACAAAAATCCTGTATAGTGTTTCCATTGTAAAACCAAACTAGCCTACCACAATAGCACAATGTCAAGGCTTCAGCATCTCAGCAGAAAGTTTCCAGTCTAATGTGCTCACAGTCCACGGAGCGTCTCTGACACAAGGTAACATTAACATTAGCATTTGATGTAAATAAATACAATTGCTAGTTGAGATGAGACCTCCCCGCTTATCTGGCGGCAAAAGTCCCCCGCCAACGGATTAGCTCACACACTGCAGTGACACAAGGTTAGCTGATTGGGTTAGATGTTAATTTTAAGAGACCTTATTTTCTTTTATATTTACTATCGGTAGAATACTCGACTAAAATAATCGATGGCTGCAGGCCTAGTAGAAGTCATATTTAACAGTTTTGCCCATTCAATCCTACCAACATCTTACAGATACTGTAAATGTAATTGCTGAGATAGAAATGCAATGGCACGGCAAGACACAGCATTACTGTACAACAGTCATTGAGTCAATTAGGACAAGCAACACGTGGTCAGACAACAAATCCCCAGTTTAACCTAATTGTCCAAATTATCTTACCTTATCTTACAGGAGCTGAAAACAGAGTTGAACATAACATTGAGCTTCAGTGCAGTGGACAGCTGTTACTAACATTGCAAGTGAACACACCTTCTCTTTGTCTTTACTGTCTCTTTTTTATGTTTTTGTTTCCTATATCCCAGCAATGCAGTTTGTGGGTAAAATGTCATCCTCACTAATTAATGCCAAAGCAACAATAATAGCAATA
This sequence comes from Gymnocephalus cernua, assembly GCA_023631565.1. NCBI lineage: Eukaryota > Metazoa > Chordata > Actinopteri > Perciformes > Percidae > Gymnocephalus > Gymnocephalus cernua. Next base: position 12,408,582 of record CM042434.1, on the reverse strand, counting down.
CTAGCAATTGCATGAATAGTTGGAAAAATATGAATGATTTTTATTAACATGAATTTCATTAAAAAGTTGAATAACACCAGTAATGTATAAAATAAGTAGAATATTTTTTTTGTTGGCTTTAAAAGTTCAATAACGCCAAACGATGTAGAACATTGTGAGGTATGAATTTATGTTCTAAAAAGGCTGAAAGTATAAATACCTTGTATTATTATGAGATATAGCCTATCCATTGCATAGAACAAACAAGCATGACCCTAAAGAGCTGAGAGGTGACACTATGTATGTGTGTATGTGTGTGTGTGTGTTTGTGTGTGTGTGTGTGTGTGTGTGTGCACATGGATAGGCACTTGTAATTACATTTCAAACATGTTTAGAGGCTAAAAACACGTTTAAAACCTGCCCTGTTTAAGCCTGTTGGGTGCTAACTAGCAGGGGGATAACACGGTGTAGGCGACACCGATTGTTTTTGTTTTTCTCGCTACTGACAGCACTCCAAATTTACAAACAACAGAGCTACGTGTTGAAATTGACCGGAATTCTCCTTTAATGTTCATATTACTGTCTGTAGTTGCAAATTGACTGTCTGGCAAAAATGCTGCATCATGCTTACTAATCAGTGACCCCAATGCTGTTAAATCAGCATTCACACAATAATAATCAATCAAATGTTTTACCTGAGGTAAGTATCCAGAAACTGTCACACTCTGTGCCTAGCCTTGTCCAATGTGCTCCAGGCTCTGTGGATTTTTGACTTGTTCTCTCCCCCTGACCCGCCTTCAGACCCTTTCTGTGTTCCAGGACCTCCTGATTTACAAATGAACCTCTGAATATAACACACAAAATGTACCAACCGCCCAGTAATGTAAAAACCATTGCCCAGTCGAGAATATGTTATTTAATTTTTTTCTCCCCAACCATTTGGCGACCCCCAGAAATGATCTACCGACCCCCAGGTTGAGAACCACTAAGTAAAACTGTCACTATTAGGACTTCCCTCCTATTGATGTTTTTAAATCCAGTCTTTCAATCCATCTCTTATCTTTAGGCTTGTTGTGAATAAATTGTGATATTTTTTGGGCTAAATTATGATATTTTTAATGTGTTCTATGTGTAGGTTAAATCCATACTTCCCGGACAAATGGGCTTTATTTTCAGGCATAGAGCACACCTAATTGAACTTAAACCCCAGGCTAGACACTCGCTTCGTGCTTAATGTATTTACAAAAAACTCTATCTCTAAACACTATGAATCAGCATCAATCCATCATTTGACATTGCTACAAACAGTAGGAGCAAAAAAAAACATGAAAGTCCCTCATAAGAAAATCCCTCAGCGCTGTTATATCTTCTGATTCCTCATTCTGATATCTGACTGAGTCTTTCAAGCCAACTTCCTACTGCATCGACCGCACACAACACAGGCAGTGATTCATTAGCTCAGGTATAGACCACCCTGACATATGCACTTTCAGCTGATGTCTCTGCACCTGATGAATACTTAATAAATAATCACCTACTATCAAATTAGTCTTGTAAAGCAGCTTGTAATTTACTATGCGCTGTCACAAGGAGTTTCAGAATGACTCTGGCACTTTAAGTTATAGAGAACAGGCACGTCTTTGTAAAGACTGGCCAGCACCTCCCATCCCAGGGGTCCACTTCATAGAGTTGCAAACACAAGATGCCAAATGCACTGCAAATAATCTACAGATTGTTTTTTAAAATGAAACATGGTTGTGAAAAACAAAGGCTATGATATGTAGGCCTATGTCTATGTAGATCACAAAAAAATCATGTCAGAATTCAAAGCAGGGGCGCCGGGATAGCTCAGTTGATAGAGTGGGCGCCCATATATAGAAGTTTACTCTTCAACGCAGCGGGCCGGGGGTCAACTCCGACCTGCGGCTCTTTGCTGCATGTCATTCCCCCCTCTCTTCCCTTTCATGTCTTCAGCTGTCCTGTCAATAAAGGCCTAAAAATGCCCCAAAAACTAATCTTTAAAAAAAGAAGAAAAAAAAGAATTCAAAGCAGAAGATACATTTCAATCAAGGGCTGAATAATTAATTGGAATTTCATCAAAATAGCAATATGGACTAATGCAATATCCAAATCGCAGGAGGAGCAATATTTGTTAAATGCAAAATATGTGTCAAAATACCATTTTAAACTAAGTATTGTGGTGCTGCAGAGACAAATCTTATTCTACAGACTTAAAAGAAAACAAATCTTTGTTTGGTACACATCCTTGCAACAACAAAATCACACTATCATTTTTATATATTTTTCAATAATGACAATAATGATGCAAGAAATAATCAATACCTCCAATATCTTGTATCACATCGCAATTTCAGTCAAAATAATCGCAATTAGATATTTTTTCCAAACCAGCCCTATTTCCATGTGTCAACAGAGACACAGGACAAACTATAGGTGCTAACTTTGACGAATCTCCCAAATGTCTCTACTCCTCTGTCCTTCCTTACAGTCAGGATGGAAGCATGTAAGAGCCAAAGAATCACGTCAGTATAGCTGAATCTTCTCCTGTGCGTAACACAACAGGCAAAAAGCAGACCTAGGTGGAATGACAGATACCGATAGCAACCAGCCTGGTCTTCCAGGAGAATGAGCCCACTCCCCTGGCGAGGAGGAGCTCTGAGCTGGTTCCCTGATCATTTATGATTCTATGCACCCCAGCCTCATCCTGAATGCATCAGGCATTTAAATGTATCTGCACACACCGTGGGCAAGTGAACATGACAAAGGGAAATCAATATAGCCAGCCCCTATTGTGAATGAGATTTAACTAAAGCCTACATGTACTGAAAACGACCTATCATGTTTAAGATCACTATTTAATATGCATTCAGTATAAGGTCAAATATATCTGAGGTGTAACAGCCCAGGCTGCTTTAGCTGCATTTGCTGGGTTTATGATGAAGCAGGGGTTCAATGAAGAGATCAGGTCTTTATGTAACCAGCTTTCACACTTGATTTCAAAGGGAATCAAATCACCTCAACAACAACCACACAGCAGCTAAAAATGTAATTATTCTACATAAAATACCACGGAAATGATGACGATAACAAACGTGCACATATTGGGCTTTAAATTGTGTTATCAATCAGAGAAGGGCCAGCCAAAATGAGTCAGCACCTGTACTTGCACCCCTTTTTCTCTTTCTCTCTCATTAGGCAGCGTTGCTCAGACTATAGTAAATCACGATAACATTTCTATAGGGGCATATATTCTCAATGGATTTTTTTCACAGTGACTCAACGTTATAGCTTTCTATTATGTGGTAGTCGTTACTACAGTCTGTTAGCTGTGCACTGCCACCGCGGAAAGGCAAGTTCCCGCAGTGACCGCAATAGGTAGAGCAAAGATGTAGCACAATGCAGTCATCATCATTTCAACCAGTGAACAAAACAAGCATTCTAGTGCTTAATTGGACCAATACTAGCAAAGGCAATCAATAAGTCAATTATGTCAGAGATGTAGCTCCTATAGATCTGTTGCTCAGATGTGATTTCCTATCAGACTTAATGCAATTCCGCCACACTGCTCAGCTAAACCTGGCTAAAATCAAAGATGAGATAGAACAGAGCCCTAGACCCAGTTCTCCAGTAGACGACCCATGCCTCCTTTCTGCATCCACACAGAGAGGGGCACCTCATCATTTCAGCTTCAATGCTTGGTCATTCACTGTCGGGTGTAAATACTCCCTCTGACTGCATATATCACAATATGCTGTCTAATAATTGCCTTTCATACAGACTATCTTGTTTTATAAAGCTGTTATAGAAATAAAGAAGTCTAATAATTCCTACCTGTTCGGCGCAGTGTCTGTCGGTGCAACTCCGGGTCTGTCGGACACAGAGGCTCTGCAGCCTACATTTACCGTAATGACTGTACTAGTCACGCCAGTACATTACGTTCTAATGACGGCGTTGTGCTCCACTCGTTTTTTGGAAATTAGACAGACATTGACAAAACTGTACATTAATTTAAACTAGGAGAGAATTAAATGCAATGGTAATGTAAATGTAACACTCGTATTGCTTACCTCGGTAGCAGAGCCAGCTATATTACGTTACGCTGTAGCTCGATCCATCTTTCTGCAAATCAGTGAATCATAGCCTAATGATGAAATGTGCTGGCAGGTTCTGTGTAGCTCCCTGCTGTTCATTAAAAGTAAACCATGGCGTTATAATGGATACCACATGCTTCATACTCGTTTAATTGTGATCGTAAGACGTAAACGGATACGTTGCTGTTAACTTGGGGTAAACTTTAGCATAACGTTACACACATAACTTAGCTCAACGTTAGCTAAAATAGCTCCACCCTCGAGGACGCCTTTTTTGTATACACATTTTGGCGGCTTGCTTTTTAAAAAAGTAGCATTTTTAACCATGGATGTATTATCGTATTGACAATGTTTACATAAAATAATACTTTGTCTCAAAGTTGCTAAGGTTAAAATAACGTAGTCTATGCTTTTAGGGAGACGTAGAGGATCTTTGTTTTAGGTAAGATGTCAAGCGGTAGGTGCCGTTCAAACATCTTGACTTGTAGTAGCTCTTTCTCAGATTGAGAACGGCATTGTGTTTGTGTATCCACCTGTTTCCAAATACTAATGTAAAAAAAACAATAATAGCAGCCTGCCTTTTCAAGAAATGTGTGGATAATCCACATGATTTCAGTTTGATCAGTTTTCATTGGAACTAGCTTACTTTCTAGCAAATAAATAGTGTATTTGATCAGATTTTATTGTAGTGAGATTGAGATCAACATTTTACGGTATTTTCTTCAATTAGATTGCAGAGGTGGAGGTTGTGCATGAGTAAATGGTAAAGCATATATTTGCATTTCAAAATCCCAGTATCCTACAGTATAATAGCAGTATACAAGCATTTCTATTTATTATACGTATTGTCTCACTACATTACACATCCAATGTTGGGTTGTTAAAGCTGTTCTATAATATGTAAGATCGAGCACCCTCCAGAGTACAACTGATGTAGTTACAACCATGTAGAAATACAACAAAGTGCTGCTCTTCATAGTTCTGTGTGTGTGTGTGTGTGTGTGTGTGTGTGTGTGTGTGTGTGTGTGTGTGTGTGTGTGTGTGTGTGTGTGTGTGTGTGTGTGTGTGTGTGTGTGTGTGTGTGTGTGTGTGTGTGTGTTGGGCTAATTTGAAGGGATTTTGCCAAAAATGTATCATCCGTTTATTCTGTTAATTCCAGTTCAAGAGGCATTCTGTTTTTATGTTAGTTGGCTTCTATGGAGCAATATGGCCCCCATGTGGCCTCCAGAGGCTCATTTTGCCTTGAGACAGATGTGGCTGGGTAAAGTTGAGGTGGACCACCTACAGGAGAGGTGACTGCTGGCTCCCCTTTACCTTTCATGGAGAGAGAAGGCCTCTTGGTCACAGCACCAATAGAAAGAGGGGGAAGAATCCACCTGTTCATTATGTTGAATGTATATATATATATATATATATATATATATATATATATATATATATGAATAAGTGACAAAATAACGCCAACATGTTCCTGTTTACATGTTGTGACATGTCACAGCTGTGTCTCAAGTGTGACATGTTGTGACATGTCACAGCTGTGTCTCAAGTGTGTATCACTTGAGACACAGCCATCTTCTAACTGCATATAAACTGGGAACTATATTCTCAGAAAGGCGAAGCAGTGCTACTTGGGCGGAGTGATATGCTTGCAGCGCTACTTGGGTGGAGTGATATGCTTGCAGCTCTGCTCTCAGAGAGCAGGGCGGAGTGATATGCTTTCGTCTTTCTGAGAATATAGTTCCCAGTTTAAAAGATGGCTGTGTCTCAAGTGACGTTATTTGTACGTTGTTATTACGCTGTGAATATACAAATCACAACATGTAAATATGAACACGTTGGCGTTATTTTGTCACTTATTTGGAGCAGTAGGCTAGTTGGAACCAGTTACCTCCAGGATCTGTGCTAGGCTAAGCTAACGGTGGAGCCGTCAGACAGAGTTACGACACGCACGGAGATGAGAAGGGTATGTATCGGCTTGTCTAACTGACGGGGTTATGGTGAATAAGCTAATGTCCCAATAAGTTGGCGTGTTCCTTTAAGAAAGAATTAAAACAAAGATTCGCCTCATCTGAAGCATGGAGATGGGAAGCCAGATTAACAGCAAAATCCTATTCACCCCTACCAACCTGGAATAAGATAATTATCTGTACATTAATTTCATGTGATTGAGTTTCTAATTCTGGGCATCCTGTCTTTCATCCCTGGTATAAAGCAACTGACACACATACATGATGATGAGAGGGACGACCTTGACCACCATCTGCCCATTAGGCCTCCTGCTAGCTGTAAAGGATTTCATAAGGAGGTTATGCATATGGGATCAAAGCACGAGCTGTTTCACTAGGACTATAGCCCTAAAACGAGGTGACCTCCATAAATGTTAATCATCCAAATCACTGAAATGACCTCACATTACTTTGTCCTTCCAGTACTAGCTTGTATCAAGACATCTTAGTTAAGTACACTTGGCTGAAGTTGCAGACATATTAGACGTGACTGAAATAACAACTAATGACTGATCAGATGCTTCACTTAATATGTCCATTTTTAGAATTGTTGCATATCAAAAAGCATGTTATGGATTTAAATTGTCCATGTCTTGACCTGTGCTCATATACTGTATGCATGCTATAATTATATTCCTCTTTTTCATTCTTACATTTCTGCTTTAAGCTGAAATTCTCAATGATCACAGACTGTGAGATACAGCATGACTTTGTGAGGATAGAGGAAACCTGTTTTTTTCCTTCTTTTTTTTATATTTCTTCTTTTCTGCCCCCAATTCTAACTAAACAGATTCCCTGAACTGGGATCCCATGTGGGGAGTGCAGAGAGCCAACATTTCCTCTGATACACAATGGTTTGTGCTTTCCAATAATCCCATGCCCTTCATGCAGGGGCCTTAACACAACAGTAGGAGTCAAGAGCTGCAACAAGGATGTGATCCCTCACCAGGGAGCATTAACACTTTTGTCACTGTGCATCAGACAACTCTAGAAACTGTACCAGCTGGCAAAGTATGACAACCGCCACTATGATTATTAATGTTAATGTTTACTAATAACTTTCATAAAAAAATATGTACAAAAATGACAAAAAAAACCATTAAATTATAAAGCACATGTAAATCAAGTAAAAGTTACATAAATATATGTATGTACTTTGGTCTTCCTATACAGACTTTTTTAAGACAACTGTGGAAATAAATAAATAGTAAGTGACAACTACAAACAGTATACGAACCTGAGACTACAGTGGAGTTGTGCTGCTACATATTTCTTTACATACTGTACCTCTTCTACATTAAAATCTGAAGCTACAGTAGTCAAATTAAACTATTGTGACATGCTACAATACTCACAAAATATACTTACAAAACTTTTTTTTTTAAAGTATTATGCAAATAACATCAAATCACTGTTCTGGAATGTATTTAGTATCCCATTTAATGTTCCCATGGCACATTTTCTCCTTGTCCCAGACATTTGGAGTTCTGCAGAGAAAATAAAACAAAAATTAATTAATTTAATTAACAAATATAACTATTTGAGTAACCGTCAAAAACTCCTATATGTTGACTCTCAATGTTTGATTAAGATCCAATAACTGACTGGAACGAACCTTCCAATCTTTCTTATTAATCTTTAACTTCCTATATTACCTCAAATTCCTCGGAATAATGAATTAATGGATTATACCTTTGTTAATTACTCCTGCATCAATCAATTTAGTAAAAACTTGCCAAATGAATGATCAAATTGAGAATTTGTGTAGAACAAACAATATAATAATTCAGCAAAAAGCTCTGGCACACACAAACAAACTTAGTATGCATATGAACAAACTATCAAACAGGGAATTCTCAGTATTTGCGAACTTACATGTAAAAGTAAGGCACTGCTCTCTCATCTGCCATTATGTATGCAGCTCTGGCTTTGTCCACCAGACGGCAGTGTAGCACCAGAGGACTGAGCTGGGGAGAGATGGGACTTGGAGTCCTTTGATGAGGAGGAGGCAGAGCTAAACTCTAACCACCCTAACGGGACTTGTTCTAGGTTATCAGAGAGCAGGGCGTCTTCCTCGTCCTCACCCAAAGGAAACACTCGTGGGTCCCAGGGTGTCTGAGGCTGCCGGAGGACAGAGGGCATATAATGGAATTGAGAAAATCTACAAGTCTGTACATATTATACACACATCTGTAAATTGAATATATTTGACACGCTGGCATGTTTTAAAGTTTAGTATGTCCTATATGTATCAGTTTCTATGGACACAAGGATGAGAATATAACACATTTATCAATAAATCAATTATGTACTGAGCCTTACTGTATATTTGCTTAAAATTTCAAAAGCTACATAAAGAATAAGACAGACAGAAGCTAATGGGGATCTTTATAAACAAACAAACTAACAAGTTAAATTGTTAAATTGTGAAATAGTGTTGTCAAAAAAATGATTCCCCGACTAATTCAGGCGAGTGCCCCCTCGAGTCGGAACAACAACTCGGAAAGTCGGCGAAATCTTTGGTACATGACTTTCCAAGTTGGCGTCATATTACACATCAACATGGTAGACAAAAGCAAATGTTGGGTGGATGGCAAGAAACCTTTTATTAATTCACATATTGCATATCAAATTCTTGCTCACATATATATTGTTATATGGTATTAGGTTGTAACTGTTGGTTGCTGTCTACGTAGACCAAGATTAGATGGAAAAGTTATTGGTATATATATATATATATATATATATATATATATATATATATATACACCAATATATATATATATATATATATATATATACCAATATATATATATATACCAATATATATATATATATATATATATATATATATATATATATATATATATATATATATATATATATATATATAAATCCTGATAACAAGTCAAGTAAAGCAATATTGTAATGGTTTTAGGGAATGTACTGGTGCAGCAATGAGTCTGGGATAAAATCACTAAAATAAAGCTTCAAACTGGAAATAAATACTTGAAACAGCTAGCAATGTGTTGTTTAAACACTAAGCAATAGAATACAACACATCTTCTTTGTAGCGTCCATGTTGTTTTTCCACATTACGACTTAAAGCTCATGAACACATCGAAGTAAGAAGAATAACTTCCCAACTCGGGAAATGGGACCATCCGTGGAGCAAGTGAATGCAGCATAATGTCCAAAACTCCGATATTTGCTCTTCCAATATCAGTCCCTTAATTGAATTTAGACTTTGACGGCTGTATCATAGTGATGCATGGCTGTGAAGCCTCTTTTTTTTTTTTTTAAATCAAACGTTTTAATCAGGGTTTGTGTGGGTGCTGGAGTGCATAAGAAAAGAAAAGCGGTGACTAAGGGGATATTTGTGCTGTGGAGACAGTTGATTTGGCTAGTCTGGTTGAGTAGCAACCCATTCCTTCCCCAATCAAAGTGAAGTGGTACAGAGCACCGCAATCAGAGTATCAACAACTGGAGCAGAGTGGAGACAAGTATCTGTGTAGACTCTCAAAGATGCATCTAGGCTTTTTAACTCACACAATATGACTGTCTGGGAAAGCGTATTGATTGTTCTGCAACTCATTTTGTCCACTCTATACTCCTATTTCCTCTTCTGAAGCACAAATAACACAGAGGTATCTTTCACTGAAATGTTACATAACATATGCCTTCAGCAACGTTTAGGGGTTGAAGTGATAAAATGATAATGTGGCCACTATGTTGGAGACATGGCATCATAATGTAACAGGCAATAGAAGATTGTTGTGTATGATTGAGCGTGAGTTCCCTCCTATGGCACCTGAATCATCATACTCTGATATTCAAAAGTTTGTTTTGGGGATTTGGAGTTTCAGCTGTGGTGCTTTTGATCTTACCAGCCACTCCTCTGAGCTTTGCTGCTCGTCAGTATCCAACTGAGCACAACTCAACTCCACAGAGCTCTCCTCTCCTGATGTGCACATCCCGCCCCCACTGCCTGACAACCTGCTGCCAGATCTGGAGTGGAAAAAAAACAAGCACACCCCATGAAACTTCACTAGGAAATGCCTAAACGTTCCCCTTTCACACAGGCTATATTTACATGCACAAAGATGAGCAAACCAAATCTGCAATAGTTGCAACTGCACAGTCAGCACAGACAGTGGGTTTAGGATGTAATTGAATTGTCAAATGCATCTATTTGGTATCATCTTCTGATAAAAGCAGGACATGTGACAAACACTGCCTGACATTTCTGATGTTTGAGAAAGCCAATTCATTCTCCCCAACCCACCTGAGGCACAAAGTTCACCTTGTATTTTGGTATCACCTAATGTAACATTATTCAAATGAACGCTGCATTTCTGAGCCCGTGTGTGTATTTTTGTGTGTGTGTGTGTGTGTGTGTGTTTCCACCTTTTAGGAAGCCTGCAGCATTTTCTTTTTCCCCATGATGGCCAGCGCAATTTCTCTCTCTGCTCCAAGTCCAGGTGTCTCATGGAAAAAACTTTGTTTGCGAGATCCTCCACCTGAAAACACACACACACAAAAATAACAAAACAAAAATAAAAAATAAAAATATTTTTTTCCAAAAATCACAAAAAGCTAATTTCCAAAGGAATGAGACATTACCTGCCCATCCTCATTGCCCTCCTCCTTGTCTGCCTCACTGTTCATCAGAGATGAGGTGTCAACCACCCGCCAACTGCAAAAAGAAAGACAGACTTGTTGAAGTGACAGACAATGATGACGGACAGTGTGCACAGCCTCTTTCTATTTCAGAGTAAAAACTGTGTTTTAATTATAGCCACATTATGATGTAACAGAAGCGCATGAAACGCACCGGAAATTGTGAAAATGAATAGTAAGACAAAATAAGTCACGCGCTCAATACATTTGTTTTATGTTTTTAAATAAAAACATAATAAACAAATAACTACATGCGTAAGGATATAGGGGCATAGAGGCATGATCAAGAGTTGAGACATTATGATTACATTTTTGGGGACAATGAAATCCATCAGCAGACTTCATGTGCTGTAAGTCTGACCGTTAGTTTACAAAAAAAGGTCTGTCATGAGCCAAAATACAAAACCAGCGCCTTTAGAATTCCATGCAACTTCTTTAGAGGCAGTTTTGTTCCATACCTGGGTGTGAGGATGTCTTTGTACTGCAGTTTTTCCACTTTAGCCAGAGACATAGGGATGACAATGTTGTTGATGTTGTACTTACTCTCGCCTTGGCGTTTGCGAACAAAGCCCTAAAAGGAAACATGGTGCGACAGTTAACAGCGATGATTCAGAGGTGTTCACACACTCAAAGGCCTTCTACATCACCAGGTTGCCGTGATACGGGGTTACAGACTGTAGACTGACCACCTTATTCAAGGGATGCTTTTGAATGTATAGGATAAGAGTGTGTTTTACCCATTTCATTCTAATCTTGATCTTAATCTTAGATCTGGTTTGGGTAAGGATAAGGGTTAGGACATTAATGTATACGTCAATGAGGGTTATCATAAGTATACACATTAAAAAATGTGTGTGTGTTACCTGTGAGCCATGCTTGCGAGAAACCTGTGTAAAGCCTTCCTCGAGCACTTCATCTGAACTGTCACAGAGCTGGTACAGGATATCTTCCTCATCTGGGTATCACACACACACACACACACACACACACACACACACACACACACACACACACACACACACACACACACACACACACACACACACACACACACACACACACACACACACACACACACACACACACACACACACACACACACACACACACACACACACACACACACACACACACACACACACACACACACACTTAATTAATCTAGTTTTTACTCACAAACTGATTTTCTATAAACTGGTATCTGGTATACAAGATGAACACACACTTGCATACACACACCTTCTATCAGCCTGTGGATGTGTGTCATCTTCCTTTTCCTCTGATTGGCTCTCCTGTGTCGCCTCTGAGCAGAACCTGCCATCCTGATAGGTGACAGACCCTTAACTCTGCTTTTATGATGCCTTGCATGCTGCTTGTATTTGTGACCTATAATGACACGCACACACACACACACACACACACACACAAAAGATTTAATGAGGAGATAAGAAGGACAGAGGTAGAGGTAATGATGGGACGAGAGACAGGAATTACCGGGCCGATGACTGGGATCCACCTTTCATTTCAATAATTAAGTACATAGTTTGTGTTGTAGCGCCAGTGCTCTCTATTCTTACACTAATCAAGCCGATACCAACTATTAATTGCTTTACAGCATTATTTATTATTCTCCATGCCACTTGCCCATTATTTCCATCAACTGCTTTTGACTGTTTATGTAATCGCATTCTATTTCAGCTACTATTGGCTTTGATAAGAGGTCTGTTGCCATGTGCCAGGCTATTATTTTAGGTGACGTTTACTTGACAGACCGTGTTCTGCTTTTGACAAAGGAGAATTAAGATCATTCAGGCTGACAGGAAATCGACAGAGTGATGGGTGAGTGACGTCTCCATCAATTTCCAATCTGCCTCCTTTGTGTCTCCTCCTTTACTCTCTCCCTACTTCTACTACATCACTTATTTTCAGCTCACCTTTGTATTTAACAAAAAAAAAGTCCATCTAAAACATAGTGGTTGACTAAACACTATGTTTTGGATGGACATTTGTTTTTGTCCCTGGATAAACAGGAAACATTCTAAAATCAACCAATCACTGATTGTTTTGGATCAGCAATCTACACTGTGGAGAACCATGGGACCAAGAGCCACTTAAAGCCCTGAAAGCAGAGCTGCCAGAGGCATGTAAGTGCAGAAGTGAATGATAAGTCATTAGCTTCAAACAATGACACATATTGACACTGGTGAAAGGCCAAATGTTTTCATTTCCACCTACTGCTCAGTTGCTCATACAGACACAGTGGGATACCTGACATGCTAGGAAGCACGTATGATGGATGTTACACAGGGAGATAACAAGCAGACACAGCAGCCATTTTATTCACAGTGGTATTGTTTCATTTCACTACAATGAAATGGGAGAATTGCCTAAACAAACCAAACTGTCAGGTTATTATTATATTTACTCATAATACCGTATTGTTTAGAATCAATGTAAACCAAAAAAGTCATTTAAATTATCCACATGTAAATGTTTTGATCATATAACTAATATTCTATTATTTTACAGGACTTTGAATGGAAAAATGAACACCAATAAATTAAATACAAATTCTAACAATATTCCATGCACTGCTTTGGCTTATCAAATTGGAACCAAAGCGCCAGCACGTCATGTAGCTACAGTATTTCGTAATAAAAAGGCACCTTTGAAAGGTTTTGACTGTGAAGCTGCAGCAAGTAGTGTTGACTTTGCATTAACGTTAAATTACCATTGACTTCAAAAACAGACTTCAGTGCAGTTCCATCAAAGCAAAGAGAATTGGAACAAAACCAACGAGGCTCCTATCTGTTAGATGATGAACAACAACAACAACAACAAGAATGCAGGTGCAGTCTTTTAAACAGCACCTCTGGCTTTCTGTCATCAGTTGACTACGACGTCAACACAGCAAGATACAGTCTTGCTCACAAGCAGCAGCTACAGTTTAACATGTAGGCTCGGTAAGGTGCCACTGTACAAGGCACAGCAAACATGCTGTACTGTGGCAATGAAAAAAACAGCAAGTACCAGAGCTTAGGAGAGTTTTGAAACTCAGCATTTCAAAGTGAAGTACAATGTAGAGTAAAAGAAAGTAGATTAAGCAGAGGAGAGCACCATAGAACAGTAGGGCTGGGTACCGAATTCAATACTTTTTAGGCACCGACCGAATTGCCTCGATTGTATCGAGTATCAAAAAATGCCTCGTCATTCAATACCCAATTTAATGGAGTAAATCTCATCAGTGTCAGTGAGCCAATAAGCACGCAGCATGCGTCTACCAAGACCTGATAATGCTGGTGATTGGCTGTCTAATGTTACTCATCATAGAGGCATGCAGGAAAAACTTAACATTATGCACAGAGACAGGGCTCACGTAGTAGGAGCTAAAACATAAATAATACGATTTGTGCCGTAATGTGTAATGTTGTCATTTCTTTTGTTATAATGGATTTTATAAAATTGGTATCGAAAAAAGTATCGTTTAGGAACCGGTATCAAAGTCACGGTATTAGTACTGAAAAGTTTTGAACGATACCCAGCCCTATAGAGCAGTGCAGGCTTTGTAATCAATACTGGTAAAGGGCAGGATCTTACTGTTGTGCAGTGGTGTGGAGCTGTGTCTGTTGTGGTGTGTTAGACTGGACGGTTGGACATTGAAAACCAAAGGCCTTTGGGACCATTCTTCTCTGTTTAAGTGGTGGGACAGAGAAGTGTCTGGAAAAAAAGATGACACAATTGTAAGTATGCAGTCTAAACAGTTTGAGCAATCTAACGCTTTTATGATCAATTACTCAGCACATCTCTAAATGCAAGCAGTGCATGGCAGTGTATGGCGCGCAAACAAAGCACCCGCATCCATTGTTTCCTCTGCATTCCCACACACAGCAGCATCCTGATGCAAAACAAGACATCAGGATACACCAGTGTTCTTAGTCTACTTCTGTGTGTCACGTCTTGTGTGTTACAAACGTCAACTGGCAAATTACCCAGCATGGCCGGCGTGTGTTGCACCTCAGACAACATACTGTCTACCAAGTCAAATATGAAAACAAGAAATTACCGTTGTGAACTACACCTTTTATAAAAAAGTAAATAAATCAACATTACAAATGTCTTTCAAAGAAAAACATTGCTCAGCGTACTCAAGTTTCCTCATCCTCCTAAATGTTTAAGATTGTATAGGCTTTTTCCCACTGGCAAATGTTATTGAACTATGTTATTGTGGCTCCTACCAAATGAAAAAGACAACACAGGGTGCGGTGTGGAGCTGGGGGTCCTGGAGGACAGGGCCCTACTGGAGCTGCAGTTTGAATCAGGGCACAGGACTGCAGGATCACAGGATGAACAACATGAACAGGAAGATGCTGAGAGAGAAGACGATAGGGTGGATGTGGACTTCCCAGAGTCCTGAAGCACAAGAAAGAGAAAACAGAGGAAATTAATTTTGACATGATAGTATCACAAGAGCATAGTTAATGAGGTATAAGTCAGTCAGGACACAGTCTCTTTAACTACAGTATTAACTTGGATTTCTCTTTGTGTTTTGTTGGTGGTGGCTTGGTGCTGCTTCTCATTATAACAGTTACAACCGCTCTGGGCTCTAAAGTAAAATAGGTAAACTCCAATGGTATGTTAACATTCCAAAATGTTGGATTTTTACATGAGAAGTGATCTGGTTTAAATCTTTGTATATGAGCTGAAGAAGAGCTAGTTAGGGATTAGAACATGATGCCCACACACCTTATGTTTCTATCATAGGCACCATTGATTCAAAGTCCTCTCTAAACATCTCAGTCACAACAACATTAAGTTCAGACTAATAGTCAAAATTATGTTTTTAAATGTGGGTCAAAACTGGAACACAACCTAACGTACACAAGAACCTCCCTATAGACAGGTCAACCTGTCACCGCCTGTACAAACTGGCTTAAAAGATTAAAACATACCATATTAAAGCTGCATTACTGATTTCTTTTCGTCCCTTGGGGGCACCTGAACAAGTCTTAATGGCAAACTTCATTTGAAGTTGTTTTTTTTCTGGCCACCCGACAAATAGTCCCCTCTCCTTTTAGCTCTCCATCAACTGCTGAGAAAAATGTCTGGCTCCTAAGCGGCTAAATGCTGCACTTTGTTCACCAGCTAGAGGCGCGTCACAAAGACCAACCTCTTTGTACATCACACCAAGTCATTTGAACCATTACCATAAAATATTTATTAGTGCACCTTTAAATAAAACATCACAAGAAAATGAACACAAAACTGAAATTAAAGTATTGTGTATGTGATATTGGATATAATTGTAGAATGTTAGTGTATGAGGTCTTATTACTAGAAATGTGTGAAGCTAAGCAGGGCATTGCCAACTACAGGACACTTAACCTGGTAAGAACATAGCAATGTTCCCTGGCTAAATAAAGGTGCAAGCTTTGAAAAATTACATGCACTTGTTGATTTGAAGCAAATCCAAGGAATATTATCGCTTAATTAAAAGCAGGTGGGCCGTTTTAAACATTCATTCCTGTTTAATTTGAGGAACTATTTTAGTGATATGGCATTCCAACACTAAAGGCCGACTTAGGGTGATTGCATGGAAGCTACATTTGACATGACTAATTTCAGTTAAATAAATGAATGCATATGTTGTACAACTTCTACTCATTGACACACGTCATCAGCCAGCCTACAACTGGGATTTATAAGTGGTGCATTGTAATGAGGTAAATTTGGGCAGCACTACACTAACTAAGTATAGTGCTGTGGGGAAATAATTGCAAATGCAAGTGTATTTTAGCATCCATCCATTATCTACACCCGCTTATACTGCGCAGGGACATGGGCGGCACTAATGAATAGACTAATGTATCCCTGTGGGGAAAATTGATTTGTTTCAGAAGCGCAGAGCGGTTTTAAAATAAGAATAAGCAATATGGAGTAAATAAATAAGAATACTAACTGGACACATTTTTATTAAAACCCCAGAAATAAAGACATAACATCTTCAGGGACAGACTTCCATTGTTGACAGGGATGTGTACATCTGCCCTTTAGCTGCAGTATTCCAATTACGGGAAGACAAATATTGAGAAATGTGAGTCATGTCACAGAGAATGTTGTGAATGTGAATGTAAATGGTTCAGATGGACAGGCTGAGAAATGGGGGAGACTGCATGTGTGCCTACCTGTGAACTGCTGGGGTTGCAGGTGTTGAAAGTGAACAGTTTAGGCTTGTGGTAGGTGACCAGGGGTCGGGTCCGGGCACACACGCATGACACATCAGCTTTGAAGAGCCTCCTGGTTACCAGTTTCCTTCTCTTAGAGCTCCCAGGCACAAAAGCACAGTCTCCTTTCTGACCACTGCAGGGATGAGATCAGGTGAGGTCATGGAAATGTCAGGGATATGATTCATGCTAGGATCACAAGCACTCAAAAAGCAAGTTTTTTCTAATGTGTTGTTGATTTATGATTTCCTCTAGCAACCAGAAACAAACAATACCTTGTTACATGCATTAACAAAAAGCCTTTTTTTTTTTTTTAAATCACCTGACTTTTATCTTCAGAGACAGAAAAAAGAGTGTTAAAAAGGCAGCAGGACGGAAAGACATGAAGGGATGATTCAAGTCAGGCCAGATGGTGGGGACCGACCAGGCTGTATTACTGGTTATTTTACAGACAGGGAGCATGCTTTCAGCCTTGATAAGCATAGCCTTTAGCTGAACTGGACAATGGGCAAACCTCTATTGGTACAATTTTCTCTGTTTTTTATTTTATATTACATGTATTCTTTACGTTATTGCAAAAAGAGCTATAGTGAATATCTTATTGTACTGTAGGTGTTACAAACCTTAGCATTGACATGCTCATAAAGTTACAGTATTAGATTTTAGAGATTGTGTGTGTGTGTGTGTGTGTGTGTGTGTGTGTGTGTGTGTGTGTGTGTGTGTGTGTGTGTGTGTGTGTGTGTGTGTGTGTGTGTGTGTGTGTGTTCTATACCTTGTGAAGGCTCTCTTGCCTTTCCAGGTGTGTGGTTGTTTAGATGGCGGTGAAAAGCTCAGAGGAAGCATCAGACTGTTGACAATCTGGCTGAGCTGAGCGCTCTGCAATGAAGACATCATCCATATAATGCTTTTTATAAGTGGTAAATTAAACTTCAGGGTGAAAAACAATTTATCTCTTTAGCAGCAGTGAGTGAGTAAGTACTCCATTCAAGCGAGATGGAATAATCAACATAGAGTGTTTAGACTCTCTTGGCCCCTGGATATTGTTTGCTATAAGTGATTATGGACTGATCAGACTGATAAACATGCGAGTATGCTGTGTCGCGTTTGAAAATGCTCATTTCATTGAGGCATTTCTGTGCTATTCATGCTACCAAGCTGCACATTTGCCTGGTGCAGCACTAAAGGATTATTCTGGTTATTTTTTTTATTTATTTGTCTATTGATTATTGAGGATTTAAGAATCATTTGGTTGCTTCACTGCAGAGCTCGATGTGGCTCAAAAGTGCCTACTGCTGCCCAGTACACAACAAAAAGAAAACACAAACGTCCTTTAACATCCAAAGAAAATGTTTTGCACTTTTCTGGCCAAACAAACTCACTTCTGTCAAGTAAAATGAAAACACACAGCTGAGGTTGTGTAAATGCACATCAGCTGGTGCAGGTGCTCATTTTGGCATTAAAGCTATAGTGTGTAGTTTCCGTCGCACCCATGAGGAATAAAGTAATGTCAACAACACTGCCGGCGCGTCCGCGTGATACAAACCTTCCGTGATCACGCACAGCCCCCAACCCTCCTCCACACAGTTGCTAGTAGCCAAGGAGGACACGGAGGATTAAAAAACCATGATGGACTCTTCAGAAGGGGTAATTATCTTCACTCGAGCTTCTGCGCGCGGAAGTCGGCGGACACAATCTCAACATAGTCATACTGAGAAATACAGACGAAATGCAGAGAGTTGTGTGGAGCTGATAGTCTTAATTAGCTTTGTAGCAACTCGTTTGACGATGGATTGAATGTAACGAACGTTCATTAATATCAAAAAGTTAAACACTAAATCTTTAAATTGTACATGAGTATTGGCCTGCTTAGACCAGTTTTAGCTGGGGGACACTGTTTCCTGAAATCACAAAAATGCTTTAGTGTAATTTTGAATTCATGTCAAATGTTTAATATTCTTTTTTAAATTGGAACAGATTCAAATGGACATCTAAGTACAACTTCTTATACCATTAATATGGTAACTAAGTTGAGAAGATTAAACTAATTAATTATAGTATGCATGCTGCTTAACCTTTGGAATGCATGAATTCCTGCTGCTTTATGAAGCCTACAGGTATTTAATATACTCAAAGGGAGCGTGAGCTGATATGCTGAGAATCGTCTGTTCTTATCTAAGACTGTGCAGACTTGTGCAGTCTTAGATATATATATATATATATATATATATATATATATATATATATATATATATATATATATATATATACACACACACACACACACATACATACATATGTTACAGATAAGCTTTAACATATTTAAAAGGATATTCTTCTCGTGACTTAGTGTATTGAATTGTAGTTCACTATTCCTCATGATTCCAGACTCTTCACACACCCAGTATTGGTTTTTGTTTTAAAGATTATTTTTGGGGCATTTGTAGGCCTTTATTGACAGGACAGCTGAAGAAATGAAAGGGGAGAGAGAGGGGGGAATGACATGCAGCAAAGAGCCGCAGGTCGGAGTCGAACTCGAGCCCGCTGCGTCGAGGAGTAAACCTCTATAGAGGGCGCCCGCTCCCAGTATTTGTGTGTGTACTAGCTCCTTCCTCTTACCTGTCTCTCTATGTTGTGCAGCAGGCGTGTGGGGCTGCAAGGTTCAGTGTCAGCATCTGAGGCTGTGCAGGATAACCCTTCCATTTCTCTCAGCAAGGTCTGCTGAATCTGTCTGTCGGTCAGTGGCTGGGACTTTGCAAGCACCACACCACCCTGACACATGCACGCACGCACACACACACACACACAGAGAATTAACCTTTTAACACTCACTCTACTTTGGGTGTGGTCTGCATGGATTAAATTATATTGACTAGGTTTGATTTTTGGACATTTCAACACATTATTCACAATGATTATTATTTAAAAGTAGAAAGACAACATATTTTCAAGTCTTTAATTGTACACTCTGCCACGCATCATACATTGATTATACAATTTTTACCACAGAGCATTATCTTTGAAAAATGACGATAAGGACTATTGATACAGCTTTAAAATGTGATTACAGTAACTCACCTTTCTATAAAATACTTAAGCTAAAGTGCTATTCATTTGTCACAGTAAGGACTGTTATAGTCAACGCATCGGTACGCATACACGTCCGCAAGGCTACGCATCGCTACGTTTCGGCCGCTATTACGCGCCGATGCATAGCAAAATGTGTTGTCCCAGTTTTTGTTACACGACGCGTCAACGCACGCAATAATATGCGTTGTCGGTGGGGGCTACACTGCAAGTATTGTACATTATTTCAAGTATATGTTATATTTACAGAAGGTTTGAATACAATGGCGGGCGAAGAGGAAAAATTATGCAAGCTTATATAAATCCGCATTTATATGATAGTTCATCGTAATTACATTGCCTGGAGAGAGGTTGTAACCGCGATGGGAAAGACTGTAGATAAGGTGAAAACGGACTGGAAAAGTGTCCGTGACAAATTTACAAGGGCGCACAAGAAGTGGAAGGCGGCGTGCAGAAGTGGTGCAGGGCAAGAGAATAGCAGGGACTCTAGTTTTGTTATTTCAGTGCATTAGTGTTCAGGACAGTGTGTGTGTGTGTGTGTGTGTGTGTGTGTGTGTGTGTGTGTGTGTGTGTGTGTGTGTGTGTGTGTGTGTGTGTGTGTGTGTGTGTGTGTGTGTGTGTGTGTGTGTGTGTGTGTGTGTGTGTTATGTTTCCCAGACACAGAATCCAGATCGTCCCGCTGCGGTTGGCTGTTCGCTGGAGGTCGTTGTTGTGTGTTGGTCGGACTAATGAAGGAAGAAGTGAAGGAAGAAGAGTTTAATCAAACAAAAGAGACAGAAGACAACAAAGGAGAGAAGACAGAGGAGGCTCCGGACAAAACAGGAAGTCACAACCAAAGAGACCCAAATGTATTTCTGACTCTGCCACCCCCTGTTGCGTGAGCGGTGTATTGCATTACACGCATTGCGTCCGCTTGCGTCCACTGTGAAGACTATGAAAGGGAGCGCGCCGCTTGCTCGCGTTGACTATGTTACGGCCCTAAGACGGCAAAAGTTGGCTAACATTCTCTTCACACAAAACTGACTGGTATCAAGGCCTGACTGAGAGCCCTTAATGATCTATGGCTGCCAGTTGGTACATTATGTCAACCGCCACTTATTGAGCTGAATACAGAGGACTTGTGTCTTACCTTCGTCGAGCGGATGTGCTTGTGGAGCTCCACCAGTTGTTGTGTCCTCCCCTCCAGCTCGGCCAGACGCAACTGCAACCAACTCCATCTGCTGCCCAGCTCCGCTCTCTCTTCCAGCCACTGCCTCTCACAGCTACTGCTGCTGCTGCTGGCGGAGGGGCAGGGTGATGAAGGATGACAGAGAAGGACACTTAAAACACATGTAGTGCTATTAAAGTATTCTATTAATTTGTGTCAAAGGCTTTAGATCCTGATACGACCTCACAATCAGATCATTCAAAATGCGAATTTGGCCATGAAGGCAGAAAAATGTCAAGATATTGAATGCAGTCAAAACCTCCAGTATGGTCATTAACTGGAAGTGCATGAAGAGGTTAGCATATGAGAGTCGTTAGCAGGACATGTGTCACCAGAGGGAAAAGTTACACAAAGAAGGAAGGAGGACAGAGAAACACTAAGAGAGCACTGACAGACCAAACCATTTGTCAATTCACACATTTCAACTGCAGCACTGTCTTATAACCTATTTTATACCAAGCATGTTGCAATGTAGTGTGTAAATTGCTAAGCATCCTAACAGCATGGGGGGGGGGGGATTTTGCTGAAACACACTTATCTGGGCCAAAGAATAAAACTTATCTATAGTATATTTCCAAGGCACTAGCCTATTCAGTTAGCATTTATCTTCCGTGTGTGTGTGTGTGTGTGTGTGTGTGTGTGTGTGTGTGTGTGTGTGTGTGTGTGTGTGTGTGTGTGTGTGTGTGTGTGTGTGTGTGTGTGTGTGTGTGTGTGTGTGTGTGTGTGTGTGTGTGTGTGGTTGGCTGGCTCCAGAAGGGCAATAGTTGTAGTTGCTATGGCAGTGCTCTTGGACCTTGGCTAGGACAAGGAGTGACTCCGCCCACTTTAAACACTCAGATGCTGGACGGAGAAAGGTTAGGCCAGTCAGCAAGCAGCTACACACAGGGGATTTGATAATACCGATTGGTATTATGAGGTAGTTAATATTAGTGTGTTACCCAAAATGTTGTTTGCTTGCCTGATCACAATTAGGCTACACACAGTTTGTAGTAGAACGCTGCAAATGAAAACAAAGCCTTGGTTAATGACTGCTTACGGAGTAGGATCTCTCTTTCCTGTACAGACAATGGCCAGACTCGGCTGCCCTGCAGCTCTTTTCAGTTGTATAATGAGTATATTCCTGGAATATTATATAAGCAGTAGGCGAGTCAGTGGGAGAGGACAGGAGAGGAAAGGTAGGCCATAAGGTAAACTAAGAAACATGATTTTTATTCCACAACCTGGGCACTACTTTTTAAATGTGTTTTTGGTTGCTTTATTCCCGTAAGTGTGCAAGTAGCCTACATGTTTACATACATGTTTTTCATGGAGATATTAACATTACTGAATAACATTTGGGGTCTAGCAATCCACTGGCTACCCTCCACAGTAAGAAAGTATGAGTTGTCACAGCCAAGTCTTGGTTGAATAAAAGGCCAGCCCCAGCAAGTTGCTGTGGGTTTATGAATTCTCCTATTTGGATAGTGTTTCTTGGCTCCTGCAGAGGCATTAGGGCTTTTGGGTGTGCCCTGCACTTAAAACTTTCCAACACGTAGCCTTTCACAAAAATTACAAACATACTGAAAACTGAAAATGAGCAACAGCTGGAGGTGTGAAGGTCTGCTGCCAGTGCCGTTTGGCTTCAAATTAAAGTCAGACCATGTCACTGCTTTACAAGTTCGTACTTAGAATGTTAAAGGCCAACAATTTCCAAATTTTTTGAAGGAGGACAACGACCTGCCGCGTCTCCAGTAACGAGATATCCTCTTCAAGGAGGAACCTGCCATAAAAACTCCCCAGGGGAGGGTTACTGACGAACCACAGAGCATTGTTCAGCAGATTTGTACAAAAGGCAAGCTGACGATTCCAAGATGACTAAAGCTGGCCAAATAAAAAGACACACAAACGCACACTACATCCATAAAAAAAAAAACTCTCATTCCTGTACTCAGTGCTAATAAACATGTCCAATTCCCAAAAACAACCCCGCTCCTGTTTGTTTCACTGATTCAGGAAACAAACAGAAGGGTTGAAGAACAACTACATCTAGCCTAACTTAAGAAATAAATGGTACTGCACTTAAACCAGACATGACTTGAGTCCAAAAAGAAAGGTCTAACTGAACTAAAGCCAAGACCAAAACGCTACCCCTCCTGTCCTAACACTGATGTCCCCACATTTCTGAAGCAAATATGCAGCATACCCATCTGAGTGAGAGCTTTGTTTGCTGGACAATGTTGTTCTCAGACCAAAGACTGTCCAAGCTTGACACATCACATACATTCTCTGAAATATCCCAAGCACAGTAAATGCTCCTTTCCGGGATGTCCTGGAATTATGGGCAACTGGCCTAATAAGACGTAATCTGCAGTTCAATTCAATTCCAGTTAGGCCTATTGGATATCCCTATTTCTCTCTTTTTCTTGGTCTCACTCTACAATGTTTCCTGTCACTCTCTACTGTACTGTCAGCCAGAAGGGGGGGGGGGTGGGGGGTTATGTGTGAACAGTGACATTTTATAGTCCGTTATAGACTTTCATTATATTGTAAGTCCTTTACTTCCTATAATTAATAAAGTCATGGTTTATGAAAACATGTTTTTTAGCAGCTGCTGAACATAAAGTTTGGTAGCATACTGGTTTAAAGTGCTCAACATGACCAAGTGATCTGAATTTGATATGTTTGCACTTGGTCTGTTGGTCATTGCATTTTGCGCCAATCATGGTGTATGCTGCAAACAACACACCAACATGTTGGATAGGTTATTTGCCAAAATGATTTTTGTTGTTTTTGAGGTTCTATTTTAACACAATTGCTCCCATCCCCTGTATTTAAAAGTTGAGTGTTTCTTATTTAAGTATTTATTTGTGGACATTTGCCACTATATTAACCAGACCAATGCAAAAATATATGTAAAATTCTGATTATAATAGTTTTGTTTGCAATGTGCATAGTTTTTCTGCAAGTTGATACTGTTGTGTGGTTTATTAGCACCCTAAAAATAAACTCCTTACAGGATTTCCATAGTTTTTTCCTTGCCTATGACTCCCTTTAAGCAAGGACACAAGTGCAGCAGCACCACCCATCCAATCCACACACACACACAGACACACACTTCATAAATATTTTTCACTAGAACTAGGAGGAGCACAGAATGGCTGGCATGTTACAGGCTTGCTGGCATGGCAATGTTTATTTCCTAGCCCGTGGGTAAAGAGAGCTGGCTTGTCTGTTGAATGTGTTATGACTGCAGCATAGAAAGAGAATGCGTGTGTGCATGGCTAAAAAATGCCATCACACTCTCCATAGCTGGGAGGACTAAACTTGTGCTTATGTCAACCACACTGTAAACTTGGCTGAGGGCCAAGTGAAATATGCGCCCAGAGGCACAGTGATAAACATACCCTGATAGCCGACTTCCCAAAACTTATACCGTCATCTGGAAATAAGTCTCTCCAATTTACACCATATTTGTGTAAAATACTGTACTCAGCGGTGAGAGTACAGTGAAGTTTGTGAAATGGTTTCTGATTGTTTTCTTCAACACCGGCTGGTACCTTCATATCTGACACTGTGAAATCATATGATTCACCTCACTCAACGTGATAAGCAAAATATGTGGTTAAAGGGAATTTCGAAAGTCTTTCCTAGCTTGTAGCTTGTTTATTTAGCTGGAATAACCAGCTGTTACGCATATGATACACACTGTGGCTCTTAGAAACACACAACGTTCAAAATGAGAAAAAGACCTCGGTTCTATGGCAGAGACAAAGAAACTGGTCTCACTTAATTTGTTACTCATATAAGACACCTTCAGGGCTTTACAATTGTAGTCTTTTTGATTAATGTGGATAGACACATGCAGCTACATATAAACTACTTCCAGCTGCTGGATACTCACACAGGTGAAGTCTTGGTTTTGCTGTGGATCTTAGCCTCCTCTTGCTCCTCCTCTGAGCTGCTGCTGGCCGTGGCCTCGGAGTCCAAAGCCTCCTGCAGGCCTCTCAGCACCGCCTGGCTGGAGCGGCTGAACTCTCTGAGCTCTGTGAAGGAAGACGTGTATGTGGACGACTCTAGCCAAGAACAATTATCTCCCACTTGCGGAGGTAGTATACGAGAATGTGTGGAGTCCAGGCTGTCCAGAGACACACCGCCGATTTGACAGTGCCTTTCCAGTCCCTCCAGCTGATGGTTGCAGTGTAGCAAAGCGTGTTCTCCTAGTAGGGCTTGCAGTCTCCTCTGCAGCCTCTGAGCCCGGCTCTGCAGCCCTGTCTGCCTGGAGAGCTGCTCCTTCACAGCCGCATCCAGCACAGCTCTGAATGCCAGCTGGTTAGAGTTCACCCTGTCACTGCAAGACTGCACTGAAGATGGAGGAGGACAGCCCATTCCAGCCACTTTCCCCTGTGTCTGTGTAGGTGGGGGTGCAAAGAAGGGAGCGCAGCCCAGGGAGTTTATCTCCCCGTAGGAATATGAAGGAGGAACACTGCTAAGGATATGAGAGGAGTGATACACATCACCACCATCTGTCCCACATTCAGGAGTAGCATTGCATCCATGCAGCAGACAAGCCTCTTGGCTATTGTGCTCAGGGACTAAAAACATGTCTGGTACACCTGGGAAGACGCAGGCCACCTGATGAGAATCTCTCAGGCCTTTATTGAAGGAAAGGAGGCTGAGGAGGGAAGCAGGACTGGGGAAGAGCAGCGTCTCAAACTGGCTGGCAGATGCCTGCAGACATGGGGAAAGCACAGGGTTGGCAGGGCCGTCCAGGGGGCTAAGAGGGAGACAGGAGTCCAGTGAGGGAAACAGGGAAAGGTTCAGCCACATCTTCTGGATGTCACCATCATCTGTTGACCTCATCTGAGACTCCAGCTCAGTACTACACATGGCTCTCCCATCTGAGTCCATTCTGACAGAGGCAGGAGGCGAGGACAGGTGGATCCCATGGCCATCTTTCAGGATTTTAGTCAGGGCTGGGGCCATACCCCTGATGGTCTAGGTAGCCAAGGCAGCAAAGTTCACAGACTGCACCTTAAATCATCTGACAGTAAGAAAAACACATTAGTAGCTCATTTCCCCTTCTGATGCAAAATAAGGCCTAACAAATTCAACTGCAATCCTACCAGAATTGTAAGCACAATTCTACACAGATATGCAAAATAATGTTTGTCTAGCAATACTGAATACTGAGACCATAAAAAGTGGTGGACTAAGATTTATACCCACCTGAGAGACACTATAATGATTTAACACTGATGGGAAAAATAGACAACTTAGACAACAACAAACAGACAACAAGTGTACATTAACGCCAACTCAGGTTGAAATGTTTCATGGTTAACGGGTCTATCTGGAAGCCTTGTTGTGAGAACTAGTGAATGAATGTTAGGCCTAAAGCGTGATTTATGCTTCTGCGTTAAATCTACGCTGTGGAGACATGGACCCTGCGCCGTAGCCTGATGCACACCTCTCGAAATATTTTACCATTGCAATGGTAGGTCCTCGCTCACCTGCCGGCACAATTTAGCCGGATGATGTGAGACACGTCGGTGTCATTTCATATCATTAACCCACCCCAACCCCCAGCCCCAGTCGAAGCTTCAAATATACTAGAATATTTCTCACCAAAGCTTCAAATTCAAAGCCCCCAAAATGGAATTCAGGACAGCCCTAATGGGCAGTGGCCACCAAAGGGGTGACCATGATTCTATCACTGTGAACTGTAAAATGAGAAACAAAAGTATGCAATTCCCTAAAGTTACATTGTGTAAGAATTTCTCCCATCTAGCGGTAAAATTGTATATGACAACCAACTGAATATTACTTTCTAGCCCCCCCCCCCATTCCGTGCGTGTCTGAACTCCTACGGTGGCCGTTCTCTTAATACATCCATGTGGTCGAACCCGAAATTAGCTCTTAGTATCTTCATCGTTTACACGCAGCTGTTCTAGCCACTCCAATATTAACTTTGGTCTTGTTGCTTTGCCTGTCGCGTTGTGTTTTTAATTCTCTTTTTCGCTTCCCTAGCGAGTAATCTCATCCCTTGCATTCGTCACGGTGCCTCTAGGTGTAAGAGGGCGAAAGGCGGAGGTATGTGCCCTCTTAGGCTAATGTATTTTAGAGATGGAGGCGCTACATGGCTGCCGTCATTCGAGCGAGTCGCTCATATGTATTCTGAACGATTCTGAATGGCAGATTCTACGCTTACGAGAATACTTTGATTAGTTGGTGGAAGTAATTACACATGAATGAGCACATATTTGTGAAAGAACAAAGTTTTTTTTTATTAAGAATCAACAACAAAAAATTACACAATGTAGGTTTAACTCTCATATTGACATAGTTTTCAACTAACTTTAGTCTATATAACATTACTACAACAGCATAATAGAATTTCTGAAATTCAGTTATGCCTTTTGGTTTTGGTGTGCCCCCCCAACATTTCCAGTGGCCCCATAAGCCACCCCTATTAAAAATGTCTGGGGGCGCCACTGTTTATCGGGCACATAGCTATAAAAATTGGGAATATAGCTACATTCCTCATTTTGTTCCTGCTGCACAGTTTATTTGGGTTAACCGTAGTGGATTCCCTGTTTTACAGCGCTTACCTTACTAACGGATGATGTTCGATAGTTAGACGCTCTGTTGTTTTAACGCAGATTCCCAATGTTAACAATTAAGTTAAAGAGCTATAAAGAAAATGGATGGAAGCAACGTTGGTGTGAAAGTTTCCACAACAGGTTAAAACGTTAGTTTAAACTAACAACGACATGACATTTACAGCCACTTAGCTAAACTGTGTTAAATACAAGAGCTAAGCTAGCTAAACCGAGTCCAATAACGGACGTTAACGTTAACACTCCATACAATATTTTTTATAACGTCAACATTAACGTTGATTTCCTCACCTGAACAGGAGGGGAACCGTTGATTTAACATCCAGTAACGTTAACGTACGGCTGAATATGATGTTGAGTCTTTCTCTCTTTTTTTTCTTTCCCGATCCAGAAAAATTAATCTGCCTGGTTTATCTGGCAATCCGACTGGCTGTCAAACGGTGACTTTTATTTTGCCCAGAATAGAGAGATCCTGACACTGCGCCTCCTTCTCTCATCAACTGCGGAGAGAGGACTAAACACAGCTGAACGAGGAGGGGCTGGACCAGACTCATGATGATGCCTTCATGACCTCTTTAGTAGCTCAGACTTGGGAGTACGCAGAGTTAAAAAAAAAGAAAAAAAAGAAAAAAAAGAAAAAAAAGAACGCTTCCACTTCCCCAAGTCTACTATTTTTTTCCTTTCCTTTTTTTCATAATTACAAAATCTGGATATCGTAATTAGGCCTACACCTCGACGCAGCGGGCATGGCTTCGACTCCGACCTGCGGCCCTTTGCTGCATGTCATTCCCCCCTCTCTCTCTCTCTCCCCTTTCCTGTCTTCAGCTGTCCTGTCAATTAAAGGCCTAAAATGCCCCAAAAAATAATCTTTAAAATAATTACAAGATAGGCCTACAGATCTTGCAATTGTGAGATCTTTTCTCTGTTTTCTCTGATTGTGCATTATATCTTGTAATAATATGACCAAGTCACAATTACTTCATAAAATCCAATTCTTTTTGTTCCCCTGATGAACGCAAAGTGCTTCCATGGGATAGCAACAACTTCAACTTAAATTCAGTTTCCCAAACAGTTTAATTAACAGCTCAGTTGCCTACTGTAACTGCTGTTACTGTCCAAGTGGCTTTGGCACAACTGTAGACAGATGTGGAAAGGATAACAAAATAACAAAACACTATGTAGACTACTAAAATAAGAGGGGGGTTTAGTTTACTTAGTTGTATTAAGTATGCAACAGCAGCACAGAAATCATTTAAATTACAAACAATGAGGAGGAAAAATACGGAGCAAACATGTAATTAAAGTTTTATACATTTTTTTTTACATTTTAATGATGAGCATTAATAAGCTTGACCACTAAATGTTAAACAAGAATTGCAAAAGAAGCATACAGTTGTACCACTTATACAAAACGACAAGCAATAATATAAAGGTGCATACCTTTGCCACTTGTTCTTCAAAAGGTTTGCCACAATTCAGCAACTTGTATTTAACAATGCTGTTTTCATACATTTGGTAGATTGTTCATCTGTGTTTAATCTGGATTGCATTATTTCCGGCAGATCATGAAGGTATCACTGTAGAGCGTTTGACCTCTGCCAGCATGGAAGGGCAAAATCACAGAAATATATTTTTCATCATTCTTGATGTTTTGCTGTGATCTTTGCAAATCAGCAGTAGTGGATGAAGAGAGCTCTCTGTGCAGGTACAATCTGGGTGTAGTGGGAGAAGTTAAGACCAACAGAGGAGCTCATAGTAGTGGACAATATGCTGAGTGACACCATATGTGAGATTTGAGTGACTTTAATGCCTTCAGCTTGTAGTTCAGGAAAGACCATCAAGAAAACTGACATCAGGTACATGATTGTACAGCAAAGGACAAGCTTCAGAGGTTGTGTGTCGGTGGAGTGCTCCTTTAATGATGTGGTTACACAAACAGCCACTTGTGTGTGTGTTTACATACCATCACTGCAGCACTTTCTGGTTTCTATTGATTTCCATCATTACATGTGTACAATATCTGCTGTTTGCCCGAGCATGAAGTGAACCTCTTCTGGCAGTGTTTTGCCAGAACAACTCACTGGACTAAAAAAGGTAAATTTATATTTATTTCTACCATATCACACGCCCAATAATAATAATCACACTGACATTTGGACATTGACAGTTACAGTATTAGCTATTTCACCTGATGTCAGCCAGCTGGGGTTCATTTTCATATCACGTGTGACCACGCCAACGCCACACAGTGCTTTGACTGCCTTCCAGGCATCGACTGCCCTTTGCCTGAATATACCCTGACCAATGGCCAAGTTGACCGTGGTGCCTAATGTGTACAGTGAGGTGAAAGTGAAGGAGAACAAAGCACTTAAGTAAAAGTCCATGGAAAACATGTAGGTGAATGAATCAAAGAAATATAAAGTGGCATAGAGGAAGTAGAGCACTCCTTGAGAGATCCCAGTGACAGTGACTCTCATCTGACTTTGAATTCTCGGAGAGGAGAAGAAACTCCCACGCTGTGCCACACGTTTTATGTGGCTATACAGGTAGTGGGCCGTGGAAAAGCTAGAAACCGTCAATATACACAGACATATGAAGATATACACGTTGATGCTGAAGAAACAAACTTGGCTTGTGAAGTGCAGTCCATCAATCTGATTTCCAGTCCATGTATCACTGATATTAGTGAGTCCACTTTGAAATAGTTCATCTGCAGTAAAAACGGCACTACAGAACAAAATAAATGTCCCGTTAAAGAGCAAAATCATGTACATGACAGACTTAATGTTCCTTTTTACCCAGATCAGAAGAGCTCGCTGTGCAGGGACAATCTGGATGTAGTAGTAGAAGTTGAGCCAAACCGAACATGTCATGCTATTAGTCACATAGAATCTCACAATCACCAATGGCACAATAAACATGTTATAGCTGGTATTGTTATATAACACACAGATCATTAAAGCCAAAGAGACACAATACATAATTGAGCATGAGACAAGAAGTCCCAGCAGCATCTTTAAAGGTTGATTGAGTCTTTGTGTGTTGCTCGGTGGGAAGATCAAGCAACATGCATAGAAGATATTCGCACTGAGGTTAAAGAAGATGAGAGGACCATTGATTGATATGAAGGCCTGCTCACCCAAATCAATGTATTGACGTCCCATTGCTGGTTTAGAAAAGTCAAAATCAAAAGAAAGACGTGCCTCCAGGTGTGTCTCCAGGTCTCATGAGCCTTACACTGTTGAGACTATGGGTTATAGGAAACTGGGAAACCAACAGAAATGGACCAGAAACGTCACGTGATGTAAACAATTGTACCCACTACCCACAAAGAAAGGAATAATTTAGCATATCGGAGACAATGTACCTGCTCATTTGTTTGATGTAAATCAGTATTTAGATATGGCACTGTGTTGTTGAAGTGAACACAAGGTAAACAATGATTGTTACAGTGGCAAGATATGCATACATACATTACATAATAATGGTCATAATGGAGTATTTGTTGTTTTTCAACTTTTTCTTTACGAATTACATTTTATGCATCTGCCAAGTGCTTATGTGCAGGGACCCATCTTTTTTCCTGGCAAAGTGACCGCAGTTACAAGGCTCTGAGAAGTCTCTGTGCCTGGCTGTTGCTCTCCGAGAAATAGCTCCAACACTTTATTCATAATCAGAAAGGATTTATTGCCAAGTAAGTAGCACTTACGAGGAATTTGCCTTGGTTGTTAGTGCATACATAAACATATTCAATATATATAAAACATATTAATATGAAATAAACAATCAATAAACACAGGAACATATAACACATACATATAACTATTTAACATTAAGAAAAAAGAGGCTTTATGGATGTGTAGAAAATGTTAAGGGATGTGCAAAAGTTTAGGATAAATAGAATGTGCAGAGGACAGGTATATAGTCCAGCATGTAGGATTAAGATTGTAATTCTGTTGATAATCCCCATTTTCATGGGTAATCTGAATACTTCTTTATTTCTCTAACCCTGTAAAATCTGTAAAATGCTAAAATGAAAATAAAGACTAAAAGAAAAAGTGACCCTGAGTTGTTTTCATTGTTTGTTTTGTTCTTGTTGCGCTGTGTGCAACTAAAAACACATATATGAATGTGCAATACCACTAAAATACATTGACAGTAATTTTGTTTGAACAATTTTAAACTCAAAAAGTTCAAAATCAAGGATTTGAAAAACCTTAAAATAATTAGCATCAGAATGGAGTCGGAGAAATACTACTGTGCAATTTTTTTATTTAAATAAGCACATCTGACTAAAACGCCAGAATGAACAAATCATATATAAACACAAAGAAGTAAAACAGTCACATAAAAATAATACTCCATGTCAGAAAAAGCAAACTAATTATGATACATCTTTACACTCTTTAAAGTCAAACACTCATTGACAGTTATGATCCTTCTGGTATACAGTTAATTACTCCTCACACACGTACACACACACACACACACACACACACACACACACACACACTTAAGACACACACAATCTCTCTCTCACTATCTCTCGCTCACACACACACACACACACACACACACACACACACACACACACACACACACACACACACACACACACACACACACACACACACACACACATACTTAAGACACACACAATCTCTCTCTCTCTATCTCTCGCTCACACACACACACACACACACACACACACACACACACACACACACACACACACACACACACACACACACACACACACACACACACACACACACATGCCACAAGTTTTTCCATCTCCAGTCTGTCAGTGTGTATGTAAGGTGTCCAGTATGCTACATGTCAAGGTCTTGGACAAAGAGGGAATAAATAAGCGTCGTGATCAGAATTCAAAGTCGTTCCTCAGTTTCTATTGGCATTAAACCGAACTTTGCGCATCCTACAGTGCTTTTGTTATTGTCTTGTTCCATCAATACTTCATTCTCAGACTATTATCTAAGAAAAAAACTGATTATTTTCAAATCACAGCAGTGGCACGTACATATTCATACTTCAGCAATTAAAGGTATCAATGTTTTTGCATGTTCTAGTCTATTTGCTACACATCACATCGCAGATTTGATTGTTTACTGTCATGGATTGCCTACCTCAAGCACGTTTCAAGCGTCTGGAAATTGTTTTTCATCATACAGTGAAGTAAATGAGAATCAGAGGCTCCCTGCAAGGCAGGAAAAACACATTAAACAGTCTTTAACAACACAGTGGCAGCAATGTAATGTGTGAGTCGAAGCAAATGAGCTAAAACATGCAAAAACACTGAAATGGCCACACAATAACACTCTCAGCAAATATTTCACTTGCAAAAAATGTGCACTTCCATAATATGCAGACACACACACACACACACACACACACACACACACACACACACACACACACACACACACACACTCACACACACACACACACACACACACACACACACACACACACACACACACACACACACACACACCTGCATTTATATAGTTAGTGTGCAGACCTGAATGCAAATGGTCAAATGGGCTCCCACTCTCACTGTGACGGAAAACCATTATAACACATCACAATTGTCAGTATAAGAGATAGTAAGTTCTGTGTGTGTTTGTTTTGAGAGAGAGAGAGTATGTGTGTGTGTGTGTGTGTGTGTGTGTGTGTGTGTGTGTGTGTGTGTGTGTGTGTGTGTGTGTGTGTGTGTGTGTGTGTTCAGGGTGGGGCAGTCAGAAGTAGTCTCTCCTTCGTGAATCGTCACTGATAAAGGAGGGGTTCCACTGGGCAGGGTAGATGCACGAGTGGCGAGAACCTGGCAGGCCTGTGAACGGGTACAGGCCGTTTCTCTCCAGGTCTGAGTTACGCAACGCAGGCTGAAGGAAAGAGCACAGAAACACCGAAAATGAATGAGATGTATTTAAAAGTTTCTTCTAATAAAGTGATTTATAAGACATATCCAAACACTCAAAACAAAGCCTAAACTTGAATAATGAAGACAAATGAAGGAGTGGGAGGTCTAATGAAAGTTGCATTGTAAGTCTCTTACAGAGTAGTAAATGTCAGTCATCTGCAGCAGGTTCTTGGTGCTGCCATTCTCTTGCATCTCTATGGTCTCCCTGCCCCACTCTGTGGATATGCGGTTATTTTTGGCAAAGTCTGCGTACGGGGACATCTGCATGTCTCCACTCTTGAAGATGATCTTGTTGATGTCATTCTTGTCTTTCCTTGTAAATCAAACATACAAAAAAGTTAAACCTTTACCACATATTACCAATATTATTCACTTCACCAAACCAATGAACTTGAGGAAATGTGTTTTTTTTTTGGTAATTTGGGTAAACTGATGCTTTCAAATACTCTTGAAATATTCAGCCAACAGATAATTACAATTGTTTTATGGTCTAGGATCACTTGTTTTTTAATTATCAACTTGAAAATACCGTATGGCAAGGCAGATTACTGTGCTACCATCAATACAATAGTTTAAGACTTGTTTAATTGCTCTGCAAACCAGGACAGATTTTTGTGCTAACAATAACAGCAGTCTTACTTGCAACAGGTGACAATAAGAGCAATGATGAGGATGAGGAGCAGAGCGCCCCCTGCAGGTGACACCACAACTGCAATCAGCTTGTAAACTGCAATGTCAAATAACATATTAAACACTTAAATTTAGAAACACATGTAAAGATCACAAGATCAAATTTGTAACTTTAGTTCACAAAAATATCTTCTCTATT
This sequence comes from Gymnocephalus cernua, assembly GCA_023631565.1. NCBI lineage: Eukaryota > Metazoa > Chordata > Actinopteri > Perciformes > Percidae > Gymnocephalus > Gymnocephalus cernua. Next base: position 12,373,930 of record CM042434.1, on the reverse strand, counting down.
AAAGCTGAATAGGTTATATTGTGCCTGTTCAGGGATTTTTAGGGCCACTTACAATTTCCACAGTTGAATCCTCCAAATCCAAACATGCACCTTAAAAGTAGGCATAGAATCTGCAGTAAGAATATGGACTTAAATTGTTCAGTATAAGTGGATCAATACTTTAAGGAAAAAATAAATTAAGTTGAACTTACGGAACACAGGTGCCATTTTCCAGCTTGTAGCCATCCCCACATTCTGAAACAAGATGTTTTGTTCAGAAAAAGTCCAATTACACAGTTTGTTATAGGTAGGTCCAACGCCAATATTGATGCCTTATCCTTAATTTCAATGAATTTTAAGGGTGCTCCGATTGATCGGTCACCGATCGGTATCGGCCGATAATGGCTTTAAATAGTTTGATCGGTGGTCTCCATAAATGCCGATCAGATAGGCCGATCAGATGACGCACTACCATGGATGTATTAAGAGCGCACTACTCGTGAGAACATTTTCTATATGGAGCTAAAATGGCGTCCTCCCTACATTCACCGGTCTGGCAGGTCTACAAGGTGTCTGAACGGCGGCAGAACAGCAGTTGGCCCGCAGGCCGGCCGCGGAACGAAGGCGGTAGGAAGGCGGCTACCGCTTTCAAAAAGCGGCTGCCACCGGTGGTGCGCCGGCAAACGTGTTTGCGATTACGCCATTCTGACGCTTCTACTGCCTCTGGAGCACCGCCGGTGGTCCGCCGACTCATTGCTATCTGGGAAAAAGACATTACATTAGCGATTTGCAACGTGTGTACCAAGGAAATACCACGAGGTGGAAAGCTCCAAAGACATTTCAACACCACCAACCTCATCAGACATTTGAAGGTTAGTCACGGAAAGGAGTATGAGGAGTTTTCAAAGTTAGCTAACGCTAAGGCAGAGTGGAGTTGTGTAGCTAGCAGCTCCGGCGCCACTCAAACAGGTGTGTGTGTGTGTGTGTTGGTCTGTGTGTGTCTGTCGGTCTGTGACTGTGTGTGTCTGTGTGTGTGTATCTGTGTATGTGTGTGTGTGTGCTGAAGAAATGTCTGCAGTGATTGAAAGGACATTTTTTAGATTTTGAGCTAGGACAAAAAGCCAAACAATTCCTGATAGATTCTTTAAACATGTGTGACTGTTACGTAATGGCGTAATTTTCAGTTCATAAAAGTGATCGGTGATCGGTATCGGCCGATACGTCTTCCAGCAATCGGTGATCGGCCCCAAAAATCCTGATCGGAGCACCCTTAATGAATTTCATGTGAAATATCAAATTTGAATCCAATTTTTCTTCAGTATTTTGTTTTTATCAGGAAGGAAACACAAACTTGGTCATTTTAATCATGTTTGGTCAATTTTAATCAGGTTAATATGTGTTTTGCTTATTGATATATACATAAAAACCCATGCACTCACAGTAAGTAGCACACGTTGAGCTCACCTAAGCAGGACAGGTCGTCGGGGTTGTGTTTGTAGTATCCTTGAAGACACTGGCAGTTGGCTGTACCGCTGTTGTCTGTGCAGGTGGATCGCTCTGTATCACACTGAGTCTTCTGGGCCACACACAGACTTTCCACTGGAACACAACACAGGAATCATGGTCATGATTTGGACAAGATGAATCCAAGATGTCAGAAAACACCAAACCAGCTTCCTTGTTTCCCCAAATTCCCTATTAGGTTTCATCTCAAGAGCAAGTCAGAAGTTATTAACCTACAGTTCTGATTCACAACGAGCATTCTACATAAAATTGCTACTGTGTGTGAGCTCATAGTGATCTTTTTGTAGTGTTTTATGGTAGTGCATGGTTGTCCTTTGCTGTTATTGTAGGAGTTCCTGTAGTATAGGGTTGTGAAATATAGCAGCTGGATGATGAGGTTTTTGAGTGATGTAATGATGTTTACGGCTCAATGTTGCCCTCTAGTGGATGTAAACACATTCACAGCTACTTTTAGTAGCCTGCCCTCAGTCACAATTAAAGTATGCCAGTTAAAACATGTAATACTTTTGGTTGAAATCAGCGAAAATAAACCTGATGATGTTCATTATGATTACTGGCTATTATATTCACCGTGATAGGTGAGCTGGTGGAGCAGGACCATCCGGCAGTGGGCCAATGAGGAGCTGCAGTTGCTGAGAGACATCTGGATGCTGTTGGAGACCTCTGCGCTCGTCACATCGGTGGAAATGGAAAACATGTTGACAGCTGAGATACGAGCCCCAGCCTCTCCTCTGTTGGAAAGAGATCAGAGGTGTGAATTTTATAATTATAACCATATTTCCTTTTGTGATTTTGAAAATATAACAACAAATTACTGAAAGATTACAGAAATGGAATGGTTTAGTGATGGCAAAAACTTACTTCTTACTTAGCGTTGAGCGGCTGTAACCTCGGAGGACTGACAACGAAGCATTGAGCTGAGGTGAACGACAGGAAGAGAGTGTGTAGCAGATATAATACACATAAGCCGAAAGGAGCTCAGAAATCTGCAGAGACAATGCAATAATGTGTGCTGCCGCTCACCAGCTGAATGAGCTCTCTCTGGATCTCATGCATGGTGGCGCTCTTGAAGATAACAGGGTCATGTGGCAATCTGTTAACGCTGAAAGTTCCCAGAAACGCCTTTGCTGTGGAGGGGAAAAATACTGTCGGTGATCAAAAGAAGGCCTTTGGGGAAACGACTTTGAATTCATATTGCATATTTTCATCATCTGTGATTGATTATTGTTTCACTGTTACGTATTAAAGGGGTTTTACCTCTGGTGCAGGTGCGTCCGTCCTCCAGGTCGAAGCCCAGCGGACATTCACAGCTGAAGGAACCTCGCGTGTTCACACACCTGGACCCAACGGGGCACGGGTCCCTCTCACACTCATCCACATCTGCACACACCAGTACATACAAGTATAAAAGAGCACTCAGGACAATATAGAAAAAGAATATTTTAAACTTTTCTGGAGATTTCATGCTTCGGTACATTGCAACACAAAAAAACTAAAAGTAGCATGCATGCTGTCGTCAATCTGTCAGGAAGAAGAGGAGAGTAGCTCACCCTGGTTGCAGGTCAGTCCTGTCCATGCCTGCTGACAGTGGCAGGTGAACTGATGCCCTTTATAGCTCACACACATCCCTCCGTTCATACAAGGGTTGGACACACAAGGGTTCCCTGGAGTTTAGAGAGGAGAGCAGGCATTTTACCATAAAACAAGAAATTGAACCATTAAAAAAGTTTAGAAAAAACAGGGTAATCATACAGTGGTTTCACACAAACATTCATTATGTCTCATCAATCTCATAATTTGAATGGTTCATAATGCACATTTGTATATCTATATGTAAGCAATTTATAATATGTAATGTATACAAAGTATATTGTGTTTTTGAAGTTTTTGGTCTACAGAGAGTAACACATTCTTGCTGTGAAAACTGCATATCAAAGATTATCAGTTAAAATGATGGAGTGTAAACCACTGACCTGGTGGTGTTGGCGGTGCCTTGGTGGGTGATGTGGTCCCGACCAGCTCTGTAGTTCCTCTGTCTGTCTGTTTCCCGGTGGCCTCTGTACTCTTAGTTGGGGTTCTGTGGGTGTAGGAGGTGGTGATGTGCTCGCTGTGAGTCGTGGTGATTCCCGGGGTGTCCGTGCTTGTTTCTATCTGCAGGGTGGTGGCGTTTGTGGGGTTATCCATCCCAGTTGAGGGCCCCTGGGTTTGGCTGGGCGACACGCTGGGAGTTGAGTGCACGGCAGAGGTCAGCAAGGCCATGGTGGTGGAGGGCGTAGTGTACGGGACGGTGGCCTCGGTAGGTGACCCTGGAGTAGAGCTGCTAGCGGTGCTACTGAACCTGGAGGATGAGGTTGCAGGTAAAGGAGGGGTGGTTGTTGTGGTGGTGGTAGTGGTCGTGGTGGTGGAGGTGGACGCAGTGGCTTTGAAAGTGTCTTCCTCTGTTACCTGTGGTCTGTTAAAGAGAAAACCTGTCAATCAAATCTCTTACAGACTTCTGACAAGAATTGAAAAGAGCACACAAGAACAATTTTCATCTTTACAACACCAGGACTGACATGACAACTTTATTGATCACTCGACACAGAGCAGGCTAAGGTGTCAGCAGGGGGCGCTAATTTAAGCTAGTCAATCTGCATTCCTTTAAAGCTTATAGAGAAGAATGTGTCTGTTAAAATAATGCTTTTCTAATAAATTATATAATATATATATATATATATATATATATACAGTGTATATATAATGTACCTTTCTGTAACAGTGACAGGTGTGGTGGTGAGGAAGAACTCAGTAACGAGCACTGGAGTGTCTGTTAGAGAGTTGTCCACTTCTGATGTACTACTGACTGTTGGGGGTGCTGTGGTCAGACCCGAGCCAACGCTTTGGTCATTGGTCTGGGATGAAACTCCAACTGTGCCCTCTTGGTTCTGAGTGCTGGAGCTGTGGGCTCTGGTGGAGAACTCAGTGGAGGTTGTGACACTAAAGTCCAACCCCTGCTCTGTCCCTGAGATGTTTGTAGGACCTTCTGCAGGTGAGGTGACAGAAGGTGTGGAGGAAACGGACACTTCCGATTGGTCAGTGCTGGGCGCGGTTACTCTGAGAGGTGGTGTCGAGTCGGAGGTCTCCTCTGATGTTGAGGTGTATTGATGATGGGTGGCATTAGGTTGTCCAGTTAAACTTGTCTCTGGAAATATCCTCTTGAAGGAGTGCGTCATGTGCTGGTCTGTGTCTCTGCTGTCAGTCCTGGTGGCTGGCGCACTGTGGGTGTAGTCCTCAGTCTCGGTAGCCCGAGCAGAAATACCCCAAGTGGAGGGGGGCTGATGGGAGTTGGAGTCCTCTGTAAAGGCAGAGGAGGTGCTGTTGCTGGAAGAGGAGGTGACAGACAGCAGGGTCCTCTCCCCAGCTCGGCTGATGGCAGTAGAAGTGTAGGTGCTGTCGGTGTGGACGGCTGTGTGGGACATCGAGTCTGAGGCATCTCCTAGTCGGAGGGTGGTGTCTGGGCTGTCCTGGGGGAGTCTGGCGTCCTCTGTCAACATCCAGGAACTAGCAGGGAAGGCATCTGGCATCTGGTTTGTGTTAGTAAAGTCCTTCCAGGCCCTGCTGCTGCTACCGGTGCTGCTGCTGCCTGTGCTGCTGCTGCCACTGCTTATGCTGCTGCTGCCGGTGTTGCTACCGGTGCTGCTGCCGGTGCTGCTGCCGGTGCTGCTACCGGTGCTGCTGCCGGTGCTACCAGTGCTGCTGCCGGTGCTGCTACCAGTGCTGCTGCCCGTGCTGCTGCTACCAGTGCTGCTGTCGGTACTGCTACCAGTGCTGCTGCCGGTGCTGCTGCTACCAGTGCTGCTGTCGGTACTACTACCAGTGCTGCTGCCGGTGCTGCTACCAGTGCTGCTGCCGGTGCTGCTGCCGGTGCTGCTGCTACCAGTGCTGCTGTCGGTACTGCTACCAGTGCTGCTGCCGGTGCTGCTGCCGGTGCTGCTGCTACCAGTGCTGCTGTCGGTACTGCTACCAGTGCTGCTGCCGGTGCTGCTGCTACCAGTGCTGCTGCCGGTGCTGCTGCTACCAGTGCTGCTGCTACCAGTGCTGCTGCCGGTGCTGCTGCTACCAGTGCTGCTGCCGGTGCTGCTGCTACCAGTGCTGCTGCTACCAGTGCTGCTGCCGGTGCTGCTGCTACCAGTGCTGCTGCTACCAGTGCTGCTGCCGGTGCTGCTGCTACCAGTGCTGCTGCTACCAGTGCTGCTGTCGGTGCTGCTACCAGTGCTGCTGCTACCGGTGCTGCTGCCGGTGCTGATACTGGCCTCAGTGGTGGCTATAACAAGGGTGGAGATGAGTGGCTCAGTAGACAAACTTATGGCTTCTAGAGACCTGATGCTTGTTTGTGTGAAGGTTTTCGTCTGATCAGTGTCTGTGGAAAAATAAAAAAGAGAAAATATTAAGTTTGCATAATAACTCACCAGACAAGACACTGAAAACATTCAGAGGGCTCTTCATTTCTGTTTCACAGTATCATAGCTTTTTTTCTGATCGACTGCTTTTATGCAAAAGCCAAACACATTTGTGTTTATGTATGTAGCTCATTTCCAGCAGTGGTCACCAGAGGGTGCTCACCAGGCTGCATCTGGCCTGTACAGACTGCAGAAAGGGGGAAGATGCTGACAGAAGTACTGTTACTTGCTACAGAGGCAATGATTTTGGGTGGAGAACAATTGGCAGCCAGGCTCGTCTGCTTTAACAAAGGCGTGAGGTCCTAAATATGGCGGTAACTGTCTCCGCTGGGAATCGGTCATTTCCTTCCTAAAGCTGAGTGAGCACAAGGCTCTGGCAGAAAACTGTCACCAACCAACCATGGATCTGGGCGTGTTTTAATGTTCAGTGTCTGTGGATTATTATAATTGTTTTGCTTTTTTGTTAAGTCATAAACACCATCCAAACATTATAAGAAGTAAAGTGTCAGAAAAGAATGCTGCTGTTGATAAAAGAGATTGTTGTTTTAGATGTGTTTTTTTAAACATTTTCCCTCTGACAGTAACAAGGATGGCAAGCAAACAAAGGCCTCCAGCTGGAATTAACATAAAGATGTTGCAATTACATGATGTATGTATTAGACAACTAGGCCTATAACATGTTAGCATACAGTTGCCTTTTTACACCTCCAGCGGATACAAGGTATTAGCATTCATTTGACATTGACATACATATCTCCAATATTTACTCTCCCTTTATTCTCAAGCTTTATTCAGTTCACTAGCTAACTTTGTTTCACTGTGGTTTGATGCAGTGCAAGAAGTGGGTTTATCAGAGCTGAAAACAGCTGTCTGCTGTGGCTGGAAAGCGGTGAGACTGAACTGAGGCTGCGGGCATTAAAACCAAAACAAAACAATGAGCAGAAAGATGCTAAAATGCACCATAGAGCTGAGTGGAACTGCAGAGTTTGGTGATAATTATCTGTGCGTTCATAACTGTAAATTACACATATAGTCATATGATCCATTGTTTACATAAATGAGTGCAGCTTTAAATTACTACTAATAACTAGTGAGCATCCCATGAGCTTAATAGATCAAGATATTAAAGTATCAAGTGTATGTGAGAGACAAAAACGTACACACAAGCCACCTGGGTACCAAGTCTGTGTGTGTTTGAGGTCTTTCTCTGACCTTGTCTTTTTTTCTCTTCCCATCACTGATGCTGTCTGACAGCCTGTTATCTGGCAAGTCTATAGCAGCCCATGACTGGAACAACAGCACTCTGAGGATGAGGCGTCTGTGCTGGTCCATCAATAGAGGGGAGAGTTCAACTGCAGAGTGCAGAACAGCCCGTCCACTCGGGAGTCTGTGAGGAGAACTGGGCCACTACACTCTATTTTTCTCTTTCACTTCCTGCATGTGTCTCTCTCATTATTTAATTTTCTCTCTCTGGAGCCAGCCCGGGCAACAAAACTCAGACTGGAACGTGGTGTTGGCAACAAGTGAGGGACACTCCCAGATTCTCTGCTGTTTATCTCTCAGCTCTCAACTGTTAACACGGCTGTCAGTGTCATCTTTTCACATCTGTTATACACCAGAAGCTCTGCGGCTTGCATATTAATTTAGGCAAAAGCAGTAGGGTTAGCATATTAATGAGGATGGATGCTGGTATAATGCAGCAGTGAATATATTGGTTGATATTTTATTGCCAACAGATCAAATAGGTAATGTATTGCTGTGGATTTTGCTATATTCAGTGGCCAAGTATTAAGCTGTTTGTCACCAGATGACTGTAACCGGAAGACCTGGTCTTAGGACAGAAAAGGTGAATCTGGGTGAAATCAGGGTGAGGAAAGTGAATCATTTCCACTTTGTCATTCTTATCAGCAACTACTCTTTGCCTCTGAGCAAAGCGTTTGACCCTCACATTGTTTTCCGTGAATTGCAGTACTGGGCAGCTCCCAGTCTGAATGAATCAAGCATGATTGAAACCAAGCAAAAATCTCACCGGACAAACAGATGTTGAACATCGCTGTTAAACTTTTAAGAAGTAAAGCCTGTGCCTAGATTTATACAACAGTCTGTCTCAGATTGTCAGTGTTGAAATGCAGTATATACTTCAGGTCCACTTTGGGTTTAAATGCAGAAGCCAGTGACACAGTCTTCTTTGAGTTGTATACAATGATACAATATTTATAGTCTAGAATATCACTAAAATAAATATCTAAAGCACCAGAGAGACACGTGCAATGCAGACTTTTATGTCAAGTCAACTCAATTTAAGTTTATCTTGTTACCATGGAGACAACTACCATAGTAAATTCATTGCAAAATTGCTGTACTTATGTAGAAGTAGTTTATGTTATAAGTTGACCTATATGGAATACTGTATCATGACGTATAGATGACAAACTGTAGCATTAGTAGTAGCACAGTATGGTATGGTAATATTATGTTGCTAATAAGAGGAGTGCAGTTGCATTGGAACTATATTAAAGTTATACATAAAGAGGCAGGTGTGTAGATTTGAACAGCAAAACAGTAAATCCATGGCTTTTACACAGAGCAGGTGGATCGCCCAAATTCATGACCAGTCTGCCTGTAATAAAGGTCCAGTGCTTTCTGTTCACGAGGTACAGGCCCCAGCCATTATTGAAAGTTTTATGGTACCTTTCTTGGTGTCATACTTGCCAGTGGTTGCATTATACAAGCTAATATAATTTCTGAAACGTCTTCATTTGTACCCTAAAAGCTTAATCTCTCTTTCTGCCCTCTGGCAGGAGTTTAGGTTCAAATGTAGTTTTGTAGGACTTTACCTAAACCCTCTATTTGAGGGATTTCAAAAATTAATAAATTCCTATAAAAATATATTTATTGGGCGCCTGGGTAGCTCACCTGGTAGAGCGTGCGCCCATATACAGAGGTTTACTCCTCGACGCAGCAGCCGCGGGTTCAACTCCCCCCCTCTCTCTCTCCTCCTTCATGTCTTCAGCTGTCCTATAAATAATGGCCTAAAGTGGCTATATATATATATATATATATATCAATTACAACCCTTGATTCTTGTACTGTTTTCTTTTAATTTACTTTAAGCCCACACCAGAATGGTGAAGGAATGTTTTAAGGCATGCTTTCCCGGATCTACAGGCTGTATTTGTGACATGGATTGAGCTCATTAGGGGTCTCTACTGAACTCTACTGCCACATGCTGCACCTGACAAGATGCTCTTGACCAATGGATACAGCGGCCAATACACCTCATCAACACTGGTGTGAGCTGCTGAACAAATGGCAATACTTTTTTGTGGCAACACCTCAGCTCAATTGCTAACAGGGAACCTCAAAACAAGTTAGGCTGCTGATCAGATTTGATATTTAGATCATGATAGGAGTGACACATTGATGGAGGGTCTCTGAGTTTTCATCAAACTAAGTGAATGGGTCTAAGTTGATAAATGGTGAACCACATTTGTGTCTTCTGTCGGTCTTTGTTCACTGGAAAGGTCTGTCGGTTTAAAGTAGTGGGAATATTTCTATTCCAAAAAACAAAGTGAACGTTGTAATGGTGGGTTTATCCTCCTCTATATCAGAACCACAGATGTGAGCATACAGTATGAGCCACGTTTTATACTGAAGTTGAAATTAAACAATTTTTCGAGGAATCGATTAGCGATAGAAAATTAATTTGCATTCATCGATTGATCGTTACATCCAATTTTTAAAGCAGAAATGCCAGAAAATGTACTGGTTCCAGCTTCTCAAATGGAATTATTTTGTTTTTCCTCAATCTTCTACAGTACTAAACTGCGTACTTCAGTGGTTTTGAACTGTTGGTCGGTCAAATAAAGCAGTTTGAATATACACTCACCTAAAGGATTATTAGGAACACCTGTAAGATTTCTTGTTAATGCAATTATCTAATCAACCAATCATATGGCAGCTGCTTCAATGCATTTAGGGGTGTCGTCCAGGTCTAGACAATCTCCTGAACTCCAAGCTGAATGTCAGAATGGGAAAACGGTGATCTAAGCAACTTTGAGCATGGCATGGTTGTTGGTGCCAGACGGGCTGGTCTGAGTATTTAACAATCTGCTCAGTTACTGGGATTTTCACGCACAACCATTTCTAGGGTTTACAAAGAATGATCTGAAAAAGGAAAAACATCCAGTATGCTGCATGGGGGGTGAAAATGCCTTTTTGATGCTAGAGGTCAGAGGAGAATGGGCCGACTGATTCCAGCTGATAGAAGATCAACTTTGACTCAAATAACCACTCGTTACAACCGAGGTATGCAGCAAAGCATTCGTGAAGCCACAACACGCACAACCTTGAGGTGGATGGGCTACACCAGCAGAAGACCCCACCGGGTACCACTCATCTCCACTAAAAATAGGAAAATGAGGCTACAATTTGCACAAGCTCACCAAAATTGGACAGTTGAAGACTGTAAAAAATTTGCCTGGTCTGATGAGTCTTGATTTCTGTTGAGACATTCACATGGTAGAGTCAGAATTTGGCGTAAACAGAATGAGAACATGGATCCGTCATGCCTTGTTACCACTGTGCAGGCTGGTGGTGGTGGTGGTGGTGTAATGGTGTGGGGGATGTTTTCTTGTCACACTTTAGGTCCCTTAGTACCAATTGGACATTGTTTAAATGTCCATCCTTTTATGACCACCATGTACCCACCTCTGATGGCTACTTCCAGCAGGGTAATGCACCATGTCACAAAGCTCGAATCATTTCAAATTGGTTTCTTGAACATGACAGTGAGTTCACTGCACTAAAATGGCCCCCACAGTCACCAGATCTCAAACCAATAGAACATCTTTGGGATGTGGTGGAATGGGAGTTTTGTGCCCTGGATGTGCATCCCACAAATCTCCATCAACTGCAAGATGCTATCCTATCAATATGGGCCAACATTTCTATAAAGAAACTTGTGATGGCCATTTCTCACTATTTCTGACAATTTATAGTGCAAGCGTTGAATCATCAATGGAGAAAATAATAAACGTAAATAGGGCTGCACAATTAATCGCAATTGCATCGAAATCACAATATGAACTAGTACAATATCCAAATCGCAGGGGGATGCAATATTTGTTAAAGGCTAAATATGTGTCTAACCATTCTAAAATAAAGTAGGCTAGTGTGGTGCTGCAGAGACATCCCGGCCTACAAATCGTATCCTACAGACTAAAGAAAATGAAAATGAGAATTGTGATACAAAAACAATCATTCCCTCCAATATCGTGAATCATATCGCAATCGCAATATCAGTCAAAATAATCACATTTAGATATTTTCGTAATATCGTGCAGTCCTAACTTATAATAATAATAATTAATTACAGCTCTATACTGAAGCAAACTAAACAAAAAGAGCAATGCACTTGTTTCATGACAATGTGTAGGTCTCTTCACACATGATGCAACAGGAAATCTTCACTTTGGATAAAGAAAGTTGTAATTAAGAGATTATAGCTATCATACACCACATATTGATGAATGAGATACCTCCTGTTGGAATAATAAATCTGCTTAGCTGTTGTATTCTGCAGCTAACGCTCATATTGAAATGAAAAGTAGACATTTACAGAGCCTTACTTTGCAGGGGAAAGAAAAGCTCAATACGGAATAATTGGGATAAACTCCGCAAACTGAACTAACTTTTGTGTCTGAACAGTTACACTTGTCATTGCAGGCCTTAGTAACAGTGATCTTACCGAAGTTTCCAGCAGCGTCAGTGTGTGATTCAGCAGTGTGTGTGAGCAGGATGTTCCTCTGTGATGCTGATAAACTCTCGCTGGAGTATGAAGTTGAAGTTGCATTATTTTCCATGTTAGTGAGTTCATCTGTGGCGGTTGAATAATACAATCCTGCCGTTACCGGATCCGTGCTGTTGTTACTGGGGGTCTCTGTCCCTAGGGGCCCCGGTAGACCCAGGAGCAGGACCGACAGAGACACCCCGAGGACGTGATGCAAAAACCACGTTTCCATGATTTCCAAGAGCCCTAAACGGTCGCCGATAGTTTCCGTAAAGTCGAGTAGAGGCCGGGGAGTCTCCCGGGGACACCATGGGAGGAGCGCTTCAGCTATAAGTGAAGTTTCATAAGAATTAAATAAATCCTGGTGCAGGTCCGGAGGAGATCCGCTGCTCGGACGGCGGGGAACGGAAGATAACAGACCGAGGCAGCAGCCTGTTATCACAGCGGAGGAGCCCGGGCTCCTCCTCCTCCTGCACACACACACACACACACACACACACACACACACACACACACACACACACACACACACACACACACACACACACACACACACACACACACACACACACACACACACACACACACACACACACACACACGCTGCATTTGCTGCGCTGCCTTCAGGTGTTGTCGGAAGTCCTGCCTTTAAAATAAATGAAAATGTTCCTTCTTTTTTATTGCTGATGCTCCAGAGACTGAACGTTTTGAGACAAATCAAACAACACAACACTTCACTGCTCATTCCTCTGCACTGGATGATATGGCAAGCCATAATTGCCATTAAATTGTTTTTTTATCATAAATCATATCAAAATCTCACGTCAAGTCATGAGTAGGCCTATAGTGAGAGAGGTAGAAAGAACTACAAAGTCACAATAATGACACACTAACTCTTCAGTATGACATGTCCTATTATTAAAACCCTAGTTCATTTCAAAGCCATACTTTTGATTCTCCGAGCCATTACTATTACTGTAAAACTTTATTTTAATCATTTATAACATTAGGCTATTTGTTTTCCTGGTGGGAATGGGCTTGAAAAGTCACAAAAAGGTAGCAGCTACAAAAATGCTGATACTCGTTGACAAAAAGGGTTCTAGTAATTACGATACAGGGATGGCTATTATGCAAATAAAATGTCGACAGAAAGTCCTGGTGCAATAACTTAAGACATTAGTTCATTTAAAATGGTTAAGGACAGTCATTTTCAAAGATCTTCCCTTCTGGTTACACAACACTAAACTTTAAATGCCTACATGCAAGTATTTGAATTTAGGTAGCAGGGTGTCATTAAAACAATTATTATTTAGGCTACAGAGCAACTTAGGTCAGTGCTGGAGATTTTTTTCTTAAGGCTTTCCAGGCAAATATTATATTATAAATTGTGTAAATCATGTAACCTTTTAATGTGGCTCGGGAAAGGGAGGTTTGGGGTTCCCTGCTGGAGCTGCTCCCCCCGCGACCCGACCACGGATAAGCGGACGACGATGGATGGATGGATGTAACCTTTTAAACCCCTCCCAGTGATTAGAATGAGTAACAACAGAGACACAACACCCACACATTAGCCCTTCATTATGGTGGTATGTTACACATAATGGAGAATATTGACAATTTTACAATAGAAAGTGACACAGTTACTGCAAACACCTAAAAGAAAAAAATGGCTTGTGAAAGTACAATAAGTGCTTTCAATTATTCACACCAACACAGCAGGAAGCACACTATCCTATAGCTACATGACAAAAAGCACTAATATCTGTGTATCAACAAGTGTATGCTGCTCAGACCTGGCCCAAAAGTTTTTTTTCTTCACATATTAACACTATGGACATTTCAAGCCATCACCATTGAACTAAAATTCCTTCATTAAAGTTTTACAATGTGCATGGTTACATTCTTCAGCCAACCCATCCAGAGGTTTGCCTCCTTAAGTAAGAAGCAGACCAACAGCTCCACTGCTGAGAACCATCTGATGCTCAGTAACTGCTCAGTACTGATCGAGTCATCTAGAGACGACTTGATGGAGGAAACAAGGTGCATATTTCTTTACAGATAATCATGTGCCTGTTGGCAGGTTGCTGATCTGATTAAAAAAAAAAAACTGTGAGAAAGTGGTTTTCACAGCTTTGCTGTTGAGCTGTAAGAACAATGACTTTTTTTAACTTCCTGATCTTGTGTTATGTTTTCCTGTGAAACATTTTCAAAGAAGTGAGTCTTATTTTCAGTCTTTGAATCAGATGCCACTGATGAATGACAACTTTGCCATTCTTTGTTATTTCTAAATTATTCTAGGTCTGCAATGACAGCAAGACTACCTCTGAAATGTGACTAGGAAAAGCAAACTAATGACCTGGGGGGGGGATTTCAATGAACTGTACACATGCAGAAGTGAAGTAACACATTTTAATTAAACATTTGTGTCACATACACAAGCACCATGGTGGCTGGACTTCTTGGAAGAGACCCAGCAGTAATTTGACAACAAAAACTTTCAACAAAGATTGTGATACTTTCAAAGTTATATCCATACCATTATATTAAGACAAAATTAAGTATTTCAACTTTTAATTTAGTTTACTTTTAAGGAGGAAAAATGATCTATGTGTGCAGAATGTGGCCTACAGGGCAACATGAGACACAGTTTGAGGCAGGAAATGTGGTTTCAGGCTGACAGCTACTGGATATGTGACTTGTAACAGAGGCAGAGTTTAAGTCAGTCAGTGGAGTGGAGTGGTGGTTGCACCATCTTCTCGGCCCTGATGAATGACGATTGGTGATAGCGGTGACGAGAGGCAAAGTCAGCATTTTCCTCTGTCAGCTGCTTGGTTTTCAGCCCGACCCCGAAGATAGAGGGGGTGACTACCATCTCATCCCGAGGAGATCCTTTTCTCCTGAAAGACAGGAAAATAGTACGGAGAAATGGCTTTCAGGGGGCAGTGTGACATGGGAAATTAACACATAACTGGAAAAGAAAAACGTACAGATAATGTTTCTTTTCGTACATTCTATGACTTACTGTAGTAATACCAGTATAAAAAATGACTTTACTGTAGTTTCAGTCTGTGCTTCATCAATGATCTGGAGATAATTTAACAGACATTTCTATGATGAATGACATTTAAATCTCGTATTCATCCGCACAATACCTGCAAATGCCATTCAATGTTGATTTAAGCCACGAGAAAAAGCTGAATCGATCTGCGATACCTGCAAATAAATCAAAATCCAAACTGTTATCTGGAGAAATGAACTCAATGAGTTGAAAATAAAAGTACTCATATTGTTACGTTTAAATTGACTTTCCTTGTGTCAATATTTGAAGTTGTAACAGTGCACAGAAGTGTAGTAACAGAGTGGGGAGAAACACACGGCATTGCATCGACCACCTGTGAAACAAGTGTTTAACACTTGCAGAGCTCGTGCTCAGAAATGTCGTGAGTCAGACAGCTAAGACACGGTGTACTGTGCTGAGTTTAATGCACAGATGCTGGCTGTCCCATCCAGCTATTCTAGAAATCCTAAGCCACAACAGCTGCCAGCCTGCCAGGCAACAAGACCGCAAGTGAAACTCCAAGAAATGTGTCAGAGTACATTACCAGGTCAAAACTGAGCACAGGGTGAGCAAATCAAAAAGGTAAACCGCAAATCAAGAGGTCTTTTGTTGGACATAATGCAATAATCTAAATGATCTAACACAAAATAAAAAATACAGGATATGCTTCAGTTTATATAAAAAGGCAGTACTTGCAGACTACTCCTACAGTTCAAAATAAAAGGCTTAAAATTACACAAGTTTATGAAATGACCTTGTAAACGTGCTACAAAAATAACCCACCAGGCTTAAAGAAGACTTTTCCTCTTTTCAGCAGACATTAAACCAATTAAGTAAAAACAAAGAATGCATAATTGAAAGCATATGCTTTATATAATGCAAAATACAATGCATGAATTAGTGATGAAAGATGTCCTGCTCACTAAAAGGACCTGTAATTCCAGAAGAGTCCTCTATGCATATCCTGGCAAGACAACAACATAAGCTTCATTTTCACTGTTTGTAAGTATAATGTATTCTTTTCCCTAAATTATAAGCCATTTTCCACAATCTGCTAAATGAGCAAAAACTGTCAAAAAGGTGTAAAACACTGTAGGCCTACTTAAAATAAAAAATCTACAATTTTATTTTCTTATGAGGTTATACTGCTTTTTTTTTTTTAAACCAACATAAAAAGCAATTTCAACAACTGGAACAAGCATATGCATTGAACCTGATCTGATTAGGTTAGTCTGGCTCAACAGATTTACATTGCTGGGATACATCCTGTCGCTATCTACGCTATCCGCCCTGCCCAGGATGGTTGTGATTGGTTTAAAGAAATACAGAAAAGCCACAGCGTGTTTCCCCCCATCCCAGAATAGATAGGCGGTGAAGACCATGTGGAGATAGGTCTGGCAATGCAAGACTAGTAACTAATTGATGAAGTTCAGATCAAATCAAACCAGAACTGTACTTGAATGTCATACTCAGTCCATCACAGGAAATATGGATTAGGCCAAGAGCAGGCTAACTTTATCTATAGGTGCTAAGCTCAGAGCTGGCTGTAGTACAGAGTTAGAAAGTTTGTTCACTTTGGCATACCGAGCTGGAAAATGCTACACAGCTGCAGGTAGTACATATGTTAAGACAGAAAACTCACTCTGTCCCACATTGTGTTAGTACAGCATTTCAACAACTTGGATTTTTTCATTTGTAATGCATATGCTTTTTATGTTAGACTGTCTTGTCCAAGTCAGGACATTTGGTCACCCTAACAGGAGCTCACCATGAAGCCAAGCTACAAGTGTGTCTAAACAGGAAATGAACAGATGGAAATTACCTATAGGTAGTCCAGGGCTTGTTTTCCCGATGTAGAAGAAGAGCACCAAAGCAAAGACTATGTTTGCTAAGGCATAAGCCCACTGAATAACAAACATTAGCAATATGGAGCTTAATGCCTGAAAGAAAAATCATAAATTCATTAAATTCTGTAAATATAATCTGAAACTTAAGCATTAGAACAAAAAAATAATATGTACAGCATGAAAGCCTACCCCGATAAGAGCAACCCAGTGGTTGCAGAATTTTGCATATAATGAATCCTTCATGGGTTTGATTTCAAAGCTCTGGTGGTCAGCTTCAGCTCCTGGAAGATTTGACAAAGGGTCAGGTTACTAAAAAACAGGTACAACTAACTTCTATGATCAGTAGACAAGTGAAAGGTTGATAATTATGATCACCTGCGCTGTGATTGTGAGGGTCAGCAGATGAATCCTGCTCAGCATGGTGCATTTCTGAACGGCATTTGACTTGTGGCTCTTCTCCAGCTCTGGGCTCCCCGCCTCCACACTGCACCTCAGCTTCCTCATGTGGTGGAGCTGAACTCATCTCCTCTGCTTTGTCTTCGGAGAACATACTGCTGTTTAGACCCAAGCTAAAGCTGTCAATCAGCATCTGCTTAGTAGTGACATTAGGCTTCATGCCCTTGTATCTACTGCTCAGCTCTTGCATGGAGGAGGTTCTCTCAGGCCCAGCATTAACATTTGACATGTGGGGAAAGATCTGGTCCATGTCCTTGGTGAACTCCAACAGCGTGCCTTTACCCCGCGGACTCTCGCCTCCGCTCCCATAGCTTGGGAGAGTGGCCTCAATGAGAGGCCTAGAGTCCT
Organism: Gymnocephalus cernua; assembly: GCA_023631565.1. Lineage (NCBI taxonomy): Eukaryota > Metazoa > Chordata > Actinopteri > Perciformes > Percidae > Gymnocephalus > Gymnocephalus cernua. The sequence goes on along the minus strand of CM042434.1, from coordinate 12,356,488 downwards.
GCCTGGCAGACCGACGGCGGTTTCTTTTGGCTGGGACGAGGGTGTCCCTCTTGTCTTTATTCTGCAGCTGGAAGGCCATGGCCACACTGAAGTAGGAGTAGTCTACGAAGCAGTACGTGAGCATGAAGTTTATGCTGACGATGGGGGCCAGCACGTTGGCCTGACCGATGAAAATGAAGGCCATGGTCACCATGCTGGTCAGACAGATAGCTGCCACTGGAGTCCTGTTTGGGCCTTTCTGTTATGGAGGGAGAAAGTGTCACAATATGCAATGGCATTGTTGTCCAATAAAAAAAAACTAAATAACAAAACCATTGTTGATTTATTATTTTTTTTGTTAAAATTAAGGATTAAGTGTTCCTTTATGGGTTGAGATAGCACGCCTTACTTAGCTAAATAAAGCATTTAAAAGATCATTGGATGGGGCGACTTCTAGCTCACCCAGTAGAGTGTTCGCCCCATGTAGGCTGAGGCCTTGGCAGCAGCCCGGGTTCTAAACTGACCCGCGGCCCTTTGCTGCATGTCGTCCCTCCTCTCTCTCCCTTTTTCTGTCTTCAAGCTATCCTGTCGATTAAAGGCCATAAAAAGCCCCACAAATTATCTTTAAAGAAAAAAAAAAAAGCCATTGGATTTTCTGAAAAATGCATCGTCACAAAGCTGAAAACAGACCTTTTTAATTGACTTTTAATTAACTTTTTAATTAACTCATGAAAGGCTGATGTTTTGGAGATGCATGTGTTTCACAGGACAGTGACAGTATTAAAAAAATATATATCCCTGAGTCAACACAGTGCAAACTGGGACAAAGAAGATTGTCCCATTCCTCCTGTTTGTGATTCAGCAGCTTCAAAACTTTCCACCTTTTGCCCAAATAAAACTTTCACTTACGGACACTAAGGAGCAACAGCCATCTACACAAGTGATAAAATGAAACTGAACTACCACACCAGTGGGAAGTTAGTAATTGTTTTAACATGTGGTTTATTAATCAGCTTGCTTTCACTTCACAGGTCCTATCTCACAGTTTAAGGAGCAATGCTGTGTGCCTGGCGGGCCTCCAGAGCACACAGCGGAGCTGCGCCCTGCCCGTCGCCCTTCCTGCGTTTGTTCTGAAGCTTTGATTTGGGCCAAGATGTCTAGGGCCTCATTCCAGCCCGCTGAGAGAGGTCAGACACTGCTGCCACTCAGGGAGGTCTGAGCAGAACGGGGGTGAACGGGGTCGGGATGACTGTGTGACTGTGTGTGTGACTGTGTGTGACTGTGTGTGACTCTGTGTGACTCTGTGTGTGTGTGTGTGTGTGTGTGTGTGTGTGTGTGTGTGTGTGTGTGTGTGTGTGTGTGTGTGTGTGTGTGTGTGTGTGTGTGTGCGTGTGTGTGTGTGTAGCGAGTCGTAACTCTTTGCTGTGATGCAATCAGTCCACTCCGTTCTATGGAGTGGAGTTCACACTCTATAGTTAGGCAGTCCTGTCACAGTTTCCTGTTTGGTCCATCCACCACACCCCCTGTACATCCAGACTGCACACACTCAATAGCAGTGGTGGAGTAGGACTCAGATCCTCCACTTTAGTATGAGTACTGATACTATACTGTAAAAATACTCTAGAACAAGTAAAGGTCCTCCATTGAAAATGTAAAAGTATGTAACTATAAATCAGGAAAATGCATTTATCATACTTAAATGTATTACAAGTAAAATGACTTTAATGCAGAAAAAGGTCCCTGTGACTGTTATACTATTATATATTTAATTAAATAATTAATCTATCATTACTCACGCATTCATGGATTTTACATTAGATTTATCATTGGTTGAGGTGGAGTAAATTTTTAACAGTTTTGTACAGGACTGAAACTAATGATTATTTTCAATATGGAAACATCTGCTGATTATTTTCTTGATTAAACTTGATTGATTGGTTTGGGTGTTCAGAAAAATTACAATTGCTAAGATTTATTACTACTATTACTACTAGCGTTTCACTGAGCTTTTGACAGACCACAATAGCTTCCCACAGTCTTGATCAAGAGAAGCAGTTTGCTCAGGTGTCATGGAGACAGATTGACGCGTGAGCTGCGTAGTTGAACGTTTTCATCCAAAAAACTTTCAGAACTACTCACTTATGTTGGCTTAAAAAGTTAAGCATCAAGGTTTGATGCAATACGGTTGAAAGCTCTGCAAAAAGCCAGTAAGTGGACCACCGATTAGGATCGTTTTGTCAAACTACCATTTCCAAGGTCATTAACTTGAACATTAATGATTACATTATTTTGTTAAAAAAAAAAGACCATGCAGCCATCATCCTTCTAAAAGCTTAACAGCGCTTCTTTACTTTTGAGAGAAGCTGCTTCCTAATCAATTGATCTAAGCTAGGCAAATCTCACTAGCTAGGATAACTGAATGCAAAGACATGAAAAAGGCATCTATGTGTTGTATAATAAAAAGTAGCAAAAGTAGTCATAATCATTAACATAAAATTGAACTATACTTTAAATAGTTGGTCTTGTGTTTGCCACCTTAATGCATTGCAGCTTAGTCTTATGACCTATCATGTGTACAAACAAATAAATTGGAGGTGCAATAAAGAATGTGTCACCAAGGTAGTAAAATGGTGAGTTTACGGTAGTGTCCTGCTTACTTGGATCATCTCCTTTTAACAATTTTAATGTGAGAAATAAAATAGTCATTGTAAAGTATTGTTTGAAATAAGTGAACTCAGTTGTGCATAAACACACACCCTCAATTCATAATCTGCATTTACATCATGGTGACTATTTTTCAGTGTGCTGTTAATGTCCAGACATCCCTCCCTTTCTGGCTCCATCCATTCATCCATCAATCCATCCATCCATCCATCCATCCATCCATCCATTCACCCACCCACCCCTCTTCCCAGGAAGGCCAGAGCAGGGATGACCCTCTCTTGGGCGATGCACTGGAGGATCCTGGGTGCTCCGTACAGGCCACCCATGCATGAAGCCAGGGAGGAGATGTAGAGGCCCAGCAGAAAGAGGAAGCCCACCAAGGAGACCTGGAGGAAGAAGGAAAACAAACAGAGTGTGGAAGAGGATGGGGTGGGGTTGAGAGCTCACAACAGCTACACCCTGTTCAATTCCGCTGCAGCCAGCCCCAAATGCAAACAATGAGAACCACTGATGGGCAAGTCAAGGATTTTTTCAAAGAGTCAGTGAATGTTCAAAGCAAAATCGAACGACAATAATAGCGAGAGTTTTGCAGTAATACTGCACCATTTGTACACACTGGTCCACAATGTAATATACAGTTGTTACGACTGGTCAATAACGTTGGAGCTAGAGGCTACAGAACTCTGGTTGTTAGGTTCATTCTAACTAAAACATTCCCTGATCCATCTGTAGCTTAGCTGCATCAGACATCTCATTGATCTGCTATTTAACAGCTATTTAACAGTGACAGACCATGAATACATCCTCATATTATATCTGATTAATGCTTCAGTTTATCAATGCACTTTACTTATGTGTTTGTCCATTTAACTTATTACTTACTAGTCATTAACTTCTCACTCATTTAACTTCCCTGTCTACTTGGTAAGAACAAAAACAAATATATTTGCATACCCGCAAATTGAATACCAGTGCAGTGGTGAGAAAAAGTTCATAAAAAAGCAGAACAGGAAATTATTGCCCTGATAAAGTTCTCTGTACTGAGAATGTACTGAACAGTTGGTCCACCCCAACACCCACACTTGCAGTATTTGCAAGTAGTCAAGTGCTAACTTGTGTGACCTATTTGCAGCAATTACCAACAGTGCCCAAGTGGCCGTTAAGACGGCAAGCGTGGGGAAGTTTATCAGAACTCACTGGAGCTTACAACATACAAATACAGCACATGGCACAAGCCAACTCGGACAATGCCCAAGAGGAGTAATACAATTAATAACTACTGTCTACTGTACATAAGAGACCTAACATGATATTATATTTGGAATGGTTTCTGCCTTACACATTTTCAAGGAGGAAACATCCTTGACAAAATCTTTGATAAAAAGGATATGATAGTCAACATGTATCTTGATAGTGCCAGATATGTGATATTATTCTTATCAGTCCAATCAAGAAGAACAGATCATTAATTTGATGTGATAACATCGGTGGAGGCGCTGCCATAACTTTGTAGTGTTTGGATGTAAATAATAATATTCACGCTGAATTGAACATGTCATAAATTTAAACTTTTTAATTACAGGCTCTCTACCACCAACAACTAATCTGCTGGGGAGCTTTACATCGTGATGAATTGTGGGATACACTTGGCTCTGAAATGCTTCGAAGCAGTATTAGAAAAAGTGCACGTCAAGTGGAGGTTAAGTGGACGTTTGTGGACATGTCTACTACCTCAGTGGTTCCCACACGTATTCATGTCAAAGACCCCTAAACTTACACAAATTAGACCACTGACCCCCATTTGATTTAAGAGATGTATTTATTTATTTATTAAGATTTAATCCCAGGGCCCCCATTTGATAGGATTTTTGGCTTTTAGAGGTTTTATAACAGAAAGTGTATGAAACCCATGAGCAAAGGAGTCATACATTCTGTCATCGTGTTACTTATGGATGGAATTATAGTGAAAATTAGTATTCCCCTTTTTGCAGGGGAACCCCTGGAATTTATTTGAGGACCCCTGGGGGTCCCGTACTCCACTTTGGGAATCACTGTACTACCTGCGAGTGTGTGAAAGTGCAGTTAGGTGCTGAAGGTTGCCGGTGTGCGTATTGGGACAGACAGTATTTGTTTTACATACCTGAACCTGAGTATGATATAATTTATGAGTATTTCTACTTGAGTGAAACAAAATCAGAAATGGGTCCCAACATCTCAAGGCTGAGAACATACAATCAGAACCTGAACTAACCACACCACATCAACAAAGTGAGCCATCATGGGGAATCCCCTCACTTCACCCATTTGGGTGAGAGGGCCTCTCTAACAGGGCAGGATGGAAACAGAGAGGGGAGTTTACCTTTTCAGCTATCAAGATGTCATAGCGCAGAGCTTCTCTGGTGCAGATGGCCCCCAGAAGGAAGACAAAGACCAGATACAGGAACCACCTGTGGGTCACCAACAGTACACCACACAGGATTATTAACAACTGCTGCTTTCTCACTATTAATAGGATAATTGTGTCATGAGAGCTCCACAAGTGAGTGTCTGATAGGGCCATGCTGGGAATATGGGTTTGTGTGTTCTCTCCAATGAAGGTGGAAAAGGTTGCCCTTTTGATAGAAGATACCACAAAGGGATCAGAGAGCACCGCTAAAGTAAAATCAAAGGAAATTACAATTTTGGATGATTCATACCTAGTGGGAGCGATTCCACAGAAATATTTGAAAATGTTATTTGTAGCATGACGTGTAGATAAATAGAAATTTGACAGATTGGTACTACAACTTAACATTTAGCAAATGGCCAATTCAGGCTTCACTGTGTGTGTATTTTGTGTTCTTTTACAGCAGTCCCTTTGTTGTCTTAATTTCTTACAGTATATTAACTTTCACTGTAGGTCAGTCTGTACAGTAGTTGTTGTCTTATGTACTTAATTGTGCAGTGTTTCCGTGCGGTGTGTTCTTATTTTACAATATTGTTGGTGTGTGTGTGTGTGTATGTGTTGAGGAGTCGTCATACGAGGTGAAGACAGCTGCCAGTGTTCCCAACGGGATGTTGTGTTCAGGCCGCTCAAGGTCTGAGCTCATGTTGAAACCTGCCATAACCCCTACACACACACACACACACACACACACACACACACACACACACACACACACACACACACACACACACACACACACACACACACACACACACACACACACACACACACACACACACACACACACACACACACACACACACAAAAAGATAAGGAGCTCCTAATACGTACTGCACACATGCTATGTAAACTCTAAGTGTCCAAGTGTTTCACACATTAATAGATCAGAAAGAGATAAGAGAAAAGAAAAGATACACCTCACCTGTAGCAGCAGGGAAGAAAACCCCAAAGACTGTGAAAAAGTTTTCTCCTGGTGTGTAATCTGGCAGCGTGTTGCTGTTGAGCAGCTTGGCTGAATAACCAACGAAACCATGTTCTGAGAGGAGACAACAACACACAGAGCACATCAGCATGTCTTCACTGAGTAAACAGTCAAAAGTATTAGTATCAGCAGTGCAAACCTGTCAAATGTCTGACAGAGGGCATTGTGTCATGTTAAATAACTTGATTGACATGTTTTCCTTATTGTAGTGTTTTTATTTTCTTGTTTTCATTTTCTTTCTTGCTAGATGATTATTGGTGAAGTACTGCACTGCATTTCCTGGAAAAGTTGAGACTAACTGGAAATGTAAACATCACATCTGCACCACGGGACTTTCTTATAAAAGACCAACATTACCAGACACCAGGTGTTATATGACATCAATATATACCACAGGTTTGCAAAATATTGCATTGTATCAGTAAAAGTTAGAAGTTCATTCATACTTGAAACAAAATTGGTACAAGACTAAAGAACGCTGGTGGCCAAAGAAATGTTCCTATTTAACTTTTTATACTGCTCCAAATGTATTACAGCACTACCTGAACTGGGATCCCATGACTGCAATTAGAGACTGCTACATCTTTCTTTATAAATCAAAATAAATGACAACAATAGGTAGCGAGTCACTTCAAAAGTATGTTTAAAATCAGGACAGGTTAGTTCAGGAAGGTCCGTTTGTTGAACATGCAGGGGGAGAGATTGTTCTGCATTGGTGGGGGCCATTTAAACCACACAGTCTGAAGGGCAGGCCTATGTTACAACACCGGACATTTCCCCCTTGGTTATCTTGCGATGGGAAAGAATGTGTTCTCTCAGATTAATGACATGTTTATCCAAAAGGAAGTCGCCACCCTTTTCAGAAGCTCAGCAGCTTCCAAGTTTGAGAGAAAGAATGAGAGTGAGCGAGAGAGGGAGACAGAGAGTGAGAGAATGAGAGACAGAGAGAGAGACAGAGAGAGAGACAGAGAGAGAGAGAGAGAGTGAGAGAATGAGAGACAGAGAGAGAGAGAGAGTCAGAGAGAATGCTCATTTTTTTCCTTTGTTTTAGACAGTTACTCCATGTGCACATGTTCTCCAGGATAGGAATTTAGTGGAACTGACTTCAAATGGGACTAGGTGCCCAAACTCTTGTTCACTCTATGACCCTGTGAGACCGCCCTCTGTCCAAACAATCAGAACCAGATCCAGGGCAGTCAGTGTCTCCGTCTGCACCATGGGCTCCCCACCCATATTACAACATACACTCCAGCATCCAACCATGGCTGACCCTCTGACCGTTCAACTGAAGTTGTTAGAAAACTATTTCTATGAACACAAATTCATTGCTTGAATACACTGACTGACTGACTGACTGACTGACTGACTGACTTTAGTCTCAAGAACTGCAGACAAAAACGGCAAACAAATAGGTCTTTTGTACAAGTCGTCCATTTTCTGGTGGAACTGCATATTCACATTCCCCATACCATGCTCCTATATAAAGGCATGGTCAGATTTACTTGATTGGGAGGCCCTAAGTCAAAAAATGGTGGGCCCAAGTTGCCTTCGACTACAGTGCACACAGGAGACTAAAGATGACAGCTTTCTTTTTTTGTATGTCAGTTATTATATGGTAATTTGATGAGACACAAACATTACACCTGCTAAACATCAGCATGTCAAAATGTCATTGTGAGCATGCTAGCATGCAGATGTTGGCCTGTTGCTCAAAGCACTGCTGTGCCTAAGTACAGGCTCACTGGGCAACTTGAGGCCACGTTTGTCAAAACTCGCCACAACACAACTAGAATTCATTGCGTGGCTGCTTACATAGACAAGAAATGGGAAGTGTGGAAAGGACGCTCCCTGTGGACAAATAGCTTTAGTCTTGTTGAGTAAAAATCAGCTATCATCGAGCAATTTAGTTACACGGTGGAGGGTTGTTACTAACTACAGTTAGCAATATTTTCTTTAATTCTCACGGGTTGAAATCAACTGTAAAATGATGTGGGCAAAAAAAAAAAAACAACATCACTGCTTTATGAAGGCCTACAGAGCAAACAAGCTGTCAGATAAAGCTATGATGAAAGCATTCATATTACAGCATTATATTGTCTGAAGAATAAGTGTATAGGCAGAGTGGGGCTCCTTTCTGAACTCAGCATTCCTCTGATAGAGACTGGAATGTATAGTCAGATTACATGAGTGTCTGAGGCCTCTCCCTCTGTCCGGCTGACCTCTTACTCTCCCACACTAACCAGTATAAACTGCTCTGCATGGAGAACAGGGCAGGCTGTGATGTTACAGAGGTGGGGCAGGTCCCACTGGGATGATTGAGAACTATATATTATAGTGTGGATCACAGGGAGAGATGATGTAGCGGTCTCAGGAGTAGCAGCAGGCCCCAGATCTCAGTTCCGGCCTTTTTCTCCCTGTCATTTTCTAAAAATGTGGGTGAGTCTGGTTAACACCCTAAAGCCCAGACCAGCACATTATAACTTCCTGTTCTGTGGGGAAAAGGCTTCATCTGAAGGGACTGGGTAACCATGTCAGATTGTATTTCATCTGTGCACCACAATCAGAAGGTTTTGCAGTTGAGTTATTTGGCTGCAGAGACAATATGTTGGCAGTGTTACTGACCAAACTAAATAATTGAATACAAAAAGACAACAGTTGTGAAATGAATTGTCCTCCCATCAGGGACGATAAAGCACAAGTCTGAGCTGTCTTTCATTTTGTAGCTATGCAGCTATTAAATTCCACCTGTCACAGTACTGTGGGAAGGAATTGTCATAATCAGTCATTTAACAGATGCTTAAGGCTGGGGAAATTGGGAAGCCAGGCCTGTCTACAGGTGAGAGGTCACGTGCATATATACTGTAATAACATCCCTAAATCCTTCTGCTCATGATACCAACACAGTCGTCAGCATCACATGTACACATTTAGATAGTGGCTGAGAGTGTACTATGAATAGATGACATTACAGGCCAACACATAAATACCACTCCTTTTTGGATTTTAGCTGTTGATGCCCTTAACACAAATCTTTACCGTTTGATTTGTAACAAAACCCCAGGAAGTCAGTCTTTCCCCTTCAAACATATTTGTTGCTGGAGTTTAATAGCCACTGAAACATTACATTACAAATTTAGGGGAATCTAATCATTAAAACGTAGGATAATGATACAAATAAAAAATACATACTGATTCTTGCATATTCATCTTTGCAATAAATACATCATTAATTAGACTAGGACTGCAACTAACGACTACTGATTATTTTCATGATTAATCGTGTCTATGAAATGTAAAAAAAAAAGTCCAAAGAGACATCTGAAAACATCTTATTTTTGTCTGATTCAACCACAACACCCAAACATATTCAGTTGATATAAGATGTAAAAAAAAAAGTTTGAGAAGCTGGAACCACAGAATATTTGGCCTTTTTGCTTAAATAATACCTGAAATGATTACCCATTAAGTCGGTGATTCAGCTCTAAAGTTCTACCATTTCAGATCATGAATTACCGACAATATGATGTCCTGTTTTGTATTAAACTATTTTTTGCCAAGCACACCGACAACAAGCCAATATCCCATTATAGTTTTGATATAGTACATCACTTGGCTGACATTACATACTGAATGTTAGCTATGGCAGTGATGTACCATGGTGTCTGAAAGTGTACATAGGGGAAGTGTTATCAAACTGTGACCACATGATTTTGGCGGTGGCTCCTTTCCTTCAGGATGTGCCTCAGTGAGTTCAGGCTAATCTGGGCCATTTCACTAGCTAGTGGACCTGCTGGTTCTCTGCCAACCATGAGGTCACCACAACACACACAGAAGCTCTTAATTGGAAAAACCTGGTGTAGCCATTATGGCTGGTTCTCCCACAATTCTTCAGGACTGCAAAGTGGCCTCTGCCTACTGTAATATCAAGAAAGCTGGAGGTTGGAAGTGGTGGACAAGTACAGGTTAGGGGTAGAATTAGAGTCTGTTTTTGTTTTGGACACTCGGGTGTTAGAAGTTTTAAAGCTTAATCTTGCTAAAACTAACCACTGCCCACAGCTGGACCTGTACACTGAGTTCCTTGTGGATTTGCTGGGAAAAAAGCAACAAAAATAGGATTGTTTACTATGTAATATATTGTGTATTTTTATAGTGTGAACTTTTTCTGTTTCTGTTTTGTGCTTATAATGTCCTATTCACATAAAGACTGGCTTAACTCGAACACTTTTCTCTTCCTATTGGACAGGACGTTGATAATCAGTGAGAACAGGAAATGTTGGGAAGGACTTCCTGACGGCCAGCAAAAGAATACAAACTACTGAAAAAAGGCAACATTTCCTCACCACAAAAGAAAGGAAAAAGAAAAAAAGTCTTCTCAATAAACACACTGCCAGTCTCAGACTTGGCTTAAGTCACATGAAAAATATAACATTAAATGTTTCTAACTAAACCAACCAGCCACTGAGGAAAAATAAATGTCTTAATGGAGAATTTAACTGACAAAACTGGGTCAAATGTGTATCAAAAAGGTTTTTCCTCAGACACCAGCCTCATCAAGAAGTCAACTGTAGCAATCTAGTCTCAGTAGAATTCTAGACTAATACTGACAATAATAAGTGATACTACAGCTACACCTACTGGGCTGAACAGGTCACAGACATTCACCACTGAAGTCAACCTTTACTGTCCACTTTGGAGCCTAAACTTAAATTTCACACACTCCTCCCCGACATAACTGCATTTTTTTCAACCAGTAACAATGTTGTGGGAACTAGTAAAACACACACACACACACACACACACACACACACACACACACACACACACACACACACACACACACTCTTTAAAAAAAACCATTTGGACACCCCTGGGCTACTCACTCAGTTGATAATTGAGGCATGTTCGCTTATTTTCCTGTTGAAACTTCCTGGAAGTGGTTCTTAATACGAGTGTCTACTAAATGCCTACATAATTGTAATCTGTCTAAATGCTGCTTCAAAGGCTTTGACATTAATATAATTCTGGGGCAAACTCTGAATAGTGAGGATTATTTTGGCTTGAAAATACCCATACAGAGTATTAGAAGACACAAAACATCAGTACTGATTTAAACATTCCCATGATTCCTGTTACCTTCTCCCTTCATATCTATATTCATGACCCCCAGCCCTACCTGGGTCAAGGTGCGTGAAGGTGCCAATGACAAAGTCCAGCGTAGAGACGGCCAGCACAGCTAGCAGCAGCAGCTGGAGTCGGACGATCCACTTGACACCGGCCAGGTTAATTCCAAGCAGTGCCAGCAGCACCACCGCCGACATGCTGCGCACCGCCCACTGGTTCTGTAGACCCAGCAGCTCCGCCACCGACTCAGAGAAACCTGTGATGTACATGGCTCCAGCTACACACTGCAAGGTGGGAGGCAGCATGACAGGGGACAAAACATAATAACATGTGTGGATCATCCTTCACAAACAGCCACTCAATTCTAACAGAAAGTCTGGATTTGTTACTCACTTGTCCAAACACATAAAGGAGGCCAACAGTGCCCCCGACCCTGCCACCCAGGACGGTGGAGATCATGGAGTAGATTCCTCCACTCCCAACACCGCAGTGCTCACACACTCCGATCCCCGACATCACCGTCACTAAAGCAACCAGCACAACCAAGGAGACCAGAAACATCCCAAGCAGCACGCCCGCGTTCCCCTGGATGATGATAGAAGACAAGATGACAAAATACTGAGTCATCTATGCATATACTACTGTATATGTACATCGGCAGCATTACATGCTGCTCATCTACAGCTTCAAATTGAATATATTTATAGTGATGTACAGCTTGTACTAAACCGATCTGCACGTTTACATTTTCTATACAGTACATATAGGCTTTCTATGTAATTCAAACTATACAGCCTTGGTAAAATCAGTCCCATTAAACTAGGAAAACATACACTAACATACATACTAACATACACTAATTCATGGTAAAATGCAGCTCATTCTCACTTTTAGCTGTCACATTAAACCCAAACGAACGTAGCAATTAAGATCACAGAGTCTTTGTAGCTTTGTCCCGTGATGACACATGCACATTAAAGTGTTTGGGGTCCACTGACAGTGTAAGGCATACTTATTTAATGATGGTTACAGCTAAAAATAAAAAAAAAACTTCAACAGAACTAGATAGAGATAAAGCACACAGACATGAGGCTAGATATTGTGAAAATTGACAATAATATACAGTCCTTTCTGTGTCATTCATCGGCACACTGAGTCCTATAACCAGCCATACATGGATGTTTTAAATAATCCATATATAAAGCAACAATCTTCCCCATCACTTGTTACAACACATTTCATAAATGAGTCTACACACTGTCTGATGTAGATCATATAGCCTCAGCCACTGTAGATGGTCCAAACTATATTAACAACCATGAGACAGGAGTCCCAGTGGGAACCTCCAACACCCCAACAGTGTACATTTCTGTTTAGGAAAGTAATTATTTCTTTGCTTTAACTGCATTTGAATACACCATTCAAGCACACTTTTCTCTATATATGCACTTTCAACTGATTTCAACTACTTGAAATGATAATGAATGATTTTTGTAAGTGCATAATTGGCTTTCAAAGTGTTTCTATTAATTTATTTGTCTTTATTTTTAAGTTTTGTTGTGTCTTTGTATGTATGTAATGATGTGATGTAATTCAGCTGCCTATCTTGGCCAGGTCTGCCTTGAAAAAGAGATTTTTAATCTCAATGGGCTTCTCCTGGTTAAATAAAGGATAAATAAAAAATAAAAAAAATACACAAATGCCAAATCAAATCTGTATGAGTAGAGGCAATCACTTTAGGGAGACAATCAAAATAAGAGCATACTGAATGATTTTATAATGGGGGGGGGGGGGATTATTATTGGGTTAGGGTCACAGTTTTTTGTTGTTTTTAAAATATGACATAGTAAAGGAAGGACATTAGGGGCTGCTCCAGTTGACAACAATTCTCAACATACCAATTGAACAGTCATTTGAACCTTAGGCCAAAGTAGGCCAAACAGAATTCCTTGTATGTTTTGCTTCTCTATTAATGAGTGCAGTCTTTCTATCAGTGTTTCCTAATATTTACTAGAATTACATGTAAAAGAAAAGAGAAATCGAGGTAGAGAGAGCAACACAGTGTAGTCATACTAACCACCAGGTAGCCGGTAAATAGGAATAGCACCACACCGAAGATATTGATCATACAGGTGGTGAAAACTCCATCCCAGGTACCGAAGAGCACCGGCTCCCACACAAACAGTTTGATCCTCCACCATGGCTGGCTGGACAGCTGGAAGCCCTGACCAAAGACACACAACAGTTAAAGCAGCTGGCTGAGATTTCAACATCAACACGATCACATTCATTTTGAGGCGCAAACACCATACCTGTGCATCTTCATGAAACAGATCATGGACATGTGTGTTTGAGCTGGTGTCAGCCACTCCCCCCTTCAACAGTCCTGCCTTGTCTCCCTCCTGCTGGTCACAGGTGTGCAAAGTCCAACCTATTGGCAGGGTTTCCATTGCAACTACAGGTGTAAACAGTTGCGTTATACTCTTCTACAGGTGGGCCTATTTGCTCCAAGATAATAATAGGTTGAATGTGAAACGACAACATACAGAAATTGAGCTTAGGCGTTTGATGTGACCACATTAGTTAGGGAGCCTAGATGAGTTTGTGTTGAAACTGACAGTAGGCCCCCCGCATAGGCTATCCCGGTTAAACAGGAGCTGCACGAGGACACCCGGATACAGCAGGGTGTGCTCCTGACACTGCAGCTGATCGACTCTGTAATGAGTCAAGTCAATAGCCGGGCTAGTATTTCATTACCATCTAGCTAAAACAATATAGGCCTCAGTCTAGAGAGTGCGCAGTTTACAGAAGTTAGAAAATGTGCATCACAACAGTTTTACCTCAATTTTAAGCTAGGCTATATGTGTTGATATATCAACCCAGATCTGCTGTTTAAAAAAATGCATGTTGCAGTAGTCATTTAAAGACCGTCGAAGCCAAACCTAATTAACAAACTTTTCAATTTGAAGTTACTGGTGGCAATATATGCTCGAGTTACTGGGTTTCGCACTTAAATGAGCCGCAAAACGGCGTCTTAAATCGTACATGCTCTTAAAAGTTTAACTAAATTGATTTGCCAACAAAAGGCTAAGTTAACGTTTGTGGCAGAAGAGTGACACAAAAAGTCTATGATTTTAAATGTTTATCAAATGCCATATACATCTCATTCTGAAAAGGTCTTGATTCAAATTTTACAAGCCATCGTTGCTTGAAATGATACATTTTTAAACAGTGTTTGGCGTGATGCTGTTTCCATTCATGGAGCGTCTCAGCTAAACTCAACAGTTACCTACCTTTCGCAGAGTCCCATATCATTTATTGAGAAAAAAAAAAGACAAATCAGTTCATAGTTCCATTGTGCCTCAGAGATGACTTCAGTCCGTATGAACAGGACTCCCAGCTGTTTATGAAAACGTCAGCAGCCCGCAGGTAAATTTAGCTTTCAGGGTGTGTTGCTGCTTTGCACAAGGATCCTGTGTTAGTTTTGGCAAACCCTAAGCAATGTTGACTAATGATTAAAGCTAAAAAAGGCACGTACCACTCAATATCCTTTATTTGTGGAATCATTTCCTAAATCATGATTTGAACTCTGGAAACGAGACTAGTTTTTGGGCCATTTAGGCTGATTGTAGCCAGGCCTACATTAGGATGTTTCTGACTATTTCTGCCAGTGTACAGTCACTGTGTATATTTGTTAGGATTTTACACATCAGAGAATATATCTGCAAAGTGATTAGAATAATGTCATTGGATGTAACAGGCAGCAAAGCTGGGGATTTTACTGCACCAGCCATTCTCTATCTCCACCTTCTCCTATATGAGGATTTGCTTTTCTCTTTTTCTATAGCCTATCTTATATCAGTGTAAAGATGAATATCTTTGGGTTTGGGATTGTAGGTTAGACAAAATGTGACATGTTGTACTCTGGGAAATTGTGATGAACGTCTTTACAATTTCCTGACATTTCAGACATTTCCCAGAGAAAAATAAAAATTGATAAATTGTTTGTTGCAGCCCTATACGTTCCCCATTTTTGCTAAGAACCCCCATAAACTCATCTGACCAAGAAATGGACTTTGGTCCCTCAAACTGGACCCCAGACCAAGTATAAATAATAAATGGCATCGTGAATGGCACTAGCAACTGAACGGCCTTTGCATATCACAAACAATTCAAGGTAAAATACTGTGACTTATTTTATTTATAAGGGACATGACACACAACAATCAAAACAACAATGTAATCAGATTGTTTACAAATCATAATATATTGCAAAAATCTAATCATATGGGTTACTTG
Organism: Gymnocephalus cernua; assembly: GCA_023631565.1. Classification (NCBI taxonomy): domain Eukaryota; kingdom Metazoa; phylum Chordata; class Actinopteri; order Perciformes; family Percidae; genus Gymnocephalus; species Gymnocephalus cernua. Next base: position 12,340,997 of record CM042434.1, on the reverse strand, counting down.
ACTGAAATTAATCAGCTACAATTAAAGCTGCACATTATTCATAAAACAAATTCACTCGACCCAACAAGTTAGAGACCATGCAAATAAACCTTACTGTCTAACTTAAAATCAACCTTACAGTGAAGCAGTTGGGCTTCCTCATCAAGTTCTTTCCAAGTATGAAAATGTCAAAGTAGATTCCCATCGGCAATTGAAAGATCTTGACACAAACGACTTGTACAGAGATAAATGAGGGTAGCAATAGTGACTGCATATGATATACTGTACATATCAGTGCCATAAATGACGTTTCAAAAATAGTTTTTATCAAAAAATTCAATAATTCAGATCTTTTTACACAAAACTTTTTTTTTTCTCTAGCTTATACAAGGACACTTATGGCCAGGTTACAGACAACAGTTATTTAAAAAGGAAAACAATACCATAGTACTGCTGATATAATTCACGAATATCCATCAGTTCTGCGTTGTAAATTTGCTTAATTGAATTAAAACTTCTCCATGAACAATTCATGGGACACAATTTACCAAAGCAGAACAACTCATCCACACTGTGCTTTCAATAATTGCTTAAAATGAAATGGGTAGCTAGTGAATTATTTCAACCACAATAACACTTATTTTTTTAGTTATACTCCACCCAAAAGCTACTTTAACCCAACAAGAATTCAAGCTGATCACAGCTGTTGAGATTAAATACATAATGCTAAAAACAAAGACTGATTTCAGGTGGAGTATTACTTTAAAACCAAATGAACATGTTCTGGGGGTGGAGGGCTTTTCATTACCAATAGCTACAGTAAATCCCATCATAATGCACAATCAACTGCATTAACTTACAAAAAAAGAATCAAAACTTACTTTAACCAGTCATCAATAAAACTGCAAAACAGTAAGTGTTAATTTTCTTCTGATAACAGTGGTGAGATATATACAAACCTCAGAAAGCCGCATTGTGTCAGCAAGAGAAATGGATTCATCGTTGAATGTAATAAATGCTGGAAAACAAATTCATGTGCCTTCTGCTGACAAAAAGTGTCTCTTGCACAAGCCTTGTCTCTCTATTGACACAAAGATCTAACAGTACTTCTCAGAACATACAATGTATTTACAGCAGGATATCTTCTGTACATTCTAGTGGGAATGTTCGATGAGGAAAAATAAAGCATTTGATGATTAATGTGGGTGCTGTCTGTCCCTGATTGTCCGTAGAGTTATAACAAGAGGGAGCTTAATATCAATTCTCAAACCTAATTTGATGGTGGCGCATATAAAAACAGTGTTTTACACAATAGCACCTGACGCATCACACATACATGTACAAATGGAACACAATCAACAGTATGATGAAGTACACATGAGACCTCACTCAATCGGTCTGGACAGATGTGGCATACTAGTGAATTCTAGCAAATAGGTGATAATGATCAAACTACAGGTAACTGAAACATGATTTTGTACGCACGCACGCACACACACACACACAATGAAAATTCTGTCTTTCCAACAGATAATAGTTTGAGAATTAAACTGTGCCATTTCTTGCTAAAATAATAAAATATGATGGGCAAAATTAAATAAAGCTCCCAGATCTCAACGTATTACAGACTGAATAGGTTGATAGCTTATTTGTTTGTTGTTATTGTGCAAGTGGAATTAGTAGCATCAGAGACCTAAGAAAAAACAGAAATACATATACAGGAATGAGTAAAGGAAAGCCTGGAATAAAAAAAGAAAAGAAAGGCACAGATGCAGAACTAATAAAACTGGAAAACCAAGTACCTAATTTCCATTTGTAATGTTTTTCATAATATAGCCTTAATGAAACTTTGAGTTTCAATCAATACAAGGGGGCCTAATCACATTGTTTCCCCAAAACCTGTGCACTTCCGAGAACAGCAATCAAAGTACTATAAAACTGCAGCTCCAAGAGCTACGTTATAAGTGATGAAAGCAACAGGCATCATCTGTAATTTCAAATAATCCTAATCTGAAAGTACATACTACATTCCCTGTAGTGAAAATTTGTGCAAATTGTGCAAAGGTTAAGCACAATCTTCTTAAGTAATTTCATTACAACTCACTTGTACTGCTGAAGGAAAATAACAATGACCCGACAACCATTACATGAATGCATCTTTTTGATTCCTAAATCTTTTTCTTCAGCATGGGGGGGTTATTACACTGCCTAATCTGCACTAGTCACAAAAGTCTGTGCCAAGAAATTTAGGCACAAAGGGAATCAAATAATGAATCTTTGAATGAGAACTATAATTTGTTCTTTTTGGCCATCACACCAACCAAACTAGGCCTAATCTGTAAATGGAAAATACACTAGATTCCACGTGAGATGAATACAATCGGTTACATCTTTCCTGTATAGCATTCATTACACATGCCATGTGGACACACCCGTCTCACGTGACAGTAAAGTGACTTCAACATAAAGTGAAGTATCAGTTATGATCTAATCATGGTGTCAGTGTCAGTAGACAATTTAACAGGAGTTACACAGCTGGAATAAGGTTCTAGGAGTGGACTTAAATATAACCAGATAAACAGCAAGGGGAGGTAGCCAACAGTAAGAGCAAAAAGGCGTATATAAATAGGGCCTATGTTTTAATAAGTGGAAATATTGCATTAAGCAGCAAGAGTGACTTGATCATTTTTTGTGCAAGGCAAACTGATTGACAAAACATTAAAACTCTGTGGCAATGGCATGAGAGAATATTTCACTATCTCTAGCATTACACTTTGGTCGCTTAATCTCTCAATGTACATTCTTGAGCAAGAAATATACCCATGCGCAATTACAATGAGTTTTCTTTTTTTTTTTAAAAGGGGAAATGCTAATTACGATTTATCAATTTTCATTTCTTCCATTCTATGATGTTGCACTTAACAAAAACAAAACAATAATATGTTTAATAACAAAATGCTTAGAGAAGGAGCACACGGTTGCAGTGGGACTTGTTTTGGCAAAACAAGAGACATGAGATAAAGTGCTGCTGAAATTATGAAAATCAGAAAATGAATTCTCTACCCCTCCGTTCAGCCAAAGGTTTCACTGGATGTAACATCAGGGGAGGAGTTCAGTTGAGACCTGGTCTCAGTGACTCTGACTAAGGGGAACTCTGAGAAGTCTGTGCTGTGTGCTCGGAGACTTAATTGTCCATTGGCAACAGTAAACTGTGAGGAAGATCCAGATCTTGAAGTCTGGAAATGAGATTTGAAGTTCTGATCGAATGAGCTTATTTGAAAGTTCTGCAGTATGCCTTGTGAAGTGTCTGTCTTTTTGGAGGGCGAGACCTGCTCCAGAAAGTCCTCCTCAGCTGGGGACACGGCGGAGGGAGGGGTGGTCTCATCACCTGAAAATGAAAAGGAGTGCTGGGAGTCCCCGACCAGTAATCCAAAGTGAGGTTTCTCTAAAGTGGACCTTAGCGGAGAGCTCATCCCTGATTTGAACCTGCTGGGGGAAGGGAACTGTTTCTCAGTGGAGAACAGAGGTTGTCCAGCTAAGGTGGGGTTTTCGGAGACCAAGCTGAGGCTCTGGCTGGTTAGGTAGCTGTCGTTCTGGCTGGTCCTCTCCAGTGCTTGCTGGAGAAACTTGGAGTATTCCTGCAAGAGGCTGACCTTCTCAGTAGCTGGCTGAGCCTGGGCAGTAGAGGCTCCGAGGCTCTCCACAGGGCTGCTGTCTGAAACATCAGAGGAATTAATGGATATGCTTGATGTCACCTCTGTGTCAGCCACACTGAAGGAAATGTCTGATTGCCCATTGGCTTTGTTGGAGTAATGGTCCAACAGCGTCTGAAGAACCTCATCTGGCAACACACTCTTGTCATGTGTGGCTTTAATATCTGTGTTGATGGGCTGGGGCTCCAGAATGGTGGCAGGGACAGTCTCTTCAATCACGGCTGACACCACAGTTTGCGTAACAGACGGCTGAGAAGAAATGCTGCTTGTGTTCAGACCGTAATCCCGACTGTTGTTGGCCATTGCAGCCTGAAGATAACGTTTCTTTTTGAGAAACTGCATGGCATCGTCGTAGTTTGTGCTGCCGGCTGCTGGCTTTGTTGGTCCTCCTTGAAGAGTTTCAACGGACTCGAGATCAGTGTTGCTTTCTACTTCTAAAAGGCCTTGCTTGTCTACAATTTCAAAGGTGTACTGTGTGACCTTAGTATTTTCTTCAAAGGAAGACAAAGTGGACAGGCAGGGAGGAGTTTGTTCACTGGACTGTTTAAGACTCTTCTTGGGGACTTTCTTCAGGACAAGTTTGGGAGGAGTTGTGTCTTCTGTTGACACTTCTCCCTCTTGGTGTTGGCTAGCCGTTTCTTCGGGAAGTTCCACAGAGTAGTCTGCAATCACATACTCATGTTTGACTTTGGAGGACACAGCAAAGAGAGGTAGACCTTCAATTTTATTCTGTCTCTGCTCCTCCTTCTCTTCTGTTTCAACAACAGCGACAGTGTACCCATCTGTCTGGGCAGCAGTGGAACTGCCTGAACTCTTGTCTGCACACTTTTGCCGCTTTTTCTTGGGCAGTGAACACTCTTTGGCAAGAAAGGGGAGGCCCAAAGAATCTGCTTCATGCAAAGGCCCAACTTTACCAGCTGCCTTGTTGGTCTTTCTCTCTCTGTTCTCGTGACACATTCGTCTGTGCTTTAAAACTCGGTCTGTTCTGGAGAAGTACTGTGTATGGAAGACAAAAAATAATATATATATTTTATTGTACCAGTAAACAGCCACAATGTAGTGATTAACCTTAGGTGAGACAATACAGACAGACAATCTCATTGTTGTGTCTTTATTTTTCTTTGCAACTCATTCGAATACTGGGCTAACTATACAGAGACTTTGGCTAGCATTTTCATCAGTTCACGTTCTGTGTTTGCATTCTGCAGTCTGGCACCTATAAAAACCGAACATTTTGATTTTGATTTGATGCGGTTTTTAATACCTAATTTGATTGTTGTTTCCATGTGCACTAATTAACTAGCAAATAATAACAGAGCTCACCTGGTGACAGTAGTCACATTGGTAAGGCTTCTCTCCACTGTGAGTCCTCTTGTGTCTCTCCATGTGGTATTTCTGGATAAACCTCATCCCACACTCATCACAGCGAAAAGGCTTTTCACCTACACAAAGAGACAAACAAGGAAAAAAGGCACAATAAAGCAAAAATAAAACCCTAGTGCATACTGATTGCATTCATTCTTTACTCACCAGTGTGGATCTTTTCATGTCTCTGGAGAAGATATTTTTGAATGAAGCGCATGTCACACTGGCTGCACTGAAATGGCTTCTCACCTGGAGTTTGAATAATAAACATCAGTATACAATAAGGATACTGTAATCCATACCATATTCCAGACAACTTAATAATTTTGCATTGCCCCGCTTTTCATCCTGCGGTTAACCACTTTCAAAGCAAGAAATCAATGTAATGGGCTTTTTAAAACTTGAATGGGCAATTCATACCAGTGTGAATGAAGACATGCCTCTGCAGATGGTAGTTGGTTCTGAATGCAGCATTACAGTGAACACAGACATGACACTTGGGGTTTTGTATGCCCAATGATTCATCATCATTGATGTTGAGAATCTACAACAGCAAAAGGAACAAAGACATATTTAGTATTTAATTCACTCTTCAGCAACTGTGGAAGACTCTCACACACACATGCAGGTCAGGCCATTAAAAAATTCAATTTCTGAGATACAATTAACGTGTACCTTTGCTGGTGAACGCTGCTTCCTTTTTTTCTTCTTGGGACATACCATCAGGTCCTTAACTGCTTTTTTGTCCTTTTTCATCTGGTCCGGTGTCTCAGACAGCTTCAGTTCCTGCTTGATGCTCAACTGTAAAAGTAGGATCATAGACAGGAAAGCCATTTAACAGGACGCATGAGCTACTTTAACGCCCGCCCACTCATCCAGCAGCTTATCGGGATCAGGCAGGTGCAAAAGGCCAAGGAGAGGATAATCAACCAATGTGAGGGGAACTCACTAGCAGCTTCTCCTTCACAATTTAAGAGGCCAGTTGATGTAGTTCAAGCATCCTCTGAGGATGACCTCCCGCTGAGGCATAATACACCAAAGAGAAACCTAGAAAACCTAGGACATTCTGAGAAATCACATCTTCCAGCTGGCCTGGAAGCATCCGCAGATCTCCCATATTACGTTAGCAAATGATTTGGTGAGTACAATGTTTTTCTTACCGGCAGAAACAATGGCCAAAACAATGGATATAACATCCAAGTTAGAATAAACAGGAATTAAGCAGCCCTAAGCCTGATCTTGTGGATCGGTTTAGGTTATCCTCAATGTTTAAACTCACAGTTGTCTAAGTGGAAACCAGGTACACAAGGGGGAGGGAGGTGAAGGTGATCCCCTAACAACAATATATTATCCTTAATTTAAGGTTATTTTCAATGATTTTCTGTGGGGTGACAGGCTTTCTACTTGTGATATTTGTGTCATATGGTTTATATCACTGTCCTTAAAATGTATAACAAAATACAATCACTGTGGTGGTTTTCGTATCGTAACAAACATGTATAGGATGACATGAGAGGAGGACTATCTATAATGACATGGAAACCATAGGTACAGTATCCACACAAATAATCTTATCAATACATGGACTACTTCTTAACCGACATGAACTCACTGGCATATGAAGCAAGCAAGGCAACTTATTGGTGAGTTTTAGGGGGAAATGCACTCCCACCTCGCCTCCCTCCTCTTCTCCTCCTCCTCCTCCTCCTCCTCTACCATTCTTTGTCATCTCCTCCTGCATCATAAGCTGCTCGGGAGGGACCAGGTCATGAGTAACCAGCGAGCTTCCAGTCAGGTCCTCATCTTCATCTTTATCGTCGTCGTCCTCGGCCAACAGAGGGTGGTTTGCCAGTGATCGTTCCCCCAGTGTCATCACCACCAGTCCCCCACCGCTGCCCAGCCCGACTCTGCCTCCTCCATCTATTCCTCCACTGCTGCACTTCAGCAGGATACCCTCCAACTTGTCCTCAGTGTTCATCTTACATAGAGTAGTTCTTGAGTCTGTAAAAAGAAAGAAATAGAGAGATGAATGGACAATGTTGGCAAGCTAAATATAAAAAAAAAAGTCCAAAACATTTCCAATATGATTCTTAATGAGAATATAGCAAAGCTGCAAGAGTCTAAGTGACTAAGATTTAACTAGGGTGGTACGTTTACACCATAATTGACCTTTTTAAAATTGTAATGGTTAATTATTTTATTGTGCAAAGGTAACTTTTTTTTCAATTCCTGGCACCATGATGGTACTGAACCCCAGCAAGAATAAGTCAATAACACTAGCTCTCGCCTGGTTGGCGTGAGTTTCCCCAACCCCATGAAGGCGGTCTCAGTGGCTCTGTTGCTATAAATATGATTTATATTCTAGTCCCAGTACGTTTCATTAACTAGTTGAACATATAAGGTATTAGCTCTAAGAATATGATTTACAACCTTACAAAACATTAAGACGTATGATCCCACTCAGTCCCACAGCTATTGCACGTACAATGCCTCTTCTCAGTAATGTGTCAACTTTTGCAACTGGGTCAGCTGTTGTTTCTGTGATCTTATCTTACAAAATGCACTTTACAGTGTAAAGTGATAGCAAGCACAGTGAAAAAGCTCGGAAAGATGATAATGTACTGAAGTAATGTTCTGCTTTAGAGAAGATTATTCTACTTTACTCAAAAGCCAAGCACGTTTTTTTTAATGTTTTTTTCTCAAATACGGATAAATGTCAGTCTACGTTGACAAGTTGATATTTCCAGAACCGAAATAGTTAGAAAACCAGCTATGAATTTCTAGCGGCAACATTAGACTTGTGTTACACTTACTTGGCGTTAACGTTACACTTCAACAAGACTGAATTAGCTAGTTAACTAGCAATCACTTGGTATTAAAACGGTAACGGTAACGCTAGCTAACGTAGCATTTGTGGACCGTTTGATAACCGTTTTGGCAAAGTAGCTAATATAGACTGACCCTAGCAGGAAAGTATCTGTCACGGTTTAAAGACACACCAACAACCACTTATTCCCATATGTAAACACACTCACTGTGTCACTTTGGTTAAGTGGGTTAAGTATCTTGCTAGCCAGCGAGCTAGCCGCGCTTGTCAAGGCTGCTACATCACATTTACAACAACTGCTGGAGAGACGCAGGAAAAGAGGCGAATGTGCCTTCAAAATTAAAGCTTGTTCACCACTAACGTTACACATGAGCACACTGGCTAGGATGACATACCGAATAGACATACATTGTAACTATTAATACAAATTGTAAATAGAAACAGACGAATGCTGCCTCTATAACTGTGCCACAAACAATATTAACCATATAAATGAGGGTTAAGCACTAATTGGCAATTGTTTTGGGTAACTTGTAGGTTAATTTGAAACCACAAGTCAAAACAACAATGTTGTTCGTATGTCTGTGAAGGTTCTTAGTTATCCAGGCCATTGTAATTCTCTGTGATAAGCAAAGGCAACTAGCTAGACTTGTGTTTCGCCTCAGTGGGGAGTTCCAGACTCCCATCCCATGTGACTCAATGACCCTCATGTGACTAACGACCCATAGGTGACACAAACCAACAGAGGTTAAATACCCGGAACTCCCCACTAGTCAGTCAGCTTCTCTTTAACTGTCTATGGTCAGAAATGAAGAAGCCTTTTGGATGAGGCGAAACAAGGGCATCACTAAATGCTTTACTTTGAAGGCTGTGACCGGAAGTTCTATTTCCCTTGCACCGACTTGAAAAACCTCTACGGCCTGTTTGAAGCTAGTTAGCTAGCTGCTAGCAAGTTGCTGCAAACATTGGTTGGTAATGCTGTAAAGACGGCGCATCCTCATAGCATTAGACGTGCAGTATTCTACAATACATTTTAGCTCGCATCAAAGGATATACATGGCACAAAACACAACTTTCGTTTGTACGTTTCACCAAACTTGTCAGCAGGGGCTTGTTCGCTTTGGCGCTATCTGCTCAATAGGCCCCAATGTTATTGCCTGCTAGTAAAGCTAACTGAGACAAACAACATACGTCTCAGTAGCGCACAAGTCAACTATTAGAGCTGCACTGTTTCATCTTACCTGCTGTGCGTCTTAAACCCGTTTAGCTGTCATGATTGTTATGCAAGCCTACAGTGTAATGATGGTGTGCCGAATAATCAAATACACCATCACATTTCAAGACTTTAAAAAAATCTATTTGTCGCCATCTAGTGGTTAACATTGGTTGGGAAAATGGGCGCCTGATCACTGCTGATGATAATGTTACCTCATGCTTCAGTTTGGCTACTTCTATAAATTATATTTAATAATAGTGTCTTAATGTCGTTTTTTAAATATTTGATTTTTTTTAAATAGGCCTAGGTCTTCTTCTCTGGGGCACTTTATCATCACAGGTAATTCACAGTGTTTTTTTTACACAATGCCATGAAATCTATTTCAACTATTTACTAATATTAGTAAATAACATACCATTTTTTTTAGATTAGATTCAACTTTATTGTCATTGTGCAGTGTACAAGTACAAAGACAGCGAAATGCAGTTTGCGTCCAACCAGAAGTGCAAAAAAACCCCAGAAAAGTGCAATGTGATATTAAGTATAGACAGGTGGTGCAGGCAGGATAAGAAATTTATTGCAGTGTTATAAGAGCAGAATAAATAAATATGGCTATATAATATGAACAGTGTATGAACAACATGTACAGATATGCAGGTATGTGCAATGTAGTTGCAGTGACATTCTAGTAGTAATAATAATATAGATATAAAAATATGCATTGTATTAACAGAATATATAATAAGAAAAACAGAATGAACCATATGGACAGATATGTACAGTATGTACAGCTATGTGCAGTGTGGTAACATAAGAAGAGTAAGAATAAGTGTATGTGCAGGATGAATAGTGTGAAGAGCTGTAGAATATGGCTAATAGGTGTAATTACAGTTTGTACATCTTTAAATAAATAAGTAAATAGAACAGTATGGGTGGGGTAGGGTAGTGCAAATTGTCCAGGGGGGCTTAGTGGGTTAATTATCACTGGGACGCAGAGTTAGAGTTCAGTAGGGTAACAGCCGCAGGAAAGAAGCTTCCTCTGAACCTGCTGGTACGGGTGCGGAGAGACCTTAGACACATCCCGAAGGGGAGTGGGGTGAATAGTTTGTGGTTGGGGTGAGAACAGTCTTTGATGATGCTGCGCGCCTTACGCAAGCATCGCTTGCCGTGGATGGTCTTCTCCGGGAACCATCACCTTATCGTGGTGGAGAGGTTTGTTTGCCCCTATGAATCTGAGGGCTGTGTTGTCTGGAGCTTGGTGCTCCTGGTAGGGTCTCCCATGGCAAAGGTCTCAAATGGTCTCAGGTGAGGGACCAGACAAAGAATGGTTAAAAAACCCTATGATTCAATGAGGAAGAGGTAGAGTTACCCTGCCCGGAGGAAGCCCGGGGCCCCCGTCTAGAGCCAGGCCCAGATGGAGGGCTCATCAGTGAGCGCCTGGTGGCTGGGTTTGCCACGGAGCCCTGCAGGGCACAGCCCGAAGAAGCAACGTGGCACCTCCCTCTCCACATCATGGGCCGACCACCTTTAGGAGGAACTGCTGGGGTTGGGTGCACTGCCACACGGGTGGCAGTGAAGGTCAGGGGCCTCGACAGACCAGACCTGGGCGGCAGAAGCTGACTCTGGGGACGTGGAATGTCACCTCTCTGTGAGGGAAGGAGCCGGACCTTGTGTGGGAGGTGGAGCGCTACCAGGGGGTGGGGGAAGATTCTGGACAGCCCTGGTAAGCCCAAACGGGTAGCGCGGGTAAATTGGGAACGTCTGGAGGAGGCCCCTGTCCAACAGACTTTCAACTCACACGTCTGGCGGAGCTTTTCATGCATCCCTGTGGAGGCTGGGGGCATTGAACCCAAGTGGAAACTTTTTTAAATTTCCATTGCTGAAGCTGCGGTGGGGAGCTGTGGTCTTAGGGTCTTAGGTTCCTCAAGGGGCGGTAACCCACGAACACCGTGGTGGACACCGGTGGTCAGGGAAGCCGTCCGACTGAAGAAGGAGTCTTTCCGGGATATGTTATCCCAAAGGACTCCAGAGGCAGTTGCAGGGTACCAAAGGGCCTGAAAGGCTGCAGCCTCTGCCGTGAACCTCAGGTTGAAGAGGAACAATGCAGATTCCATCCTGGTCGTGGAACAACAGACCAGCTCTTCGCTCTCGCAAGGATCCTGGAGGGATGTGTTTTGTGGATCTGGAGAAGGCATATGACCAGGTCCCCCAGGAGATACTGTTGGAGGTGCTGCGGGAGTATAGGGTGAGGGGTTCCCTTCTCAGGACCATCCAATCTCTCTATGATCAAAGCGAGAGCTGTGTCCCGGTTCTCAGCAGTAAGTCAGACTTGTTTCAGGGTGTGGAGGGGTTGCAGTTCGGTGGGCTGGGGATCTCATCGCTGCTCTCTGCAGATAATGTGGTCCTGATGGCATCATCGGCCTGTGACCTTCAGCACTCACTGGATCGGGTCGCACCAGCAGCAACAGGAAACCGATGGAGTGCCTACTCCAGGTAGAGAATGAGTCCTTACCACAAGTGAAGGAGTTCAAATACTTTGGGTCTTGTTCATGAGTAAGGGAACAATAGAGTGGGAGATTGGTCGGAGAATCTGCGCAGTGGGAGCGGTATTACATTCAATTTATTGCACCGTTGTGACGAAAAGAGAGCTGAGCCAGAAGGCAAAGCTCTCAATCTAATGGTCAATTTTATGTTCCTACCCTCACCTATGGTCATGAAGCCTGGGTCATGACAGAAAGAACGAGATCCAGGGTACAAGCAGCCAAAATGGGTTTCCTCAGCAGGGTGGCTCCCTTAGAGATAGGGTGAGAAGTTCAGTCATCCGTGAGGAACTCGGAGTAGAGCTGCTGCTCCTTTGTGTCGAAAGGAGCCAGTTGAGGTGGTTTGCCTGGGCGCCTCCCTGGATAAACAGACAAAGATGGATGGATGGAAGTAAATACCATAATTGAAAAGTAGTAATAATGCATATTTTTTAAGTGGCACCAATATGCTTAATAACCCAGCAGAAGAACAGTGTTATGTGGAAATGCCAATTACTTATTTGATTGTTTGTTTTCTCTGTTGGGTGGAGTGGGTTGTGATATTTGTAATATTATTGTTTTCAATTAAAATTTATTTTAAAAAGAACATCTTTATTTTACCTGTTAGTATGCTAATTACAGAAATCTTTTAAAACTTAATATTTGGACAGAAAGTAGCTTTTGGGTATAATGAACAGTTTAAATGTTTGTGGTCATCCAATTCGGTAGGTGGTTGAAAAACCAGAATCCTGGAAGTGCAGTCCTGAAAACGCAGCCTCCGGTATGGTAGGTGGCGCCGTTTTAAAAAAAAACAACCTTAAAACTAGGGTGCTGGAAACTGCTGCCTAAGTCTACATTATCTGCCACCCCTGCCAAGGCTAACGCTGCTGATCCACTTTTGCAACACGACTGAAGCATGGTGTCGCCATTTTCGCTACTCGGAACTAAAGTTTCCTGAGCATTTTTGTAGTAGTATACTTCCCACAGTCTCCCACGTGCTCTACTTCTATTAGATAGTCGCGTCGCGTTCAGTGGATTAATTTGCATAAACATGGGCATGCAGCACCGCCTTCCCGGGATGCTTTGCGGCGCGTTAAAGTCGCTTGACGTCACCCATAGACAGAAATGTTGCACGGCCAGGGGTATCTGCACGGTAACTTACTACTTAACTTAAGGGTCACTATAGGTTTGGTAAGCCTATATGTTCATCAAAGCAGATGCCTCTTCGAAAAAAAACTTTAGCCTATCAAATTGTCACCTTGTCATATTTAGCCTAATCAGCCTAGTTTATATCTTGCATTACTATGACTTAACAACAGTTTCCGACATTTGTAGACCATCTTTCATGGTATTTTTGTGGGATTTTTTTTTGAAAGGGTGCGTTTAGCCTACATATAGGCTATGTAGGCCTAGGTCTAAATTAGCAATAAAGAGCGGATCAAGTAGAAGTGGGTTTAATGCAAAAACCATCTGGATCCAGCTATTAATCCTTCGACTGACAGCTTTGCCGCAAAAGGGATGTTGAGGGTCGTGATAAAATGATAGTCTGTCATTCAGTGCCATCTCACACACACACACACACACACACACACACACACACACACACACACACACACACACACACACACACACACACACACACACACACACACACACACACACACACACTGCCGTGAGGAATACTAATCAACCTGTTTGCCGTCAGAAGCTCGGCGCACAACTTAGGACTTCTCCATGCTGTGTCCTAGAAACGTCTCTGCTGGATTTAATCTAAACATCCACCTGCTAAATTTCATCGGGTTTTTGTGCAACCTTCTTTGAACGAACTGTGGCTGTTATCATTCTGTCTTTCTGATGTGCGACAGGAAGCCAGAGAGAGTGGATCTGGGGACAGACAGCCCACTCCTGCGCCGCTTCTAGCAAGGGAAACCCCCTTCCACGCGTTGCGCGCCTGGATCGCCACTAGAAATTCGCGTCGCGGAGTGCATGTGCATGTGTGTCAGGCTCTAAATGTGTGTGTTCGTGCACGGCAAAGCCCCGGGCTCCGTCCTCAACAGTTGCTACCGGAGCGACGGAGAGGAGAGGTGGAGAGCAAGAGAGACAACACACTGAGGACAGACGGACGCGGAGCCCCACGCCGCTCTGCCCGGCTCTGCTCCTGACATGCAGTCGTTCATCTCTCCGGTGACCAAGGCCATCCTAGTAGCGCTCTTCATCTTCGCCATACTCCTCATCCTCTATGTGATCCTTTGGTACATTTGCAGAGACGTGGACTGCGACCACGGCATTTGAGGATTCAACGGGAATAACAGGAATTTCACAATGGGGCGCACAGCGGAGCCCGCAGAGCCCAGGGTCATCCCGTAAGTCTGCTGTCTTCTTTCTGTCTTGTCTTTCTTGATGTGTATGCGTGTTTCTATGTGATCTGTGGATGCATATTTGTGTGTATTAGTGTGTGTACACGCGCGCTTTCCTGTCGTGCGTAATGTTAAATGCGCTCTGGTTAGAAGGCAGGTGATGACCGAAGTGCGTCTCCACCGGCACCCGGTATCCCGAACCCTAAATGAGCAGAGCCCCAAATTCCTTTATGTTAAACTTAACAGCGATCATCTATCAGTGCCGGCTTATGTATTACAGACCCGGGATTGTAACTGACAGGGAATACTCAAAGGTGATACAATGTCATCAGGAGGATATCGAACTGGTGAAAAACGGAGAACGGTGCGGACGCGCGTGTGCGGGCTGTCAATTAATGGAGCACGAAGACCGTCGGTGACATTGCGGTAAACGGCGTGGGTGTCCCTTAAGGTCAAGAACAACAATGTTTACATGAGGTTGCCAATAGCCTATTGTTTTGCCCCCCCTCCCCACCCCCGCTGCAGCTCATGTTCAGTTCGTCTTGGTCTCTGAGGATGCTTCCACATTGGCATTTTACATCAAACGCGATAACAGGATTATCTCTATTGGCTCCTGTGCGTTTTATTCCTAATCTGTTTTGTGCCGTGTTTTTGACTCCTTATCATGAATATGCCTCTAATGCTTTTACGCATAGCGCATTTATATTCCCATGGCATGAGCTTGTTTAACATGCTTTGTCCAATCTTAGTTTAGATGTTCTTACATTTACTTTTACACACACACACACACACACACACACACACACACACACACACACACACACACACACACACACACACACACACACACACACACACACAGCATCTATTTGCCAATCTTAATGAAGGACTTCTCAATATTTCAGGCACGTGGGCCCCCAATGCCTACATGCAGTCACATGGTCCATAAAGCTATTAAACATGTGAGATATGATATGATGCCAGTTTTCATCTGGGTCTCAAACATTTTGTTTTTATTTACAGCAACTCAGAACCAGGAACATTAACAAATTGTACTCATTCTAAAGTGGATAATGTGAAGGACACACCAAGGACATGTTGCTTTTAAAAGGGTTTTTAGGACATAAGCAGGGATATGAGGATGCATACCAACACTCAGTTTATCTATGACTTATTTGCACAAAATCTTTTTAGGTTCCTGTGAATCTTTATAATATTCATCTTACACATCTTGATGTAACACAAGGATGGCCTTTTTACTGGGGGAAAGGATTAGTCAATCCTTGATTGCTGAATGATATTTGCTGACTACAACTCACAGTTTAGCCACCTTTTTATTTTTTTAACGCCACGTCACTATTTTCCACCTTAAACACCCTTGAGGATTTAAACAGCTGAGCATCTCCCCTCACTCAACGAGAAAGCGCAGGTTTAGGCTTAAACGTTTTAAACCTTCTTATTTTGAACTACGGGCGCCACACTCTAGTTAAAAATCCATAAGCAGCCTAAATGCTGGATGCACCGAGGATGGAACCAGGCAGCCTCCTAAACTGCTGTGTGTTTCTCCCGTGGAGAAAAGGAGAGAGTCTGGTGGGATGGCAGAAGCCCTCTTTGACCAAACTACAAAATGATTCCTGTCGGCCATGAGTAGATAACCAACCATTCTGTATCACCCCTCAATACGCACACAACTGCTTCAACTGGTGTCTGCTTAGTGTGTGTTAAGGTGGAAAGAAGGGAAAAAGGTGTATTTGTGTGTGTGTGTGTGTGTGTGTGTGTGTGTGTGTGTGTGTGTGTGTGTGTGTGTGTGTGTGTGTGTGTGTGTCGGCGTGGGAGGGGGTTAAACACTGACATGCTCCAGAATGACGGATGAAAAAAAAAAGTGGAGCAGGGAAGGCTCAGAGGGACTCAGCATGGGAGAGAGGTAGGTGTGTGTGTGTGTGTGTGTGTGTGTGTGTGCCTTTGCATGCATACATGAGCATTACTGAAATTCACTCAAATTTATTGAAAATATCTTCCCTCATTAAATACATGTGTAAACTGTAATATTGCAGTGTAGCCTACTAACTTTGTAATGGCAGAGGTAATATGGTTTATGTGTGACCTAAAAAAAACTTAAACAAGAATTCTAATCATTAAGGACTGTCCAAATGCCAATGAACAGATTTTACCTTAATGTTGTCCAACTTTTACTGCTGTACGTTTTCTTATGTTTTCTTTTTTTGTCTTGATAACTCATATGTGTGATACGCAGTATATGCTACATATACAACATAGTAATATCAGCTGTGATGCTGTGTGCGAGGCAGGCAGGCGCAGACTGAAAGGTTTCTTTCAGAATGCTTGAATGTTAATACACATTGATAGATTCAAGTTCAGTTGAGATTGACGTTATGAAATATGTAGGGATAAAAGTAAATTATTGAAGCCTGAGGCAGTGGAGAGGGGATTTGTTATCATATTCAACCTCATAATGTTCATAAACTGTATATAACAAAGTGTGTGTGTGTGTGTGTGTGTGTTGCCATCAGCTATTCGTTATCACCAGTAATTTTTAACAGATTTTTAACGGATGGCGCTAGACCCCCATGCTGATAAAGTCCTATACTGCCTTCATAAATATAGATAATCAGAGAGGTTTCCCATCATCAAACTACGGAAGCCGAGAACGGCCATGGATTTTTTTTTTTTATACACTGTTATTTCGTGATAACGAATTATTAATTCGTTATCTTGATATAACAAAGTTTGTTTTCTCGAGATTTGTTTTTAGTTTGTGTTCTCAAGATTTTTTTTGTTTGTTTTCTCGAGATTTTTTTTTTTGATGGATTTTTTCTTTTTTTTGCCTGAGACACCCTTCCATTTAACCCGGGGAATGGGGCTCCATAAGCGGATAGAAATCTGCCGTTTCTCCATCCTCTTCTCCGGTCAAATACTCGGGAAAAATCCCACCACGACACCCTTCCATTTAACCCGAGGAAGGAGCTCCATGAGCGGATAGAGGTCTGCCGTTTCTCCCTCCTCTTCTCCGGGTTAAATTGAAGGCTGTTTTAGTGGGACAAACTTTGTTATATCGAGATAACGAATTAATAAGTCGTTATCACGAGATAACAGTGCATAAAAAATAAATAAATCCATGGTCGTTCTCGGCTTCCGTATCAAACCATACATGTGACTGTAAAGGTCAGGATTTTCTATTTGGGTTACTGAGATGTGGCATTTTAGGTCACAAAGCAGAAGCTGCATCAACATCTGACGGTATTCAATAATGCTTTTCTTTTGCATATTTCCATTTTCAACATTTGTCCATCAAGTATTGAACAGCTAAAAATACTATATAGCAAACTGATAATTGAGCTACAAATGCTGTAGACCTCCATCATTACTCGGTCCGTAATCAAATATACAACGACGTCTAGCTACTAAATAAATGAAAATATCACACTTTTCATAAAAAACTTTATTGATTTACTAAAAACCTGGAAATGTAACCTAAAAGTTGCAGTATTTAGTATTATGTTTTTTTCCTACATTAGCAATAAAGTTTCTGGAAATTATGTAAGCTCTTTTCTTGCTTGGAGGTCAGAAGTCAGGGTCAATAGCAGTGGAGCTGGAGGGTCAGTGTCTTGCTCAAGGACACTCTGGTATGAGTGGATATTTTATGGTACAGGGACTTGAACATGGCTCATTGAGTTAAAGCAACACTATGTAACTTTTAGCCCTACAGGTTGTCTCACTGGAACTACAACTCGCGCTACCTGACGCGAGTTGTAGTTCCAATGAGACAACCTGTAGGGGAACCGTCCTTAACAGCTGCAGCTAAAGGTTACATAGTGTTGCTTTAAAGCATTGTCCCCATACTGTATTGAACATGTGCTATTTAAACAGTGTTAAATAATAGTTACATGTAAACAATTGTTGAAATATTCATTGGACTCCCAGTAGGCTGCATTATCCTGAGGAATTTCGGATTTGCTTTTCACCATAATAATCCAGATCAAATACACTCTCATATTTGACCTCATATTGGGCCTAACCCGGAAGAGGGCGGTATTTAACCCGGAAGTGTGTTGGTTTGTCTTGAAATGGGCGGGGCTTTAACCAAGGTGCCAGGCTTCTCCAAGCCCCCAGGAGGAGCGCCAAGTCTTTATGCCACCATGGGCTTAGCGGAGAGCGGTGGTACTGCACTCCATGGCCCAGAAAGACTTTTCACATAGACTTTACATGGTGAAAGAAACGTCTATATATCAGCGAATAATTTGTTTCAGGGTATATAAACTTACCAGTCCAAACACTTAAAGGTTCCTTGTTTAAAATGTCTAGCTATATGCCTACACAACGTTACTATAGACATAGTGATTACATTGCCTTGGTTCTCTCTTATGATACACCCGAGGGCTGTATGCTGTAAAGCTTGTAACGTGGATGAAGGATGAAGCCAGGGCTGGACTGGCCATCGGGCATACCGGGCATTTTCCCGGTGGGCCGACGCACTTTTGGGCCGAATCGCCGATATAATTTAGGCCTTTGTTTTAATTTTTTATTTTTTTGGGCCGCGCCGGCCCATAGATAACTGACAGCGGCCCATTCGGTAATTGTACAAAAGTCCGTCTGTCAGGACTGATTGTGGGTGCATGCCGGGGGGTTGCGCGGACACGCGCTGAGCGGGCGCACGCGCCACACGGAGAGAAAAGTGGGAGAAAGAGAAAAGAGACTGTGTGCGTCCAGAGGATAATCAGTTGAGCTCGCGTGTGTGCGTCTTTGAGAACTGTAAGTCCCATAGCTTACGTTGTCAGTTGATTTGGGCCTGTTGTTGTATTGGTCTGTAGTTCTTGTACATTTAAGTAAGTTAGCTGGTAATTTAGATGTTTGTGTTAATCACCTGTTAGCTAGTTTGCACGTGGCTGTTGATTTATAATGCAGATTGTTGGAAGCTCTTGCTTACGTTTGTATTTAGCTACATTATTGTATTATTATTGTATTGTATTATGCTGCAGTAGTTACATTACATTGATATAGTGTAATTAATAGTGGGTTTGTTGTTGTTTGCTAGCCTATATGTATACTTCATATGCATTGTGTATGGTAGCCTTCACAATGTTATTTGTTTCTTTGCAGAACCACACACAAATACACAGCCATAGCAGAGCTACCCACGCCCATTCTGTACTGTTGCCTTATGTAATAAAGCGTCAAGAGCGATAATTGTCTCTGTCCGTGTTTTAACTGACATCCCTGGGGCGAAGTTGGAAACCGGAATCAGCTCAACTACAGTCCTAAGCTAGACCTAACCCAATCAAATCCAGGAACACCCTTCCCCACTCCCGGCCCTGAGACACGAGCTGTAAACGTTATAATATGCTGGAAGTTTAGCATCCACGTTAAAATGGACAAACGACCACGGAACCCCATACGCAAGCGATGTGTACAGAAATTACGGGAGAAAAAGTTTAAGTATCTACAGGCGAATGCCTCAAAATGTGCCAACATGTCTGACATGTTTGGGGCTGTAGTAGCTGCTTCAACATCAGCATTAGGCTACCTGAAGTAGAGGAAGGAGGAGAGGTGGCTGGCAGAGAGAAGCAGAAACAACATCATGATGACAGGGAAGAGGCCGAGGAGGAGGAGAGCGACCATGACAGGGCCACGGGAGAGAGAGGGAGGAACAGGTGGAAGAGAGAGTAGGCCTAGTTGACGACGGTAAGAAGTACGTGAATTAACAGGTTGTGTGTGTGTGTGTGTGTGTGTGTGTGTGTGTGTGTGCGTGCGTGCGCGCCTCACGTCATAATGACAACAAGCAGTTTGGCAGTAACATTAAAGTTAGTGGCTGTCAGGTAACCTAACTGTTTAAGGGTTGGCCTGTTGGGTAGCTGAAGTCTGTGATCTATACAGCCTGTTATACTAGGCTCATGTATACTATGTATACAGCCTGTTCTACTAGGCTCATGTATACTATGTATACAGCCTGTTCTACTAGGCTCATGTATACTATGTATACAGCCTGTTCTACTAGGCTCATGTATACTATGTATACAGCCTGTTCTACTAGGCTCATGTATACTATGTATACAGCCTGTTCTACTAGGCTCATGTATGCTATGTATACAGCTGTCTCTCTACATTGCCCAGAGATTTAAGCTAAATGAATTATACCTTAACTTAGCTGACATTTCTCTCTGTTTCTCACTCTTTTAAAGGTTACCTTGTTAGAGTAAATCTTTCTTGTTCATTGGTGTGGGCCAAGGCAACATTTTGATTGACTTTACTGACAATACACTTGTATACTTAAATGTTGTTAAATAATTTGAAATTATACTTTAAACTTTATCTTTGGCAATGACTTGCACTTCAGTATGGACATTGTGTAGGCTTCCCTATGGCCTCCAGGTCGCCAATCAAAAGTGAGTGAGTACACTGCTTCTCTTTTTCAGGGCATGTACTACTTTTGTCCAAAGCGACAAAATATGAATCTTACAATGGTTAAAATTAACAGTAAACAGTTTTTTAAAGTTGCTAAGCCAATATTAAGCAAAATAGTAATAATAACAATAATGGCAATACAATATCAAATATCAATAATAATAATAAAAAATACCATAAATATACAAATCATAACTCTAAGAATGAATTAATTATGTAAAAGATCAACAGATAGGTCTTGAGACCTCTTGAAGGATCCAAAACCATCACATGAACGCAGAACAATAGGCAACTCATATCATAGAATGGATGCATATTTTAAGAGGACTGTCTGCAGGGAATGTCTCTGACCAATCACGGTGGGTGTGGGCCGCCTGGGCCAAAAATGCCCGGGCCGATTTTTTGTCCCAGTCCAGCCCTGGATGAAGCCATGGATGAGCTTTGTTCACTAAACTGCAGGCTAACTGCTAGCGCTAGTTAGTAGCTAGCCAGCTAACTAGTAGCACGACGTAATTATTAGATCTCCTTGGTTGTCTAGCTAAATACATCCATCGTTTATTTAGCTAAGCATGTAAACGATCGGGAACAACGAAAACACAATGTTTAACGTCAGTGAATGTTTTAGACAATAAAAACGGAGAGTTCGTGAGTTTGCCACTTGTAAGAGACACGCTCATGAACGAGCATGTTGTTACCGGTTGCTAAGACAACGCAAACAAATTGTTGCTAGTGCGCATGTCCATCGTGACGTCATGGGCCAAGAATGCGGAAAATCCGAGCTCCATGTTGTCTTAATGCGCTTTTGAGCACTCTCGTTGGAACGTACGGGGCTTCCCGCCGAACACTGTATCCACTTCTCTTAATACATCCATGGGCTTCTCTCCTCAGAGTGAAGCCTCCTATGGTGCCATTTTGATGCTAATAAGCTATCACCCCCTGTTAGCATCCCATTCACTGCCATTCATTTTGGCGTCACTTTGACAGCCAATAACTTTACATCTGAAGCGTTTAAAGACTTCATTTGTCCATTGTTTATTTCTAAAGAAACATGACAATGTATGAAAGGCTCCATTACCTTGTACCTCACGTTATGGCCCCGTAACAGACGTTTTTATAAAAATAGGCTAACGATTGTGTCATAACCATGCGACTTACTGTCGCATAGTAGAGGAATTACCGTACAGTACAGGAGAAGCTCGCAGGCAGTTTCGACTTACATTAGCTGTTTAGTTTAATTACTAATGTTAACTAGCATTTAAGTTAGCAATAATTAGCCGTTAATTCTCCGTCTCTGCAAGATTGGGAATGATTGAGATTTCTCTTGGCACAGCTACCAGAAGACTTACAACTTGCAGACACGTTGGTCACGTCACATCTACGGCGGGAAGCTCAGTTTGCAGCTGCGCAGTAACGCTCTAAAAAGAAAATCTCCGACAGGCAGAGACGCAACGCAAGTCGCATTCTACCAAGCACCACGTACCCCACGATTACCAGAACTCTACTGGATAATAAGTAAGTACTACAAACCGAAGTAAAAAACAAACCTGAAGCTGAAAGAGACCCTAAACATTAACGGAAAAGACCCGCAAACCTGAGTGACTGAGGGAGAGACAGGGACAGCTGTTCTCCTCTGTGTTCTGTGAGTGAGCAGAGCGTGTGTAGGGGAGGGGCCCTGTGACTACTAGCCTATCACAGAACGCAGACACAGTCAGCTACCCAATGAGGATTTCTATTCAATCCGAGCACAGATATTGACTTGTATTACTCGTATAATACTCGTATTCGGCTTTATCCGTACCAACTCTAGTTATTATTTTATATAAGGTATTTATTTGATATTTTATATGTTTGAAAGATGTTTAAAACAAGTTTAAATAAGTGAAGTAGGACAATAAGTAGGACAATAATTTAAAGCTACATTGTGTGAGAATTTCTCCCATCTAGCGGTGAAATTGTATATGACAACCATACTTTCTATCCCTTCCCATTCCGAGCGCATTTGAACTCCTACGGTGGCCGAACCCGAAATTAGCTCTCTTCATCGTTTGCACGCAGCTGTTCTAGCCACTCCAATATTAACTTTGGTCTTGTTGCTTTGCCTGTCGCGTTGTCGTTTTAATTCTCTTTTTTGCTTCCCTGGCGGGTAATCTCCCCCTTGCATTCGTTACGGTGCCACTAGGTGTAAGAGGGCGAGGTACTGTATGTCCCTCTTTGGCTAATGTATTTTAAAGACGGAGGCGCTACATGGCTGCCGTCATTCGAGCAAGTCGCTCTCGTGTATTCTGAGTGATTCTAAATGTCAATACTTTGATTAGTTGATGGAAGTAATTACACATGAATTGTGAAAGAACAAAGGGTTTTTTGCTAAGAATCAACAAAAAAATTACACAATTTCAGTTTAAGGATGGTGTGTCATTTTTTAGATCAGATTTTGTGTGTTTCTCTGTTTTGAAGACCCTCCAGTGACTACATTCATTCTTCTAGACTCTAGAATCCTAACCTCATAGCTGTGTGCTCATTGAAGTGAATTACATTTAATTAATTGAAAGTTTAGGCTCTGTTAAAAACATGATTAGCTTGTGGATATGTTTGTTTGTTAGCGAGCGGGATATCTTGCAAAAAGGTAGGCCATAGGCCAAGGAAGAAGTCCAGGGATTTTAACAAGGCCCTTGTGATAATAGAGCATTTTCTTTTTTCTTTTTTTCAAGATTATTTTTTTGGGGCTTTTCCCTTTATTATAGTGACAGATGAAGACATGAAAGGGGGAGAGAGAAATGGAGTATGACATGCAGCAAAGGGCCGAGAGTTGAATTCTAACCCGGGCCGCTGCAAGACTCAGCCAACGTGGGGCGGATGCTCTTACTGAGTGAGCTAGAGGCCGCCCCATAATAGAGCATTTTTACCTTTTCACATGAACTACTGCACTGGGGCAAGTATAGTTGTTCCATAACTGTTTATATTGTAATGGATATCCAGAAGCAGATTACAATTTCTAAACATTTTCTATCATTAACATAACAAATTTAGATTGTTCAGCCTCGGTGGAGGTATTAACTCCTTAGTGCTCACTACTTACTGGAGTCCAAATGATAAATCATCTGAATCTAGTTAGTTTAGTTTAGAAACAGTATCGCCATTAGTTTCTCCACAAGAAAGTGTATTTTTCAAATAAAGTAAAATGTCATTACATATCTAGGGCACAATTCTAAACTTTTAAAATATTGATTATGGTATCAACCTCAAAAATCCCTGGCCAATACTACTTACTAACGTTTACTCACCCTAACAAGTAAAGAGACAGAGGACAGGTATTGTCTGTGGACCCCAGGAACAGTAGCTGCTACATTGTTAGCTGCTAATGGGGATCAAAATAAAGGAATAAAGGAATTCTGGGCAGACATCAACTGTTTTTATTGTGCGCCTCCTTTTTCTACTTCACATAACTGATTTTTGACACCTTTTCTCACTACATGCCTGGGGCATCCTGTTGCACATCCCCCTTGTCTCTCCTCTCCTTTCCTATCAGCTCTCAAATGTACTCTCATAAAGGCAAACAGTTCCCCAAAAACACTTAAAAAAAAGCCCTACATCCCCCAGCCTCCCTTTACCCGATCCGTATTCTAATCTTAACCTCAAAACCAAAGTCTGAGTACTCAAACAGCGCTTTAAAGGAGTGAAGCTTGGTCAGAATGACGGCACAAAAATGCCCTCATTCTAAAGGTCTAAAACTCAAATCTGCTCTCAGAAAGATTGAAGCACTGGAACACACACACACACACACACACACACACACACACACACACACACACACACACACACACACACACACACACACACACACACACACACACCTTAAAGCCATAAAAATAGATTGTGTGTGACTCAGCCGTTATGTAAACTCCATCTCTGATAGGGCCGCCTGGGGCTGTTTATGTCAGTTTAGCTTGACGGCACAGGAGCTGAGGTGACACGTGTCTGCTGTGTCCGAGTTTCAATACACACTCACACACACACACACACACACACACACACACACACACACACACACACACACACACACACACACACACACACACACACACACACACACACACACACACACACACACACACACAGAATATGCATGCAGGCCTCTCCCCTTCTCACTCACTCTTCCTTTTTTGTCGACATTCCCCCAGTGTGTGTCCCTTGATGGACAAAGATATGATACAGTCACCGTAATGGACTCCCTCCAGCCCAAACATACATTATTAGCATTTCAGCGCAGGCTGGGAGGGAAACACCACATTAGACATAAAACACAACTGCCATCCTTCTGGCCAGGTGGACAGTTCAATCAATACTGCTAAACATTATCACACCAGGACTTGAATCTAGACCTATACTGATGCATTATTGCTGTTGTCTTTATTTAACATCTGGTCCTGTCTGTATCAACCACTTCTCATAAAACAGATGTGATGGGGTGTGTGATTATATATTTATCATCTGCACTGGTTTCCTATGGGAAAACCGAAACTTTGTTAATTATAAACTATAAACTTAGTATGAAATGCATGGAGAAACACTACAGTGTGTTTTTGAATTATTGGGAAGGCCTTAAGTTGAAAATGGTCACATTTAAATAGCTAAATCTAGCCAAAAGTGTTGTTTGCCACCCAATAACCCACACTGGTCCGGCCCTCATCTGCTGTAATTTAAAGTGGATGAAGTCGAGACTTTGTATTAAATGCTTTAATTATCTTATTGTCACACATACACCACACATTATCGGGGGCAGCATCCCATTCAGATTACATTTTCTCTGACACAATCACACACCCAAAACAAAATGTGTGACTGTATGTGTGTTACACACACTCAATGGTGTTTTAAGCCCCCAACGTTGACTTCAAGGCAGCGCTGTGACCTGTTGACTTCAAAGCACCTTAACCCTAACCATTGCCTAATCCTAGTGCCTTCCAGGCAGCGCTGCCTGGAAGACTCGTTGGGGGCTTAAAACTCCAAACGCTGTTACACACAGTCACACACACCACCTTAAAGTCTGTCTGTGTGCACAGCACATAGTCCTGAAGTAAGGGTCAGAACGTGAGAGAGCAAGAATGAGAGATACTCCTCACAGTTCTTTCTCACTCACAACATGTTTCAGACAGAAACAGAGGCACACACACTGACTCACAGACTGTTAAATTAAATGTGTTAAATACTGTGTGTGTCTGTTTGTGCGTGTGTGTGAGAGTGTTGCACGGAGTTAATGACAGACTTAATTTTGTGCAAGCAAATATCCCTCCCACTGCTCCTCATTCTACATCTACTAATGGAAAGGCATCTACTCCCTGAAGACAGTAAGGAGAAACAGTGTTAGGATCTATTTGATAAACATAAGCACACACACACACACACACACACACACACACACACACACACACACACACACACACACACACACACACACACACACACACACACACACACACACACACACACATCCCAACATGATGAATTAATAGCACACAAAAACTTGCATGCGTAATACTGACATTTCTGCACAAGAATTGCATCTACAGGCACATGGAAATAGATATTTCTAACTAAAAAGCATCCACAGACAATTGAACTAGACCATATTGAATTTGGTACTATCTATAGTATTTAGAAGATGCCTTTGCCTTTGCTATACTGTACATGTATAAAAGGACGCATGATTATGCACCTGCATGGTCTATTCCTTCTGTCAAACGTAATTCAAGAGTTGGAGTTGAGCCTGAAAATTGGAAGCAAAGACCATACAGTTCAAGGAATAGTGTGTTCAAGTGGAAGGAAGTTACATATTGATGAGTTCTGTAAAGCTGTGTGAAGCTCACAGTAACATTACATTACAGGTAAAAGCTATTATAACGGCTAAAGAAAAACATCAGATTTATTTATCAGAACCTTATAGTATAGCACATTATCACATACAAGCAATCTAAACAAAATGTACAACTCTTGCATGCTTACTTCCTGAGTTACTTTTACCCAATCCCAAAAATAAAAGTGTCATTTATTACTTTTGGGGTAGTCTATATCCTTCGCGTTCCACTTCAGGATTTCTCTGATGCTGCTGGAAATTCTGCCGGATGCGTGTATTTTCCGTTTCCTTTCGCTTTCTTTGTATTGGAATTTTAAATTTGGTGGATTTATGAGGACGTTAACTGCTCCTCATATCTCTACATGGTAAATTGAGACAGACTATCTGTCCAATCTGAGTTGTCTCTCGCATGACTATTTTGCAGCGGCTCTGTGGAGTTTAGCACCGCCCATGACGATTCTGATTGGTTTAAAGAAATGCCATAAAACCAGAGCACGTTTTCCTCCCCATCCCCAAATGCTATGTGGAATAGCCAGACCCTCCTTCAGCTCGCTTTGGAGGAGGTTCTGGCAAAGCAAGACTACTTCTGGAGCATTTGTGACTCTATTTGTTGCCTGTAAGTCCAAAAGATGGACTTGAGTCCCAGACCGGATGTGAATCCAGTATGTTGTTATATGCTGTGTGAAGTTACCCACTGCAAACACATGCAGAAATCTCAGGTTTCACTTTCATGTTTACAAGCTGGCCTTTGGCTTGTCTCCCCATGGAAAGCCTGTGGCGGCTGCAGCTGAGGAGACACAACAATTACCAAATCTGTCTACGCACAGTCCACTGCCTCATCCCACCCTCGGCTCCTACAGTGCACATCCGACCATTTGTGGAGAGGGGATCGCTCTCTGAATTGCCTCTCCTGAGGTTTCTTCTATTTTTTCTCTTAGTTTTGATCTAAGTGTTAATGTTTGTTTTTGGAGTATTTCATCTTTCTGTCTTCATAGAGTGCTGGGGCTGGGTTGGAAACCCATGCTGCTCGCCCTCTGAGACACTGTATGCACTGGCTTATACAAAGAATCTTGACTTCCTGTAAACAACAAGTGGAAGTACTCATCATCTCATCATCTTTGTTTGATGAAAAGATCAATACCACTCTCATGTCTGTATGGTAAATATGTAGCTGGAGCCAGCAGGTAATCTTAGCTTAGCATAAAGGCTGGAGGCAGGGAGAAACAACTAGCCTGGCGCTGTGCAAAGTACAGAAACAATCTGCCTATGAACACCTCTGAATTTTAATAGGCTCTTTTCACAGCAGACATTTTAACTTGGCAAAGCAGGAAAAGCACAGGTTTAAATAATAACATTATTTTTGGTGTTTGCACACTGGAACTGGCTCACTGGCTCAAACATGGAAAGTGTTATGCATGTAAAATCTTTTTGATAAAACTAAACGCCAGCTGTCAAATAAATTTAGGAAACGTCCAATACTGACCAATCAACTATTGCACCCCCCCCCCCCCTTTTTAATTATTGCAAAAAAATGTACTCTCTCCTATACTTACCCGTTTTACCAGAAACATTGGTGTAACTGATTCCCTCCTCTTTTTCACACACAACAACACATGGCACACATACTATATCAACAGTGATATAGAATATCAGGTGGTGGCTGGCTTGAAATACTTTCTTCAGGCATTTCTTCATCTTCCTCACAGTTACCAGCACGTACAGGTATACACCTGCCGCTATTTACACAAACCAGGTATACTCACACAGACAAACCATGGGCATTCCCAATGGGTTTGTCTTTCTTACATGATACATGCGCATCTGCCGTCTCATTAGGGGCTGGACACTGTCTATCCTGCAGCTCTGGCTCAGTCTATGAGCTGTGAGTCCTTCCTTGTTTGCCTGCTTCTCAGACGGTTGAGACTTCCCAGGGAAAGCTCTGAAAGAGGCAGATCAAACTGGGAGAAAAAGACAGCATCACTTCACACAAGCTGTTGCACTTTGGAGCCCAAATTGCCTGTGACACATCTGGAAAATCCCTTTCTTCCCAATATGAAACTTCACCTGCCATCTCCCCAGGGCAGGAGTTGATCAGTAACAAAAACAAACGTGGGGTAAAGTGTTAAGGAACAGCATGTCAAAACTGTTCTATTGGAAAACTGTTAATGGCATTGCTGCTAAAATTATCCAACTACCAGCTATCTACCTTCTCTTCTCACCAGGATTACATTTTTGTGAAACATGAAATAAAGATGATTATTTTAACTGACAGCATGCACACATAAACACACATATAGAGATTCCATAGAGCTGTTGTCAGCCTGGATTTACAAACAAGACATGTTGGGCTTTGCAGCCAGCCAGCACTTGTCATATAAGACTAGGTGACTGTTGGTTGGAGCTATTTTGATGCTGTTCATGTTATTTACATCACACACCCCCCTGTCATGTCCTGTTCCCAGCATGTCTTGTGTGTTATGCAAATCTTTATTTGCGTGTGTGTGTGTGTGTGTGTGTATGTGTTTATGTGTGTAAAGGATTGTATCCCTGATGTCCCATCATCCCAAATAATCATCCCATAGTCATGCGTGAGATGCGATTTCCTTTAAACAATAGCAGGCAGCTCGCCTCGCTGACCCCCCAACCTCTCAGGCTGCTGCAGAACACACACACACACACACACACACACACACACACACACACACACACACACACACACACACACACACACACACACACACACACACACACACACACACCCTTTCAGCTTGCATTGACAGCACACACACACACAGCCTCCACAGCTCAGCCTCCATCAGTGCAGTGGTGATGACACAGTCTCTTTTTGTTGCTCATTTAA
The DNA here is from genome assembly GCA_023631565.1 of Gymnocephalus cernua. Lineage (NCBI taxonomy): Eukaryota > Metazoa > Chordata > Actinopteri > Perciformes > Percidae > Gymnocephalus > Gymnocephalus cernua. Next base: position 12,311,890 of record CM042434.1, on the reverse strand, counting down.
CTGCCTTCTAAGCAGACTTTAATAACTGGGGCCAACTGCTTGTCAGCGCTGCTGTTTTAGCCTGACATTATAACTATTGGATAGCGGGCAAGACTCAAACTAATGCTAATGATTTCCCTGCCAAAAGAAAAAAAGGAACGTGATTATGAATGCCCCAGAGCTGTCTTTAACAGACTTGTAATTTAGTTGAAAAGCGACATGGAGAGTTTTGTTGGCCTACTTTGAATGCCAATGATAATTCAGCTGGCTCCTGCACTGTGAGTTAAACACAGCATCACAGCCATCACAGCAGTAGGTTGTCTGTTCAGATTTGTGTTGTAGAACATAACTCCTATATTATGCTTAAAGGTAAACGTTATAATGTTCTGATTTGGTCAAGAAAAACGTTGGGACAAACGTTCAGTCCTATGGTGTGTGATAATCACCTGTCAATCAAATGTTGCTTGTTTTTTGTTGGATTTTCTGTTGAATTATGGTATGCATGGTGCTCTTTCTTTATCTGTTCCACTTCAAGTTCCACTTCAACCCACCTTCTTTATTGTTGAATAGGAGAATACTATACTTTATAGTGGTGAAAGTACTCAGATACCTTACAAAAGTAGAACTCCATTACAAGTAAAAATTCAAAAATTCAAATTCAAAACCCTAATTATTTGAAGTACAGAAGTATTATCAGCAAAATGTACTTAAAGCTTTTAAAGTGTAAAGTACTTATGCAGAAAAATGGCTCCTGTGACCATTTATTATTATATCACATTTAGAGTTGCAAAGATTAATCGATTAGTTGTCAACTCTTAAATTAAGAGCCAACTATTTTGATAATCGATTAGTCAGTTTGAGTAATTTTTTTAAGACAAAAGTAAATATGCTTCTTAAATGTGAATATTTTCTAGTTTCTTCTCTCCTCTGTGAAAGTAAACTGAATATCTTTGAGTTGTGGACAAAACAAGACATTTAAGGACGTCATCTTGGGCTTTTGGGAAACACTGATCCACATTTTTCACCATTTTCTGACATTTTATAGACTAAACAACTAATTGAAAATCGAGAAAATAATCAACAGATTAATCGACTATGAAAATAATCGTTAGTTGCAGCCCTAATCACATTAGCTGATGTCAATACTGATGCAACAATGCGCATGTAGCATTTTACTGTTATAGCTGTTCAAGGTGGAGCTATAGTTTTGGCTAAATTGGCTATGTTATATACAGTTCAGTATTTAGACTTTGCTCTATAGCATTTAGCCTATGGTCACTACATAAATTGGTGGTGTTGTGAGACGATTAATGGGGTAGGAAAGAAGAAGGGGAAAAAAAAGAGGGAGATGACACAATAAAGGGCCGCAGGTTGAATTCAAACCCGGGCCGCTTCCAAGGACTCAGCCTGGGAGCCGGTGAGGTAGAGGTCACCGCTGCAACCTATATTTATTATAGGGGTGCACAATTCAGAAAATGTCTATGTACGCACAGGTATATGTAGATATATAGGCTACATGCAACACATTTGAGTCACATCATAGTTTCATGCATCATGACTGATTAGCTTAAATCATAGAATCAGTGATCAGATGGTTTAAAAAACTGAAGTCTTTTTCACAGCTGAAGTCTTATTTGACTAATTATCACAGCAGCATGGTAATAAGAGTAGACTGGTGTGATGGACTCAAGTGATCCCAGGAGAGGAAAATCTAACATTCACCAGTCAGCCCAAGTGTAGCCGGAGAGCTGCAGACAGGAGCTACACTGCTCCAGAAACATGTTCTTTAAAGCCTATCCTGGGAAATGATGCATCAAACTAGTGTGTTGTGCCTCTGTTGCTTCTGTCATGTGTGACCTCTATGGCAGCAGTTAATGAGGTAACCAGTTAGCAGAAGGGAGCTTGATGGATCTACAGAGAAGAGTCATATGGCACATCAAGCAGCTAAGCAGCAGCAACGAGTCCTCTCCATCATACACTAATTACACCACTACATATAAGTGATGGCTGGCATTAGTGATTTTCATGGTCAACTAGCTAGTCAGGGAGCTGCCAGAACAAGAAAGTCAATTTTTTTTCAAATTCAGTGTGAATAGGTTCCGAAATTACATCCTCCACTATCTGTCTGTTGTAAATATTTATTGAAAGGTACGACAAGGAGGGAAGCGAGGATGGACGACCTCATATTGGAACGTATCCCATAGACGGAACTGCACCTTTTACCCAGAGCTGCTCCTCCTCCTCTGCACTGCTCACTCCGTGACAGAACGGCAGAGATGTTATCAGCTATCCGGTCTTATCTTCTACCAGTTATCAAACTTTACCTGCTTGGTTTGAAGGTTCTGTTGGTTCAGCTGTTCAGCAGATCTTTCAGGTTGCCAGGTTGGTTCAGCTCTCAATACGTTGCTTGGGTGCATTTTCTTTGACAGTGTCACATTCCGTAACGATTATGGTCTTTTGAGTCATTAACGCTGGTATATTGTAGTTAGTAACCAGCTAGGTATGTTACATAACATATTTAACTGGTACTAGAAGGAATTTCCATCTCAATGTGGTCTGTCACCGCGGTGCAGTAACGTTAACGTAACGTTAATGCTAGCAAAGATAACGTTAGCTTAACTTTACACCAGTTAGAGAGAAGTGTAGCTAAAAGTCGAAACACGAGGGAAAGAAAGTGTTGTATTGTGTGTTATCATTGCCGAATTCATCAGAAGAGCTTAATGGCTCCTCCTCTTCTCAAAGTTTGTTCTTGAAAGGATCTACATTTGTCGCCAATTGATGTGGGCTTAAATTTCCACTTTTTATAACGCAGTTTGGTAAACAGATACAGGACGTATCTCGGCTGCAGATCAATAAAGACGCTTGATTATCAGCTCAGCCGACTATCAACCAATACAACACAAGAAAAGTGCATTGCAGCGACTTTGTGCTCCAGTTGTGCACTCAATAGTGTTCCAGGAGTTCGGCTATATCGATACACGAATTTTATAGGAATATATTGGTATTTTGTGTAGCCTAATTGGTGGTGACTAAATTACATAATGCTAGGTCAACAGACAGAAAAAATGTGTTTAATTGACATGAATTGTTATTAACTGTGATGCTAATTTATTTGCAAAAAGCATGATAGATTTTATTACACAGGACACATACTGGAACAAATTAATTATTAAATTAGCCTAATATGTTTTCACAAGTTTTAGCCAATTCAGGAGTCCCAAAAAAGTAGTAATTGTCACACAGTGAAACTGTGGGATACAAAACTCTTTAAGAACGCTAAGGAACATACAGTACCATAGACATGTAAAAACCCAGATAAAGTTCATCTGAGTTTTACAGACTAAACTACAGGTTTTACTCTGGACTTCTCATGTCTTGAAGTAGCGGCCTGTCTTAAAGCACCTTTCTTATCAAAGACATTCTCCCTGATATCTGCGTGTCCTCTTCTGCCTCTGCCAGTGATGCCCAGACAAGATGGCAAGGTTGCCATAGTGACAGGAGGAGGGAGGGGAATCGGCTATGAGGTAGTCCGCCACATGGCCAGACTGGGGGCACATGTTATCATAGGTACAGTATCAAGCACCACACCAGTGACACTCAAACCTGACTTAAGGGCAGGAGATACACAGGACACACATAAACACACGTGATATAAAGAGTTGGCTTCCGCCTGTTTACATTCAAATTTACAAATGTAAATGGCCATTCAAAATTACAATTTTATACAGAAGGATTGGCGCTATGATAAGTGAAGTGATTATTTTGAATTTGTATCACATAAAAATGCTATTATCACCATATACTGCAAATTGTGTCCCGGTCAGAATCACCTGTTCATAGCAGCAAACATGACAAAGCAATCTGTCAAAGCACTTGCATGCAGATGCGAAACTGATGGCAGAATTGAGTCTTATGTCTCATCACAGTTAATGGTGCCTCAATCAATGCTGGGATTAGTTTTGCCCAGTTGTGCAGCAGTAACACAAGGAGAAGTGAAAAGATATATAGGCTACATGCAACACATTTGAGTCACATCATAGTTTCATGCATCATGACTGATTAGCTTAAATCATAGAATCAGTGATCAGATGGCTTAAAAAACTGAAGTCTTTTTCACAGCTGAAGTCTTATTTGACTAATTATCACAGCAGCATGGTAATAAGAGTAGACTGGTGTGATGGACTCAAGTGATCCCAGGAGAGGAAAATCTAACATTCACCAGTCAGCCCAAGTGTAGCCGGAGAGCTGCAGACAGGAGCTACACTGCTCCTGTCTAGACTTTTCAGGCTGCGTAGAGGACAGCTCACTGATGGTAAGATTTTAAGAAAGTAACACAAAAGTAAGATAATAAATAAAGGGAATTATTTTCTTGTTGAGCAACACGTTAGGTAACGGTTTGGCAACTTTAGAAGCGCAATTAGCAATTATTAATGAATTACTTTTTCAAAATGACTTCCATCACACTGGTCGCAATTTTTATTATTACATTATTTTCTACCTAAAAACTGTTGCCAGCAAGGTCTGTGGGAATCTTAAGTGGTGGATTTCTTACACTCTGGACAATGAAAACCAAAAACTGCTAGCTGGATTCCAAAAGGTTTGAGTGGGAAAACACAGTGAAATCCTTTAGCTGAACAGAGTGGGATCCATGATCCATGTTGGTTGGGTTACTGAGCTACTACGCTACAAATGTATCTTTTTATAATAAAGTAATGTGTATTCTACAGTAAAGAAAAACATGACCCTGCAGTGCCAGTCATATTAAAGGTATCCTGTGTGTGTCTACTTAAAAGCCTGTCGCTGTCAGAGATTGTTCATTAGTATTAGACGGTCAACAGCGCATTCAGATGCTTCTTGACACCCAGTGAATGCAAATTTTGGATTATGAGAGGCTTATTTGTATAAACAAGGTTCTGGTATTGTTCAGTTAATTAGTTAGTAATATTTACTGTTGGCAGATAAATGTAAAGCATTCAAGTCTTACAACCATATTATGCACAGACACAGAAATACAAATTAACTACATACAAAGTCTAAGTATGTAACAGGTAAAACTAACTGAACTGTACAATAGACATGTACTGAAAAAGGCGGAATCCATCATGTCTGATAGTTCTCATCCCCTGCATGTAGAATTTAGGATGCTGCCTTCTGGTTCCCACCTTAGTCAGCCATCCGCCAAAACAAATTGATATAAATTCTCCTTTGTACCCTCTGCTATCTCTTTGCTTAACTCTGTAAAAAAGAGGTGACATCTGCACATAAGGTATACTGAACTTAAACTGAAATTTTAATGTTAGTGGTACTAATTTATCTATTTGTCTGATCTTGTATTTTAAATTTCAATGATGTTGATGTTTTGTTGTCATGTATTGTATGTTAACTACTTTGCTACTGCAGCAAAACTAATTGCCCCTCGGGGACAAATAAAGGTCTTGAACTTAAACTTGAAGTATGAATGTTTAAACATGGTGAAAATGTGTTGTCAAATAGGCCATTCATAAAGACAGTTACCAATAACCAAACTGAGAACATTAATGACCTTTAAAAGGATCAAACAAATGATAAAAAATAAAAATAACAAATAATATCACTGCTGCCATCAAAAGTTTGATATGTTAAACAAATGAAGACCAAGTGTGTGCATGTGCGTGTGCACGTGCGTGTACACGTGTGTACGTGTGTGTACTATAGATTCATCTGAATGAATTCCAATTGTCCATATATATATATATATATATATATATATATATATATATATATATATATATATATATAATCATGTCCATCTATATATCTTTCTTGCTACCTTGACGTGCCATAAAGTACCTACTTACCAAGGTGATGTACTACATCGATCACTCACTCATCCTGTATCCCTGGAGCCAATTGCTAAAATATGGTGATCACTTCACCTCTGATGTCTTCCCTGTCTTCCTCCTTAATGTGATGCAGTTCAAGGCTCCGTCTGTGATGCAGTTCAAGGCTCCGTCTGTGATTAACGGTTCAGCTCCTTCACTCACTTGAGCATTTTGTAGAGCCCTCTGCTCTGACTCTAGGCTCTGAAGTGAATCCTTTGGTGCACATTGATGACTCTGTAAATAGGCCTCTTTTTGATCAGAGAACATGTTTTTATCTCAAACCCCTTTGCTGTCATATCTATGCTTGCTAGTGTGTTGATGATAACGGATGGCTGTTACAGAAAGAGCCTCTTGCTGTAAGAGAGGTTTGTATTCTGGGTGTGATGTAGCCATGTTGTTGACAGTGAGCTAAGGCAAGGAAGTTTCCCTGGAGCAATCATTTTCATTGCTGATTTATGGTGTGTGCGTGTGTGTACAAGAGTTAGTTGGAAAGCTCTGTTTAGCTTCACAGGTTCTTTGTGTGGGGATTTGTTATGTGGTGTTGCAAATGCAGAAAATAAATTTCCTTTCTAAAGAGAGTCTTTATCTCCCAACTACTTATAGCTGAAACATGCTTTTTCCGGCCTGCAGTTATTTGTAGACACTAGCAGGGCTGTTTCTTTTGTACTTCCACATACAACTCGTAAAACATACTTTTTATTGACACACAGGTCGTCAAGACGCATTAAGATTTAGGGGATGTGCACATCTGATCCTATGCAACCCATGGTTACATATAACCTTTCTCTGTGTAGGTCCACAGAGACATTTGCGTGTAGCATAAGCAAAATTCAATTTTTAGCTGCAGAAATGATCAGGTCAACGGTTACCAACTTAGAAGCTTAAAACCGGAAGTTCCTGATATCCAAAACTGACACCGACAACAGAGTGACAGTGGAGCTTACAGTCCACATGGTCTTACATTTGAAGTGCTGCTTGGACGTCCACAGACATGTCACGAAATATGTGTCGCTTGGACCCTCTCAGCTACGCAGATACAGAAAGTATAATCTGCTTTTCCAGACACTCCTGACTACATGTCAGAGCCAAAAAACTTGAACATTTTTGATTGTAAAATGTTTATTCTTTTGTGAATTATGTATTCATTATAAAGTTTACAGGAAACTAGGTCACTATGGCACCCCAATTGTGTGTTTTTTAAGGGTGCTCCGATTGATCGGTCACCGATCGGTATCGGCCCATAATGGCTTTAAATAGTTTGATCGGTGGTCTCCATAAATGCCGATCTGATGATCAGATGACGCGCTACTCGTGAGAACATTTTCTACATGGAGCTAAAATGGTGGCCTCCCTACATTCACCGGTCTGGCAGTTGTACAAGGTGTCTGAACGGCGGCAGAACAGCGGTTTTGGCCCGCGGGCCGGCCGCAGAACGAAGGTGGTAGGAACGTGGCTACCGCTTTTAAAAAGCGGCTGCCGCTGGTGGTTATGTGTAATTAACGATTACGCCATTCTGACGCTTCTACTGCCTTTGGAGCACCGCCGGTGGTGCGCCGACTCATTGCTATCTGGGAAAAAGACAATACATTAGCGATTTGCAACGTGTGTGCCGAGGAAATACCACGAGGCGGAAAGCTCCAAAGACATTTCAACACCACCAACCTCATCAGACATTTGAAGGTCAGTCACGGAAAGGAGTATGAGGAGTTTTCAAAGTTAGCTAACGCTAAGGCAGAGTGGAGGGTTGCAGCTCTGGCGCCACTCACCCAGCTGTTTCCCCGTGTGTGTGTGTGTGTGTGTGTGTGTGTGTGTGTGTGTGTGTGTGTGTGTGTGTGTGTGTGTGTGTGTGTGTGTGTGTGTGTGTGTGTGTGTGTGTGTGTGTGTGTGTGTGTGTGTGTGTGTGTGTGTGTGTGTGTGTGTGTGTGTGTGTGTGTGTGTGTGTGTGTGTGTGTGTGTGTGTGTGTGTGTGTGTGTGTGTGTGTGTGTGCGTGCGTGCTGAAGAAATGTCTGCAGTGATTGAAAGGACATTTTTTAGATTTTGAGCTAGGACAAAAAGTCAAACAATTCCTGATACATTCTCTAAACATGTGTGACTGTTACGTAATGGCGTAATTTTCAGTTCATAAAAGCGATCGGTGATCGGTATTGGCCGATACGTCTTCTAGCAATCGGTGATCGGCCCCAAAAATCCTGATCGGAGCACCCTTAGTGTTTTTGCATAGATGTAAATATGAAAGTATTATTACAGTAAACAAACAGTGATTTGTCAAGCAAAGCTTGGTTAACAACTACACAACAACCATTCAACTGATCTGTTACAGTGACAGGCCTATTCATAATCTGCCCCACAGCAGCTGAAGCTTTTTATATTTTGATCGGTTGCATCTGTAGTTTTCTCTGTGGTAGAGACAGGAGTGGTAGGATGGCATCCTATCTAATTTATTGTTTAGCTTTGTTCTTTTGTCTGATTTCTTCCCGCAATACTCCACAACTGGCAGCTGAGCTAACTGCCATTACCATCTCCTCAAATGTACACTCCTGTGGGGCTTGATGTCATTTCAGCTGCTGCAATTAAACCAACATGATCAAGCGTTACTCTTTATTCTCTGATTATAGTCTGCAGTTACTGGGTTTGGTTTCATCTTACCTGTAAATCAATAAACCACAGACCTCTTAAAGACTTGTAGTTGTGCAGAAACAAAGGTCCCCCCCCCCCAAAAAAAAAAAAAAAAGATAAGACAGCGGTGGTTATAGGCATACATTGTCAACAGAATATAAATGAAACGTATAGAATATGAACAACATATAAATCAAAATAAAATGCATGCAGTATCTTCACTTCAACTCAATGCAACTACAATAGAGTGTAAATACAAACTTAATTTACTGAGTGTGAGTGTAGTCTGTAACCATTTCTTCCTCCAGATTATTCACACGTCTTAAAAGAAATTGGTTTCATGGCGTGTAATAAAAGCTTGCATACCACTGCGCAACAATGTGAAATTCCAAAAAATAAATGATAACTACATTAGTGGCTGTAGATTTCTGTATGCCTAAAGATGGATTTAGTCAATAAACTCCTTCAGATTCACATCGATCGACAGTAAAATAATCTGCAACTATTTTGATAACTGAATAATGGTTAATGTCAACAATTCCCTGAGTCCAGTTTCTCAAATGTGAACTTTTTTCTCATTAAAGAAGAAACTGAATATTTGAAGTTCCAACATGTTAATCTGGGGATAACAAGCAATTTGATGACATCACCCTGGGCTTTAGAAAAGCTTTTTTTTTTTTCTCACTACTTTCAGACATTTTATAGACAAAGCAATCAATCCATTAATTGGGAAATAATCAGCTGACTGAACAGCGTACATACCAACATAGTCTGATAATAATATTTATATCTGTTAATATCGCAGCTACTTGACTGTGCAGAGTCTACATCAAAACAAAAAGCAGAGAGGAGTATAAGGAGGGAATGTGGTGTTACGCGTTCCAGTTACACCAGTACCACAATAAGCAACAGACATTTGAGGTGAAGATGATTACTGACAGGCACCAAGTTGTTTTCATAAAAGCCCTCTTCCACTGCATGATCTAAACACCTCCATGAAGGCGGGCGTGCACAGAACAGCAATATGTTTCCATGCGCTTCTGGGCTGAGACTGCGTTTTCTGTTCAGTTCACAAGCTTCACAACTTTGAAGAAAACACTGCTTTATTCATTCAGTGTGTATACACCAAAGTCAATGTCAGAGTATCCTTGGAGATGGTTTGTGCAGAACATAAATCAGACTTGAGCCCTACGTATGATTACACACACAAAATCAATAATGGAATAACTTGGTTAAGTGTCTGCTACTATTCTATCTGCATTGAAGCTGATCCCACAGGTCTCTGAGTGTATCTCCATTTCAGATATCCACGCCTCTTGAGATAATTTATGAAATGAGAATATGTATGGTTAAGTGGATCCCTCTCTGGTAATGGAGTGGATGCATATTTCAGGTGGAGTGATAGTGCGTGTGTGAGGGGAGTTTATGGCTCTAGCCTCTCCACTGTCAAATATCAGTTGGGTATTAACCAGGGTGCAATTGTGCTTGAAGAGTTTTTAAGTAGATTTCGAATTAAAATGGTGCCTTTTGGAGTGTTTTTAAGATAATATAATACAATTAAAATTAATGTTTGTTTGGAAAATGTAGTTTTTGCAGCTGCAGCATATGAAAGGCATATATAGAATGACTGGATCCTTCCGAGAAAAGAATGAAATATATAAATGAAGAAAACTACTTAAGATTATATACGCCTTTACTGATCCGCAGAGGGGAAGTTGGGTAACTTTACTACTATAAATCTTTAAAAAGGAGACGGGGTACTTTTGCATCAGCTTTGTCATGGTTTGAAGAAGTTACTCACGTAAATATCAAAGCAAGACTTTATGTTTTAATTCTCCAAATTGGACATAATATTTAAATTTCCAGACAAGGCATTTCGTAATTCAGTTATCTTGAAGAAATCAAATTACAGATTTCTTGTCTCATTCTGTCTCTTACGTCCTACATTTCATAAAGTCATGAATGAAGGCCGATGCCAATAACAGAAACAAGTTTATCGGCCTTTAACATATGCAGAATAATAGCGGCATGCATTACTTCATTACTTTACTCTGAAAATTGCCATTACATTATTGTAGGTAACACATGGTAATATGTGGGATTCATGAATTGGATTCACAAAGGAAATCATCTTTGTTACTGCATTTGCTATAGTGGAAGAAAAAGTCTCTGGAGGCCAAATGTGATACATGACACTTGATGTATGAATAAACTGTTGTTTATCAAGAAATAGCTCCAACACGTAACTCAGCTGTTGCATTTTGCAATTTAAGCAAACCAGATAAATTGTATGAATGAGACAGTTTAAGTGGTGTCTTCAGCTGTCTAATTAACACACAGACTTTAGATTAATATTAAATTTACTACAGGTGTATTTGAGGGCTTTCTTACTCTGTCACGCTCATTTATCCATTTGCTCAGCTGCTGCAAGATTAAGTAAATTAATTAGGTTACATTTTTAACCCCCAGCCCAAAATATTTAGTACGCAATATAATACCTTGGGGCATTTTTAATCAGTGGCTATTTTAATGGAGAGCTCTGCCTGAAACCAGTTGTGCAGAAATGTATATTTAATGATATGCAGCATTCTCAGTGAAGAAGAGTGACTCAGAGAAGCCTGTTGAAGAGCAACTATTTGTCTAAAATTATTTATTTGTGCGTGTGTGTGACCGGAAGAGCCGCATCTTTCAGCCCAGGCTGAACCGCAGTGCATCAGGGTAAATTATGCTGTGCCCTTGAAAAGGTCTATGTGATAATCCAAGATCAGTGTGTCTGTGTGTGTGTGGAGAGAAAATGAGTGTGCATGTAGGCTATCTGTGTGAATGAAAAGAGAGTTTGCATGTGTTTTCATACAGGGTGAATTTATGACGTTTATGTGTCTGTTTGTTTGTCGATGGCCTTGTGTGATGCGACTAACTTGGAATGGTTCTTTTGAAAACGAGGGTCACCAACTCTGTTTCTTTCATCTCCAGGTGTTTTTATTATATTTTTATTCTCTGTTTCTAAATACTTTCTTCTCTTTTTCATAGAGGCAGTGTTCATTCGTATGCAAAGATCACAAGATATTTAAAAAATTGTCTAGTGTGCTGTCTGGAACATGTTTATTGCCTGTTAATAATTGTATAAAAACATAGACCCACATTATATATTGTCAGTTACAGTTAACTCATTGTAAGGCTGATGCACTTTAAGTTAATTTACTAATAGAGTCGGAAATCCTACTTGTCTACCCAACACTACTTATTTCTACTTTGATTGATATTTGGTGTAGTAGATGTTTTCTATTTCTTGTAAATACATGCTATTTTGAGTTCTATATGAATGCTATGGTCCCCTCATTTTAAGACAAAAATATTAACAAATTAAAATTAAAATGTTTAATTCACATCAAGTCTCTCAATGCCAAATTCCCGAATGATACAGCTAATTTGAAAATTGAGTTTTTGGAATCATAGTCTCATTTACCGTTAGGCTTACTTTGTTTGGTATCTTATACATAATTGATGGTATAATTCATTGTTGTTGTTTTTTTAAAGTAAGTACTGTATAGTCTTTACTCAAGGGCTCAATGGTTGTATCAAGAAGTCTTTACATTTGAAAAAACCCTACGAAGAAACACGTTTTTATAAGATGAAAGAACACAGGACTAAGAGAAAAAAAGGAAAGTCTGTATTTTATTAAAAGCCTCTAAGGGCTTGTCAGACATTGTATTAATCTGTGTGTGTCTCCTACTCTTTCAGGTGGAAGGGATGAGCAGGAGGGTCTGGCGGCCGTCAGAAGGATCTGTGAAGAGTACAAAGAGGCCAAAGGTAACATTGCAAACACGTCTGAGAACACATTCTCAAACACACACACACACACACACACACACACACACACACACACACACACACACACACACACACACACACACACACACACACACACACACACACACACACACACACACACACAAAATGCTTGTTCATGTGTGTACTTGTTTTTCTTATGCCGGTGTTAGACGATAAAGGGCAAAGTTGTGGCAGTGTGTCCCTCAGGATTGTTTGTACAGTTTTTACGAGGCACACACACATAATTGCACACTTGCAGGTATACACTCATATGAAGACACACAGAGCGTCCATGCTGGCTGTACAATGTCAGGACTGTTGACGTGAGGAAGAGGAGGATACAGAGGAAAAGGCTACGAGAAGACAACGAGGGGAGATAAGTGACGGGAAATGTTAGAGGGGGGGTGGGGGGGGGGGGGGGATGGATGTGGTAGGAGGCAGAGGGGTGGAGGAGAACATGATAAATAAAAGGGGGAAAAGAAAGATAAGGTGGAGGGAAACTGGAGGTTCAGATGGAGGTGATGGAGCTAAGAGGAGATAAACGATAGCAGCAAAGACATTTATTACTCCATTGACTAATGCTTAAAGTGTTCACTGTAACTCCCATGTTGAGAAATTGATTCAGCTGACCTTCACAGCACCATAAATTCCACTGTAGTCACATGACTAAGGAGACTTATAGGTTAGTCTTCCCTGTACCAAACAGCCTTGAGTCTTCATCCCCTTGCGAGGCTTGTAAGTAAGTGTTTACCTCGGGGGTGTTCAACGATTTGTACTAATGCAGAAGTCAGTGGTGATTTAATTAATGATTTTAAAGAAAAACTGAAATTTGAGTATTTAGTTATACAATAGCATATATTAAACATATTTTGTTTTTCAAAATCCACTTCACAAAATGTTTCACAAGGCAGCAAAATAAAACAGACGTACAATTCATAAAATCATCAGTTTAAAAATAAAAATAAAAATACAGATGAAAAAATATAAGGCAGTTCAAAACAAATTAAAGTCAGGGATGGCTCACTGATAAAATTATGTTTTTAAGAAGGGACTTAAAGGAGACTCTGATTTCTGAGACCTGATTTCCTCGGGCAGATCATTCCGTAGCCTCAGGGCCCTGAAACGCTCTGTGCCCTTCAGTTTTCAGCCGGGCCTCTGGAACAGACAAAAAGTCCAATGCCTGAGGATATCAGATGTCAGAGATATAAAAGAGTTTACAACTGGTCATCAGACATATTTGTAGAAACAGCCACTAAACCTGGAGCCTCAGTTGTTCCATGATGTGCCGCTTCCACACACAGGCCCTCATTTATGAAACGTGCGTACGACCTAAAACAGGCGTAGGACGGGCGTATGCCGATTCCTATGCAAAGCTCGGCATTTATCAATTTGAACGTGAGCGAAGGCTGCGATCAAATCTCACGTCTGGTCTGAACTCGTGTACGCAAGTTTTTGAGTCAGTGTGGCCTTGCAGTGCAGCATATAATCAGTTTAAAAGGAGAAGTCATCAGTTGATCACTTATCAGCAATGGCAGATCTGGCTCTTTTAGAAGACCTCTATATGTGCTGGTACAACAGTGCACATGTACGCGCACGGGCCACGGTGGAGCGCTCCATCGGAGTGATTAACAGGATGTTATTCAACGCTTTTAAATTGTGTTAGGTGTAGTGTTATGTTTGGCAATGATATTCAATACAGGAAACATGACGATGCACAACATTTATTATTTATATTTATTCTTCAGGTTTTCGTTTCTCTTATATAAGGTTAATGATCACAAGTGAACGATTTATTTCTGCCATTGAGTTATTTCGGCTTGTTTTTCCAGCCCCTGTGCTGTCAGGAGACAGGCTCGGGGTGGTGGTCCAGCACGGGGGGGCGGAGGACACGCGCTCATGGTTGCCTGGCTCTGACTCATGAAAAAAACACCAGTAAAATAAAAGACACTGCATAAACTCCGCTACTGTGTGTTTATTTAAATATAGGTACACCATGTAGGCCTAAGAGATTGCAACACAAGCCTGTATATTACTATTAGGACTATACCATACATGTGTCAAGGATGTATAAATTAAATAAACTTCAGCTGGAGTCCGATTTACTACAGCAACTGCTGACCGCATCTCTTTTCATTCCGCATTCTTTCTCCAGCCTTTGACACCAGTTTTCAGGCTGCCAAATACTACACGTTAGTGCAAATGAACCAGGGTTTCAATCTCCACCTCTGAAAAGTGCTGCTTCTTAGCCGGATTACATCTCGCCATGTCGTAAATTGTAGGGGCGAGGCCTCAAAACCGAGAATATATTGGGGCGTGATATTTAAATTACGATCATTTCCAGCCGCTGCATTTATCAACGTACGACCATTCTTACGCTCTGATTGGTGTGATACGAACGTTTCATGAATCACATGTGAAACGTGTCGTAAGATGATATCTGCACTCATATCTTCGCTGGTTTCTACGATAGGTTGATAAATGAGGGCAACAGACTCTAAAGCTTGGAGAGCGATAGGCTGCTATACATTGTGAATAGGACCTGGCATTGCGGCCTGGTGCTGCCCACTGAGCTACAGAGATTTAAAAGGCGCCAGCGGCACTACAGGGGAAAGTTGAGAAAAGCTCCATGCAAATGTGCTCCAAACAACCAGACGAGAACCAGGTTTTAGCAATGGTAATTGACCAGACCGTCAAAACACTATCAGCAATGGGTAATGGATATATCTAAGCTGGTTTAAACCAATACAATAGTTTGTTCAAACCTGTCTATATTCCATGAGAGCCAGATGGTGCAGTGATGAAATCTGTTATTAAAGTAGAAAGACATTTAAGAGACAAACAGCGGGGGGGTTAAAACATCACTTTTATTTTGAGACCAGTTAGTACCCTCACTTACTCAACCAGGCTTCCCTAATCTCTACTTGTTAGGTTGTTGAAAATAAAGTATTGAACACAGTGAAAACACAAATATTTCCTCAGTTAAATTACTGTACTGATGTCATCAGTCAGTGCATGACATCAATGCTCACCGCAGAACAAATACAGGGGGCACTGTCACTGCACAAAAAATTATGTTGATTTTGTTTCAACGTAATTGGGTCCAAACAAATACCAGGGATATGTATTTATGCTTCTGTGCTTCTGTGTCAAACTCCAGTGAGTAAAACAATGATCATCAAATGAATAGCAAACCTGCTGTAACTGTATCGGTTAGTAAGTTCTCAGTGGAGGAGCTGGCTACAGATTATGTATAATACAAAAATAAAGCGTTGCCTTTTTTTGGAATCAAGCCGTAGTTTGTCTTCCTTGGCCTTGCAGTGGAGAGCAGCAGAAAGCCGGCTGGCTGGGGCCCTGCTTGTGTGTAAGTGGCTGTCAGGTACAGCGACAGTGGCCATGTTGCTGGTGTCATTGAAGTCGATTTCCCTGGACGGGGTGGTGGTGGAATTGATTACTTCTTTTGTAATTGGCAGGCACTGACGCATAGGCGACAAGGGGGGTGTCTGTAGCCAGATGCTTGTGCACTGACTGAGAGTGTGTGTTTGTGTGTGTGTTTGAATGAGACAGTAATGGATTCTCATTAGTATGTGAAGCAGGAGCTTTAAACATCTCTGTCCAAACCTCCTTTGGCATCCTTCCTAGCGTTGGCATATTTGTCTGTTATTAGAGATGGCTGACTTCTCATAATAATCATGTAGGCTGCAGAGGTGGATCTCAAACTGGGGACCTGTGGACAATTATAGATGTCCTTTAGGGATTTCAAGGTGTCACCAGTGACAGAGACTTTATATATTTTATAGAATATAAGAGATTGTGTTTATTGGATTCACTTTGAAAATAATAAAAGGAAAACTCTATTTTTCAAACTGGGTCTTATTCTCAGAATTTTGACCAATCAGAATGGTCATGCTAATTTCGAACTTGCCACCTCCATCTGTTCTATTCAACTTACACGCAGGGATGAAAAAACAGTGGAAGTTTGGGTTTTTAATCAGGCTCGGTCCCGAAACCGCTGCCGTGGTTTGGGCTCTGGTTGGACTTGGACACAAACTATGTGGGTTCATGTAGGGGCTGATTTTTTGGGCCAGATTATAGCTTTATATTTAGAGTCTAACACTGAACATACAATATTAACTGTAGCAACATTATTATGTATTTAATGTACAGGAGACTTGATTCGGAATAACATTTCTTTCCAAATTTGCACATAATTATACATATATTATTTAAATTACAGTAAAAATCACCACAGCTTAGCGCACTCTACTTTTTGGTTTAATCATGTCCAAGAAAGCAGTCACTGTACAATAGGAATATTACAGGCATTTATGTTGTACAACTCCTGGCATATTGACATACTGCATGTATTTTGTCTTAGTGCTGTCAAACGATTAAAATATTTAATCGCGATTAATCGCATTAATGTCATAGTTAAGTCACGATTAATCACAATTAATTGCACATTTTTATCTATTCTAAATGTCCCTTGATTTCTTCTTGTCCCATTATATTTTCTCATTTTAATGCTGTTATCAACATGGAAAAGTGGATTTGCTTGCTTTGTGCAAATGTTTTTTTTTATTGAAAACAACATTGGCATATACGTAGTGTTCAATTTCACACTAACATTCACACTTGGAGCTCATAATATTTCACACAATGTAACACTGTTACCTTGATTTTCCATTGCAGATAGTACCGCCTCATGCCTGAGGCGAGCGTTGCTCGTTGTCATAGCGACTATGGTTTCCCCCGACTATTTCCTGATTGTCCTTCTCCATAAACAACGTAAAATCAAGGAGAGGGGTAACTTTTCCTGCTCCAGGTTTCCCACCGTGGTCAGAAAGAACAGGGGAGGCACTTTGTTTCTCTCACTGACTGTAGAGTCACTATTCGCCCCAAAGCTAATCGCCGTGACGAGCCTACAGTAGCTACGCGGCTCGCAAGCCCAAACAAGTGTGTGCGGCCGCGGCGTGTGTCTGTTTTGTTTCCGGTCTAGCTAGATCTGAAAGAACGTTAATCTTGCGATTAAAAAAAATTGACAGCGTTAAAATGGGTTTGCGTTAACGCCGTTAATAATGCGTTAAACTGACAGCCCTACTTTTTTTTATGTAAATATTTTTTTTTTTTAAGATTATCTTTTGGGCATTTTTAGGCCTTTATTTGCCAAGACAGCAGAATACATGAAAGGGGAAAGAGAGGGGGAATGATATGCAGCAGGGCCGGAGTCGAACCCTGGCCCGCTCGCTGCGTCGAGGTGTAAACATCCTTATGGGTGCCCGCTCTACCAACTGAGCTATCCGGGCGCCTTAAAGGTGTTTTTCGTCGCAATCATTATCGTTGAGTATTGCCAGGTGTAACAAAGGTACTGTCCCTAGCTTGGGTACAATCCTGTGGAAAAATGCTAATGACCGCAAGTGGGCTTTAGTCAATGAGGCTTAAAGCATTTTACTTTAAATTATAATATATTATATACTATATCACTTGTATGTGTAAGACAGCCTTACAATATACGCAGCGTTTATCATCCCTTTAACGCTACAAGCAGGAGTTGACTGGGGCAGCCAGCCAGCCTCCTCTCTCCTGCATCAGTTTAATGAAAATGTCTTTGGAGGAGCTTACACTGGCACAATGCCTGGACTTAATATTCTTAGATACCACTGTGTTGTTTACCAGGAAGTTCAAAGTAAAAGTATTTATGCTTCCATGTCACCTAATAAGAAGTTGTTTTAGGGGGAACAGTCCATTCAACCTTTTGTACGTTGTTTTCACTCTTTGTATTGTAAAGAGGTGAGGCAAGGAAATCGCAACTGATCTGATCTGGGCCGTTTGAATGCATTTAACATACTGTAAATGTATATGTGGGTGCACTACAGTTGTAGCACTGGCTGATTTGACCACGGAGATGCGAGTAACAGCTGGTTTGACTGCAGTCTATGATGGCATGGCACAAACATTATAAATAATAAGAGGAAACAATAATTACTTAATTATCTCATTATTATAAGATAACAAAGCCCATTTTCTTGAGATAACAACACAATTAACTCGTTATCACAAGATAATGGCATTAAAAAATAATTGATAAAGGATAATATAAAGGATGGCCGTTCTCTGCTTCCATACATTTGACCACATTAACACATTGTTGTTCCAGTCCCAAATGCCTTAAGATCTCTGACAGTAAAGCATTTGGCAACAATGAAATGCACATCAAAGTGTTTACTGTCAGTTTTAAAATCATATGAGTAGTGTAAGATCTTTCACCTTTTGGCAAGCAGAAGAGAAAATCTATTGTGTTTACCAATGATGCATTTTAATATCCGATTTAGATGTAATCCAGCTTAATCATATCTTCTGTTGTCACAATCAGGACATGAGATGCATGTTAAAGCCAGGTGGAAAGAGTGGATTTTATGGTAAATAAAGCAGGCAGTCCTCCCTCATGACGTCTTTTTCTTTTATTGCTTTTTTTTCTTTTTTAAGTTATTCATTTTTGCAAAGAAACAGCAGAATGAAGGCCAGAAATTGAACTCTCGCACTATGATTTGTGTGTATGAGGCGTGGGCATTACCCGACTTACATATTAATTACCTTCTATTCAGGATGTCGACTGTGCTCGTATTTGAAAGTTAAGAGTCTGTAAAAGTGAGATTTTCATAGACATGTACTGTTGCATGCTGAAGCCTACCTGGGTAAAAAAAAGCAAACAACCAGAGTGCATTTGTAACTATTCACAAAATCAAATCACAACTTCAGCAACTTAGATGAAACAGGATTAACTACTGAACAAAGTGGCACAATATGTTTCACTGTCTGAACTGCTATACTGCTGTTCAAATATTTAGTTCAAACAGATTCAACTTAGAAAACTGTTCAGTGATTTTCCATTACATTTTTAGGCTTAAACATGAATGCACACACTGTAACAATGTAGTGCTTCTTATTATATAAACGTATTGTCTTAATATAACTTATAAACACATTTAGTTTATTTGTATTATTTGTTAGAACATTCTTACTTCTTTTCGCCTCAAAGCTGAACTCTAGAAGCCCAGTATAAACAGTTGAGGGATTTTCAGTTGAAACAAGCGTTTTATTTTTTTTTAGTGGTTCTTGTGGTACTACAGTGGCTCTGATTGTGCACTGATGTGGCAGGAATCATTTCTACCATCACCGTTAGTGTTCAAAATCACGGACATAATTGCGTAACACTGTTGTGTCTGCTTTTCTATTTACAAAGAGCAACTGGTTGAGATGTAAAGACAGAACTGTTTGTGTGGCAGAGCAAACGGAAAAGGGGGGAAAACAAGGTGTTGGTCCCCAAGCTCTGAAGCAGAGTTAGAAATCACTAATCTTCCATGAAAATGTCCTTTGACCTTTTGCCCCCTTCAAGACTTGACAAGTTATAAAAGTGTCTTTGTTTGGAAGCAATACCAAAAAGCACACTGTGGCAAAAAGTTTGTAGACAACAGTTAAGTAGTATGAGAAACGCCACCTTCACCTTTCACCTTTTTCACAGACAGACATTTTGACTTGCTGGAAAAGCAAAGGCGTTACTAATAACATTAACAAAGGCTCTGTTCTATTCAAGAGTCCCAGCAGTCATGTGACAGTCAGCCAGCATGAAAAATAGCAGGACTCAAAAACTGAAGCAGCTAAATGGAATTCAGCCATCATTCATTTTAATATTTGCACCTGTTCCTACTGTGACATGTCAAAATGTCTGTAATAACATGATTAATGAACAGATGGAATCAATTAAAAACTAAGATTGGAAGTGGGATTTGATGCATTTTATTTATTAAATCTGAATTCAGCATGAATAGTACTTGTCTACTTACCTACTATATCTACTTCTATTTGGCCGTTTTTGTCTGGTTGTTGAGGACATAAAGGATGAAGACGTTTTAAAGTCATGGCACTATAAATTTTGACTCGAGCAGTCATCCTCTCTCCCAATGTGCCACAAATTTCACTTTATTCTAACAATAAGACTGGTGTCAACAATTGATTTTAATTGTGCAAACTTGTACAGTAAATTAAGTAATAAAGTATAATAAAATAAAATTGATTTAGACCATTTAAAATAGTGGAAAATGGCAGTGCATTAAATAAAAAAATCCAGTCTAGAAGAAAATTACGTTCTATAAACCTGCATTAAGTTAATATCAAACTTGAAATGGCAAATTATATCAAAATGATGAGTCAGCTAATTTGTGAAAACTCCCATATTACGAACAACAGTAACATATGTGATTTCTATGGTTGTTGATTTATACTCTCCACTACCACTAAATCATCAACTGGCATGCCATAGAACATTTCTACCTTTCCTTGTTTTATTTAACCACTTTAACACTTATAATAAGAGCCCCACACACATTTTGCTATTACATTAACTCAAAATTGATTTAAAAAATAGTCGTTTAATTTGCCATTCACAGTTTATTTTAGGCTAACAGCTGAAATGATAATGATAAATTTGAAATGGAGACTGTGAATGGATCCAGTGGGTCTTAAACAGCATGTGTGTCTCCAAAGGCAGTTCCTGTTGTCGGTTTCATATAATTTCTCTGTAATAAAAACACAGTCAGTGTGTTTGAATCGAGGATGCTGTGCTTTATAGAAGATCCTGGGGTCTTAATTGAGGGCTGGCGGCACACAGGCCCACGCCAGATCGATGGCATCTCAACCCCAGTGGGCTTTCAAGATGTGACTGGCCTGTCTGAAAGGGATTCCCAGTGGAGTCCACTCCAGAGGACAGGAGAGGACTGACAGGCAGGACACACACGCACATTTGCTTGCTATATACACAAGCCAAATACACACACATTCTGAGAAATACCTGTGCCACACACTTGGTTTCTTTTCTTTATCTTTCTCCATCTTTCTCTCTTGCACGCGCGCACGCACATGCACACAGCAGAAGGTAAGTGGCGTGGCTTGGAGATAAGGCTGCTATCAGACCTTCATCGGGAATGGCTGCACTCTCATTTGTCATGTCAAGGTGGCTTTTCTCTCTCCTTCCCCAGTCCTCTTCCTGTCTTTGTCCAATAACTGTGACCCTCTACAGGCGTACTGGAGTTATAAGGAGGAACAATATATTATTTTCCTGATGTTTGAAAGACATGGTCTTCTTCCTGTATTATGACAGTGTGCTCGTGTTTTAGTACTTGGCACAGCTTGGCACAGCTACCAGAAGACTTACAACTTTCAGACACGTTGCTCACGTCACATCTACATTGGCAAGCTCAGTTTGCAGCTGCGCAGTAACGCTCGAGCCTCACCGGAAAAGTGCTTCTAATAGACTACACTGGTCTCCGTCCAGAGCAACGGGATATGTTGGCCCACTTCTTTAACTGTCTATGGTTGGACTGAGGCCTATTATATGACATTACTAGAGACAGGAATGGGCTAGGGGGTACATTGGAGTACTGCAGGGGGTACGTGAGATTTTTGCAAAATGCTAATTTAAAAATGTCATGCATTAGCCTATTCTGAACATATTTATACTATAATAATGAATGATCTTAGTGATGGATTCTAAACATTTGAAATGTAGCATTTAAATGTTTTTCAGTTACAAGGTTAATTAGTAAATCTATCACTGCCAGCGCTGTATTGTACCTGTATTGTTTTGTGCTGGTCAGGGGGTACTTGGCTTAAAAAACAATTCAAAGGGTGTACATTATTGAAAAAACTTTGAGAACCACTGCACTACAGTATACGCACAGTTATTCACACTTAAGCACACATAATCACTTTCACGCTCTAACGATACAAGCTGCTGGGCATTGCTGTCTTACCTGTGTCTTATCATACATTAGACCTGATAAGCGTTAAGTGTTAAGCTTTGATGGAGCTCAGGAAGAAGTATTAGGTTTGAAGTAATGTGCTGGAGCAACAGAAGCATAGTGCTGCCAGTATTGTAGTTAAAGAACCTACCGAGCCTTCTGTAAGAGATGTTTAATACACTCTTGATTTCTTGATCTTGATCTTGTCTCACAGCCAAAATGGCGAGCAGAAATAATCTGTTTACAATGGCTCTGACGTGTGTGTGTCTCTTTTGTGTGTGTGTGTGTGTGTGTGTGTGTGTGTGTGTGTGTGTGTGTGTGTGTGTGTGTGTGTGTGTGTGTGCGCCCATTCCAGTGGAGTTCACCAAACTGGACCTAGCCTCTTTGCAGTCTGTCCGTCAATTTGTCCAGAAGTTCAAGGAGAGGGACCTGCCACTAAACATTCTGGTCAATAATGGTGAGTGATGGAGATGTCATGTTCTTGCTATGTGTGGACTGTATACTGCATATGTAGAGTAGTCTATCTAGTATGCAGTGAGAAAAGTTGGAATCCTTAACATCGGTGTAATTAAGATGATGTCACAATGACTGAATTTAAAAGGATATAAAACATACATACATAACACACAGCATATTTCAGCATTTTTTGCAAGCACTATGTTTAGCATGTGCTCCATCTGGCTGGGGCATCAATTAGGGAGACCTTTTATATCTGATCTACGCCCACAGCCCTGTCAGATGAGCTCAACTTCAATGACACCACCCGTCATCCTCCAAATGTCTTTGATTGAACTGATTTTAAAATGGATGCTATTTAACACTATTAATGATATACAATTGATATTGTTGAATACTTTTTCCACACGTGACCTGGACCTGAAA
Organism: Gymnocephalus cernua; assembly: GCA_023631565.1. NCBI lineage: Eukaryota > Metazoa > Chordata > Actinopteri > Perciformes > Percidae > Gymnocephalus > Gymnocephalus cernua. Next base: position 12,288,926 of record CM042434.1, on the reverse strand, counting down.
TTTTCAATGTTTAGACTGGGTCTCTTTTCTGTGGTCCAATTCCATCAAAGTCCATTTCTTTTGGCTATCTATTTAAATTTCTCTGCGCCGTTTTCACTAGTTTTCATGCACTTTTAATCTCAGCATGTAGTGTTCAGGTGTGATATATATAGGTGTGATCTGTCTCCCTCATTGATGAGCCAGCCACTAATCCGTATTTATATGAATATCAGACTAAAACAGAAGTGGCATGCCAGTTAAAGGTCCAAGTTTATGTCATGAAGAACATGCATAACAAACTCTAAGCTTTTGTGTGCTTTAAATGCTTGTGTATGTGTGTGTATGTTTGTGTGCCAAGCGGGTGTCATGCTGATTCCTGAGGGCCGTACTGAGGATGGATTTGAGCAGCACTTTGGTGTGAACTACCTAGGCCACTTCCTGTTGACCTGGCTGCTCCTGGACACACTGAAGGATTCTGGGAAATGTGGTTACTTCTCGCGTGTGGTCAATGTCTCCTCCTCTGCCCACCGCATTGGCGAAATCAGACTAAATGATTTAAATAGCTGGTAGGCTCACACACACACGCACACACCCTGGCAATTTCAAATGATACAAAGCTGATTACAAAGCTGTCCATTTACAAAAAGAGTGATGTTTAAAGAACATTTAATCAATACGTAAAAAATAATTACAGTTTATTTCAACTGGGATCTTATTTATCGTAGTGTTGGCCATCATTCCTATTAGTACAGTAATAATAGCATTGGAGCAAGGTAATTGATGAGATCTGGGAATGCAGATGAACAGTATGTAAACAAACTACTAATGAGCACAACTACAAAAATAACACCATATATGTATTCAACAGGAATTAACCTTTTTTTTAATTCTTGAACAGCTGAACCTTTTAAATCCCAACTTGTCACACTCACTTGCACTTCCTCTACGCTGGCATCACCAACACAAGTGCCTAATTTTCTTGTTGGCATTAGTGGACAATTGTTGGCTCTGCATTATTCCAGTTAGCAGCACTGGTGTCCAGAAGCATTAGCACCCTGAATATCTTCATTGTGTTGTTATATTACCCTAGCAGTAGGCGAAGGCCTGTATCAGTGTGCTTAGCCTCTCACAACATGTTATTAGAAATTATCAAGTAATGTATAATATCCTAATTTAGTTCAAAATTCTTTCAGTTCTAAATGCCATTCTTCGCTGTGATAGCTGGCCGGGCTTTAGTGATGCCATCAAGGGTCCTTAGAAGATGACAGAAAAAGAAGTCCTTAACAGTAATACACAACCAAAAGTTGAGGTGTTCAGTTGTGAGGGCCCTAATGTACCTGCCTTTTAGCTAACTGGCAAACTTACCTACAGAAACAGTTTAACGTCAACAAGAGGGAAGTAAAAGCTGCTGAAAATAACAGCTCTGTGTGTGTGTGTGTGTGTGTGTGTGTGTGTGTTTTGAGGTTTTACATTTTGCACTTGTACCACCTGTTAGCTAAAAAAAATAAGAAGATAAAATGTAATATCATTATCATCAAATATATCTTAAATACTCAAACAGTCTCGTCTTGTTTCACAGATAGTAGCAGATAGAAATAAAACAAACTGCAGTGTAACGCTGACTGCCTGGCAGGTGTTAAAACTGCAGATACTCTCCTTTCCTGTAGATGCTGCACATGAGCATGTGTATACCTGCAACTGCAACTGCTGTTCCCTTTATTGCAGATAGTTGATGCAAGTTTGACTGGAAATCCAGAGTTGTACAGTAGATCTTTGTAAATTTCTAAATGTGGTTTTGCAGTCAAATTGTTTGGTTTCAAATTAAATCAATGACTCTAAGCGTCCTTGTTTGCCAAATTCTACCGATGAATCTGAGGAGAATTTGGCCTTGTTCAGCAGGACATGGACACATATTACCTATTGTGGCAACAGTTTATTATAATAAATAAAACAAAACTGTGAAAAAAAGCTGTTTACCTTCCTTTTATCCTTGTTATATTTAAACAGATGCACATTTCAGGGTTTTAATGCAACATTCTGATCGTGTTTATTGCTTTCTCTCTCTTCAGCCAGTGTTATTCAGCCCATGCTGCTTATTGTCAAAGTAAGCTGGCCCAGCTGTTATTCAGTTCCCACCTCCACCAGGATGTACAGCATGGAGGTTTCCCGCTGAGTTCATGTGCTGTGGATCCTGGCATGGTGGATACTGCTCTCTATCGCCACCTCTGGACGCCCCTCTGTCTGGCACAGAGCGCCATCGCCCGCCTACTTTTCAGGGTAAAACACTGAACGTTCATCTGCTTCATTCACACGTTCGGTTTTTGTCATTCTGCAAGACAGCAAAGCAGATATGATATAAATATTAAAGTACACTTGATCATTATCTGTGAAAAACAAAGCTTTAGTTCCACCATTATTGATCAATAACTTGATTTTACAATTTAATTAACTAAAGACTTTATATCATTAGAATATATATTTATCCCCCAGTACATTACATGTCATTTAGCTGATGCCTTTATCCAAAGCAACTTACAATTGCTATATATCAGAGGTCACACACCTCTGGAGCAACTAGGGGTTAAGTGTCTTGCTCAGGGACACATTGGTTGATGTATCGCAGTGGGAAACTACACTATGTATTTTTCTACTTTACCAGCGAATGATTTTCTCAAACTCTTTATTTTGATTAAATTACTTTATAGTTGCAGGACTATTTTAAGGACACCAAGGCTTTCATTTTGCACACCAAACATTTTGTTCTGTTCGAAGGAAACAAAATATCTGCACTGCAAATATTCTACAGTGATACAGTACATCACAAGCTTGTAGGAGAGCTTAGATTTCTATTTTATAAATTTACAGCTGACTCAGACTGCTTCCTCCCTAAGTATGTCAACTTGAAAACTTGGATCATTGTAGCAAAAGTGTGATGACTATACCGCAATCATGTTTTTCCTACTAACAGTCATACTAGCTACTATGTTATACATTTAAAAAACACAATAATGGTCTGCTCTCCTGGAAAGGAACTGTTAAACTTTGTTCGAGGTGAACCACAGTGACTTGAAACAACACATTGGAGTGCAGACGTAGTTCAGGATATTTTATTTTACAACCCCAAATCAGAAAAAGTTGGGGCAGTATGGAAAACACAAATAATATATGTGTTTTCCATACTGTCCCAACTTTTTCTGATTTGGGGTTGTACAAGCTGTAACACAGACACTCATGCATGCGCACACGTGTACACACAGCCTATCCACATCACTGAAAATGGAAGTGCTACTAAAAATTAAGGCAGGCTGTTCACTGTGTGTTATATTTTAAAACATTTCTTGCGAAGCTTAAAGCACTGGCTGCAGGCTACCATTAATGTCCCTGGGATTTAATGAAAGGAGACTTATGTGCGTGTTTGGAGCCCAAAACTGCCTCCGAGCACAACCTTTGGCCTAGTTCTGCACCACATACGCAAACACATTAATCACACAAACTCATTGACACGCACACACACCCACACACAAACTGTAATTCTCTCTCATTACGACCCCTTTTTTATCTAGAGCTATAACATTAGGTGCATGCAGAGCCAAATGTGTACCTAAACAAGCAGATAGATTTTTGTATTTGTAGTTCCGAACTGCATACTACAAAAATATAACCACATTCTCAGCTACCACAAGCTAATTTAACATAGCTAACGTTATAGCATGTCAAACGAGGCTAGTCAGTCTTTTGATGGCTCTGGGGCTAGTAAATCAGCACATAGGAGAATGTCAAGTCGCTTGTCAACTAAGCAGGTAGCTACCCGATACAACTATAAAATAGTAAGGTGACCAGTAAAACTACAGCAGATGACTCTCCCTATAATTAAAAAATAACTTACTTTAAGAATGCTTCTTCAGGTTGGAGGTGGAGTAATTTGGACGCTGAAATGAGGTTGGTTGCTGGCAAGCAGAGGCTGCAATGCACAGTTATATTTCGTTCTCCCTTCTCTTTCTTTAATGTGAAATGCTGTTGGAATTTCCAAGATAGAAACGCATTTCTGCCCTGTCTCTGTTGTGCCGGTTCCGGCTCCATCTCTACCAGTGATCACGCAAATAGCAAATTTTTTTTTTTTCATATTGGGGCTTCTGGGAAATTCATGGAGTTGCCTTCGTTTATTTAGAGAGTGAATAAACTCGTGAAACAGAGAAGTATCGTCATGTAATCCACTGATTTCAACAATGTAACTATTCTAAATACCGACTATTTAAATAGTAACTGTAACGGAATATTAGTTACTCATAATTTGTATTCTGAATATGTAATGCCGTTACATGTATTCCGTTACTCCCCAACACTGTATATATATATATATATATATATATATATATATATACAACCCCAAATCAGAAAAAGTTGGGACAGTATGGAAAACACAAATAAAAGAAAAAGTAGTGATTTCTAAATGTATTTTGACTTGTATTTCATTGCAGACAAAACAACAGCACATAATTTAATGTGTTGATCCTCATTTTTATTGTTTTTGTTTCAAAAAAACAAAATTCCTATTTTGGTTCTTGCAACACATTTCAAAGAAAGTTGGAACAGTAAAGCATTTACCACTTTGTAATGTTGCCATTCATTTTCACAACACTTAAAAGACGTTTAGGGACTGAAGACACCAAGTGATGAAGTGTTTCAGGTGTAATTTTGTCTCATTCTTGCTGCAAACAAGTCTTAAGGTGGGCAACAGTACGGGGTCTTCGTTGTCGCATTTTGCGCTTCAAAATGCGCCACACATTCTCTATTGGAGACAGGTCGGGACTGCAGGCAGGCCAGTCGAGTACCCGTGTCCTCTTCCTCCGCAGCCAGGACTTTGTAATGTGTGCAGAATGTGGTTTTGCATTATCTTGTTGAAATACGCATGGACGTCCCTGGAAAAGACGTCTTCTTGAAGGCGGCATATTGTGCTCCAAAATCTCTATGTACTTTTCAGCATTAATGGTGCCATCACAGAAGTGCAAGTTACCTTTGCCAAGGGCACTGACACAACCCCATACCATGACAGACCCTGGCTTTTGGACTTGTTGCTGGTAACAACAAGCTGGTCTGGATGATCCTTTTCTTCTTTGGTCCGGAGCACACGGCGTCCATTTCTCCCAAAAAATACCTGAAATACTGACTCATCTGACCACAGTACACGTTTCCACTGTGTCATGGTCCATCCCAGATGCCTCTGAGCCCAGAGAAGTCGACGGCGCTTCTGGACCCTGTTAACATAGGGTTTCCTTTTGGCACAGTACAGTTTTAACTGGCATTTGTGGCTGTAACTACGTATTGTGGTACTTGACAAAGGTTTGCCAAAGTAGTCCCGAGCCCATGTGGTGATATCGCTTATAGATGAATGATGATTCTTGATGCAGTGCCGCCTGAGGGCTCAGAGATCACGGTTGTTCAGCTAAGGCTTGCGCCCTTGTGCTTTACGCATTGAAATTCCTCCACATTCCTTGAATCTTTTAATTATGTTATGCACTGTTGAAGGTGAAATAAGCAAATGTCTTCCTATCTTTGTTTTTAAACATTTCAATAATTTTCTCACGTATTTGTTGGCAAACTGGCGATCCTCGGCCCATCTTTGCTCCTAAAGGACTAGACCTTTCTTGGATGCTGCTTTTGTACCAAATCATAATTACAATCACCTGTTGACATCACCTGTTTCAAATCACATCATTATTTAACCAATTTACCTGATTACTAGCCCTAAATTGCTCCTGTCCCAACCTTTTTTGGAATGTGTTGCAGGTCTGAATGACAGGAAAGGATGTATATTTACAAATGAAATTAAGTTGACCAGACAAAACATGAAATATTTTGTGTTCACATTGTCTGCAATGAAATACAAGTCAAAGTACATTTAGAAATCACTACTTTCTTTTTTTATTTGTGTTTTCCATACTGTCCCATCTTTTTCTGATTTGGGGTTGTGTATATATATATATATATATATATATATATATATATATATATATATATATATATATATATAGTCTGTGGTGAGAGATACTAGGTCTCTTTCTCCCTGTGATCTTTTATGTATGCAACAGTTATGCAACTTATTAACATTTGTAATATATATACTGAAAGAAAATTTCAATTATACTGCAATTTCAATTCAATAAATCCACTATTAGTGCCATCGGAAAGCAATTGACACAATTTAGTCATATATTTGTGCTTCCAAGCCCTATTACTTCCAATTAAAAATCAGTTTCCCTCCAGCTGTGAATAGTGGATTCTTGCAAATTGGACAAGACAGCATGAAAGAAAGATGAAGTTCTTTAGCTATGGCACATGAATGGAGAATTGAAAGGTTTTTCAATTACATTTAGACACTGTGACTATCTACCACAATAGGCTAAATAATATGAATAAACATCAGGAATACCCAAATGTGATTTATCCTGGGTTGTTTGTCTTTACATAAAAAACATTGCAACACATTGTTCATTTCCTGAAACCACTGCTGTGGTATGAAATAGCTATGGCCTTTCTATCCTGACAAATGCTTTCTCAGCATCCATTGACATTGCCACAGCTGGATGCTGAATTAAGCAATGAAACTCACTTGATTTACATGAATCACTCTCTTAACAAATATTGCAATCATCTTTGCAAACACTTTATAATTATTATTCAACAGGAACAAATTCAGAGGAACAATAAAATTTCATCTTTGGAAATGTTGTGGACGTGCTCCTGGTCTCACAGCTGACACTGAGATCATTTGTTTTTTAGATTATTTTTGGGCATTTCTGCCTTTATTGGATAGGGAAGCTGAGATATAAAAGGGGAGAGAGAGGGGGGAAGACATGCAGGAAACCGGAAAACTGTCACAGGTCGTCCTTGAACCCTGGACCTTCTGCGTTGAGGAATAAACCTCTACATATGTGCGCCCGCTCTACCAACTGAGCTAACTGACCATGACTCTGAGATCATTGTTAAAGTGCATCAACACTAACACACACACACACTCACACTTAAGCATGCACACAAATGCACACACGCACACACACACACACACACATACATACAGAGCCTTATTTTCACTGAAGATAACATACACTGACATCAGCCCTCCTCTGGCATTCACTCACATACACACACACACACACACTCAGCAGCACTTTGTTTTTTGCAGTTATAAGTTGTTGTTGAACTTGTCATACTGCAGTCACTCCAATTCCTTTTGATGTTTATGTATGTTGGTTTGCAGTATTTTTAGTTTGCAGTATTTTTACATATACATAATATATTTTATATTTTTATTTCTATTTCTATTTTATGTACAGTATATTGTTATATATACTTATGTATGTGTGTGTGTGTGTGTGTGTGTGTGTGTGTGTGTGTGTGTGTGTGTGTGTGTGTGTGTGTGTGTGTGTGTGTGCATGCGCTCGTGTTTGTGCGTTTTCCTCAGACTCCTGCAGAGGGCGCTGTCACTGTGCTGTATGTCGCTCTGTCGCCGGCCTTGGAGGGGGAGTGTGGTGGAGGCTACTGGGCCAATGGGCGCAGGGAGATGACAACACCACCGACCTTTAACCCTCAGCTGCAGCTAAGCCTATGGGAAACCAGCGTCCAGTTGCTGGGCCTGCAGTAGCCTGCGACGAAAGGACAATTAACTGGACTAAACCTCGAAGAAAACATTAGACAAAGACCCTCAACTCTGGCCAACCAGCCACCCTCTCCTTCTTTTTCTCATTATTGTTTCTCCATCCATACCTCACGTCAACGTGTTTGTAGCAATTTATTTTGACAGTCTCACAATCCACAACTGGACTGTGATTGGGTACTAGGGGAGTGAAGCCCTCTTTTTTGTTTCAGACCTGCCAAAGAAGGGCTACAGGTTTTTTTTTTGCAGTGCGCATGCAATCGTATACAAACGCACGCTAGGGTTATATCGATATATGATTTTGCTGTCATAGATACTGGGCAGCTGCTGACTTTGGCTTTTAGTTATAAACAGATATCAGTTGTCATCCAAGTTTATTCCCTGACCATAACTAACCTGATGTCTGGCCAGAGAAATCGTTCTATAGTTTCATATTCAAAAACCTGCGATGACACCTGCCTCACTCTGCCTTAATGTCATTAATCTGGCTTTCAGTGAAGATGTTAATTGTCTCTCAGTGATGAACTTCATTCTGTTTCAGAACCTTTTCCATCCTAAAAATAAAAATGTCGGCAACCATTAAGATGCTTCTTGGGCATAATAATACTTTAAAAGCTGAATTTTGGCATAGTATACTGGCTTCAAAATCACGTGTCGGTCATGCACTAGCATTCACACACACATATTCATGCACCATAACAATCATCTGATTTTTCAAATCTGAACCCACCTTGCCGTGGTGGGGGAATGTGATGTCATCAGTTTGGACTGACACATCACAGTGATTTCAAAGATTGTCAAGGCATCCCACTCGTTCAACTGGGAGCACTTTGTTTTTTGGTACATTAACTGAATCGTCATGCTAACTGCTAGTAGGTGTATTATAGGCTGCGTTTTAGGTGAATTCTGTTTTTCTCGTGATGCTGAGAAAACTATCAACTCCTCTTTCTCTCTTCACGGCTCAGCAATCCAACAAAAGACGTTCCTTCGGACTGATCAGTGGGTTCGGGAAAACATTAAAAAAGGAAGAGATCCCATCTAAAAGTAGGCCTAAATTTAGAATAATTCCCCCTAAAGATGCGAGAGTGATGAGACATTCGATTTTGTTCTGTGGAATTTTCTTGCTGTTGACATTTTCTGACGCCAGGGTTTCCAGACGTTTCTGTTTGCTTTTGTCTGCTCAGAAACAAAAAGGGAACGATGAGGAACCAACCACCACTTCAATCTATCCCCATTTTCCTGTGTCATCTGTGTTAATCGGTTTTACTGTGTCTGTGATACGTGTGTGTGTTTGTGTGTGTGTGGTGTGTGTGTTTTATGCACACAAGTTAAGAATTGACTCATGCTCTAGACCCAATTCAGGTTGATGGATAGCTAAACAATGGCCATTTCTGGCAGAACAGCGACGGGAAGAAGAGAGAGGGAAAGCACTTTTCTCCCCCCAGTATTCAAGCTGTGATTGGTTCCTCATTGTTGCTGCTGCCGCTTCCTCATTTGGCGCTGCTCCCAGTGCATTGTGGGATTGAGATTTCCCAGTGGTGAGAAACAAACTCAATCTGCTAAGGCTGACACACACATGCACACACACGCACACACACACACACACACACACACAGAAACATTGGAAACCGCACAGGCTTATCAAAACAAGCACACAGCAAACAAACACGTCTGTTACTCATGCAGGAAAATACTCACATACACACACATACACACTGCGCCATAATGCCATCTCCACTGTGATAAACCATTTTAGCTGTGATGATAAAAAGTGTTATCTTAAGTTAACAAGTTTTGGCTAAAACTCTTGCCCCACAAGCCATCCCATTGCTGTATGTGTACATTGATGCTCTGAATACTGCCACTAAGCATCCAGCATGCGTCGATATCTGCCGTATGTGAAGCAATAGAATCACTGTGGTAGCTAATTCAGCCATTCGCACAGAGCCAGGCATTCAGATTAGGAACAGAGCCCAAGAGTGTGGAAGTGTATGAATGAAAAAGATACCAGCTTCCAGTTACACATAATATCAGGAATTCTGAATTTCTCTGTTTAAATGTATACAAGCGTTTATGAAGACGTTAATGTGCATTGTTTTGTGTGGTTAAACTTAAAGTTGTATTGTTTTTCAAGCACTTTAAATATGTATCCCAATTCAACCTGTGAAGGATGCAGCCCACTAAAGGTCAGGCTGAACCTGCTCCTCCCCGTTATAAGAGACGCCAGTCTAGACTCATGAAGATAAAAACTAATGGTGTGTTCAGGCACTCCTTATCAACTCAATTATAGGATCTTGCCATCAATAGATAAAGTCTGCAGTATGAGTTGTGATTTTTAACATCAACACACAATGAACACCAGGTAAATAGACCAGGTTAATGGTAAATATATCCACGCTACTTCCATTTATTTGTAATGCCCTGTGATTAACATGTCCATGCTGCAAATAGTGGAGTTCATTCCTGGCTTCCATTATTTACAACCCATTATCGGTCAACTCCATGTGATATGATTACCAGTGATAGATCACCTCAACACAAGTACCTGGTGAATTTGACACGATCACATGAATTTATGAGTTGACAAAGATTGCCTGAATGTTCCATTGAGCAGTCGATCGGAACATACGATTGTTGAATCTTGAGATTTGCCTTCCAAAATGTTGGATAATGCCCTTTTATGGAGGAGCCTTTGGAATTGGACAGACCTTGTTGGCTCATTATGATGAAATACAGAGTTATTATCTTTAGACAAATGCTGTGTTTTGTGTCGTATGGGAGGGATGGACGCATGGAAAAGATTCCCATGTTTACGACTTGTGAGCATTGACATCACCTAACAATTCAAGATGGTTGGCCCTATGTGTGTTTCAAATACTGTTAAATGACAACAAAACACTATACTGTATATCCATTATATTTGGGTTTAATTAACCCTTGAATGATAGACTTTGGCGAAAATGTATCAAAGCGTAGAGAAAGATCAGAGTTACGGTCATAATTACGGAATTATTTGGATGTTGAAAGTTGGAACCTGATAATTACGATAGCTCCAACGTGACATGAACATGATGACATGAGGGCATCATAACTCCAGGAAAACACATCACAGCTTAACTTTGTCCTGATTGGCTCATTACAGAATTACTTGAATCTGTCCAATTTACTGTAGGCCAGTATTCAGTAATTGCACTTGAAAACCTCGACCAGCAGCTTTACCTCATTTCAATGAGAGTATTGTAGCTGATTTCAGTGAGCCAATCAGGGTTCTGTGTGTTGAGGATTTCGATTTAATTAAACAAATTCAATTCAGCTTTAATCTTTTTTAGAGAAATTTCACAATCCAGGATCTTGGTGTGTTTGAAAAGGATGTTTGGAATTCTAATTTAAAGGAAACATCTTTTAAGTTTTATGGCTCTTTCTAGTGTAGTAGTCGTGTGGAAATTGACTCTAAATGCCAGCAATACTCCTCAGTTGTTGAGTATCTAAACAGTTTATCGCCTCAGTGCTTCCTTGTTTGACTGTGTGATTCCCTGAGGCAACTCTAAGGTACTGACTAAATAACAGAATAACAAACAACAACACCTAGGCCCATTTAAACAAATGTGCTTGCTTCCCTTCACACAAATGAAAACACCAGCTTACTACTCAGCAGCCCTCATTTAATATGTACAAGGCTCCATCCTGTCAAAGAGCTACTGTTTTTCACAGTCCAGCTGCTACATGTATTACAACCTGAGAGAAAGAGAGGGAGAACGTCACTGACTGTCTTTCCTATCTGAGCACAAAGTTTCCCAAGGACAAAGTGAGGAGGAGTGTGAGGATCTGCCTTGGTGTTCTCGTTGTCAGCACGCAGAAGAGGGGTACAAGTATCAATAATAACCTTGTTATATATTTGCCGTGCTCCCTAAGTGCAAGGACAACACAGTGAACTTTCCGAACTTGAATTGCGAATATAGAAAAAGAGCTAAAAAAACGGCTCAAGTAACTGTCTATGATATTGTCTGTATGTGATTTACTCGTGTATGATCATTTCAAAGCATTGTCGCCGCTGGACATTGACCAGTAGATCTGTATGTAGACTGACAATGTTCTAATAGCCATTCTTCTGTCTGACTTGGGATAACATTTATATTAAATGTTTCAGTCCCAGGTTCTGCAAATTCTAAATGTGTATATGTATAGGACAAGAGATAATATAAAGACGTATACAGGGGGTAACCAGATGAACTGAGTCCTTACTCTGGTACTAGTCCAGTTAAGAGAAAACACATGCAGACATTGGGTCTGTCCTTTCACTTTTATTGCCATATTCCCCTATACAATTTTCTCCTTTGGTGCTAGTGCAACCTTTTCACTCCACTCCCTGCGGGTTGCAAATAGAGTATGTTCCCACTTCAAATCCAGTGCAACTATTCAGTTCATCTGGGCCCCTGAGGATTTCTGAAACGTGAAAAAATGTTTTATTTTTATTATTATTTTGTTGTTGTTAAGATACACATCTTATTGCTTTTGCTGTGCCTAAGAAGAAAACCTCCCCCATCTATGTGAAACTGTGAATTTTTCATGTAGATATGAGCTTGTACAAACTGTGATTACCGTCTTGTCCTGTGTACTGCCGTAATTTTTTTCTCTTTGTAGTGATGTGTGTGTGTGTGTGTGTGTGTGTGTGTGTGTGTGTGTGTGTGTGTGTGTGTGTGTGTGTGTGTGTGTGTGTGTGTGTGTGTGTGTGTGTCTAAATAAGGGAGTTCATGTCCATGTTTTTTCTGTCAATGGTTGTGACATTCCAGCAGCAGCCACCACCTTTTATATTATCCAAAGCCTCTCAATAAACATATCATTGTGCCACTCTTGCTCTCCGTCTTTTACACTGTGTGGGAGTGAGAAACTGTCAGACTGATGACACGCAGCATGAGACAGTGAGCCTCGAGCACTGTCTGAACTTTTGAGATATTCTCAGATCCACTAGTGAAATTCTCACACACACACACACACACACAAACAGTGCAGTTTGTCCTATCTTAACTATCAGATTTGGTATTGACTAGTATTTTTTTTAGTATATTAACTAGTCAGTGAGACAGATGTCAGTTCACAGATGTTAGCATTTGTGTTAAAAAATAAATGTTAGTTGAATCTGGAAACACTGACACAAAGGTTTAATCAGTATACAAACTTTACGGTACATGGCAGATTGGAGGGCCCCCCATAGCTGCTTCACAACAACTCAACCCTCCTCTGAAGATGTGATGTTTTCACTGGAGGACTGTCATTTAGGATTTCACAGTCACAGCTCTCTCCCAAGAGACTCATTACTGTAAATATACTGGTACAATCAATTCTTGTCGCTTCAGCGGTCAATTGATGATTTTTCTATCTGTAGTCATAGAAAGTGAACTTTTAAGACAATGACAGTTGTGCTGCTCCAGCTGTTTGACTTGCAAATGTGAGTTATTGTTTTGTTATTTAGTCGTGTTACAAAATACTTTATGTGGCGTCAAATTTAGCTGAATGGAATGTAAACTTAGAAAACACAAATGAAGAAAAAAAGTGATATCTAAACCATACATGTGAAAAAATAATACTAAACATTTACAATTTCTGTTCAAACTTTAGGTTTGGGTTTAGTTAAGTTTCAGTTCAGCTTTATTGTCCCACTAGGGTAAATTAGGTGTGCAGCCTCAGTAGGCCACACAGTCCACAACCACAACAATAAAAACAAAACATAACATACATCTCGTTAAAAAGAACTTTCAATCAGTTCTATTGTAACATGCAGAAGCAATGGGTCAGAAACAACAGATGGTTAACTCATAATGAGTAAATCTCCAGTACAGTGATCATTTGAAGGAGTTCAGCAAACCAATAGCTACTGAAGCAAAGGATACCTTAGGATGCCCTTTACACTCATGATTTGGATATCATAATTACAGATTTTCTTTTAAATGAATGTGTTTTTTTATGTTGCAATTCCACCACTACCACAATTGTGCACTGTAGCTTTTTATTCTGCTAAAAATGAAAGACCACATCTGTTTTTTTTCTTTGCTTTTTGTTTTCTCTTGGCTTGCATTTATGGTACTTTATGATAGAGGGGGGGGGGGGGGGGCCTTACTGCAGAGACTTTAACTGAGGATCATATTTTGGAAAGGGAAACAGACGAGACGTAAAGCAAAGAATCCCTCTCCTGCTCCCCACTAACTACATTCATAAACCTTGGACCCAGACAAAGTGTAACAAATGAATCAGACATCTCTTCCTGTATATGTGACAAAAGAGTGATAGCAGAGAAGCTTCCGTCATCTTGTCTGAAAAAAAGTGCTATTGAGACACTTGATTAGGCAGCTGAGCCGAAATAACATGAAAGCCACGAGAATCACGGCAGAAAATCATCAAGGTGCATTTGAATGGCAGTCAAGCAGAGGTACAGCATGCATATGCCAACTTGTTAGAATGCATATTTGACACAAAGAGGAGAATGAGGTGCTGTCTCTTCAGCTCTTTGTAACATGAGGAAAGGAAACATACAATACAGCGTGTCTGCACTTAATTGACTGTCGTCTGAGCCCACTCGGGCAGAAAACAGAGAGAGGGAAAGAAAGAGCAACCTGAAATGACAAAATGATCATCCTCATTCATGTCCTGGTAATTGATGGTAGTATACTTGGGACAGATTATGGTTTATAACAATGAGTATAATCTGCAAAACATTATAAACACACTTAATGGGTCCTTATTCAGCCATTAAGTGGCAGCTCTCCCTCCATAAATTCCTTATGGGAGATTTAATGAAGTCATTGCATGCACACTCATAAACTAGGAAGTGGCTAATAAGCATTCATTTATCTAATTGCTGCCAAATGACTGAGAAGACATTATTATTCATAGCAACAATCAAGTGGGACCTGGTTGTACACAGTCTTACCTTTTTGACCGGCAATAGTTCCATAATCCATTCACTACTAACTGTGCACATCTCCTCATCTCAGAAGTAATAATAATATATTACTTACTGTATTGTGCTAAAGGGGCAGTACCAATTCACACATTACTCCTCTATTAATACCTCCAAAATTGGTATATGTCTGTAAATGATCAGTCCAGGAGCACAGGAAGCAAAAGGACTCCAAAGTGTTGACTATGGAGTCACCCAGGGTGATGGGGGTGGGTGGGGCTGCGTTCTTCCGGTAATCCACAAACATCTCCACTGTCTTCAGAGTGTTTAGCTATAAGTTGCTTTGACTGCACTAGGTCACCAGATGGTCTATATCCCACCTGTAGGCGGCCTCATTCTCAGCAGAGATGAGTCCAATAAGGCTGGTGTCGTCCGCCAACTGTTTCCTTAATGTTATTTCAAAGCTTGACCCACCTCCAACATCTTCACTAGTTTTGCTCATACTTTATTAAACATAGTTTGATTTAGGTTTTTTTTTCCTGTCAGTCTGCTAACAGATGTGTCCAACAGATGTCTAATAGATCCACTGATGACAGAATAACCTTTTCTCTGACCTCCTTACAACAGGAAACTTAGAGGAACTGGACTAAAAACTCCTACAGTGTTATGAAAGTGTGCAAAACCCCCGAACCCGAACATACCAAGACAAAAATACCTGTATACACAATTACTGTAAGAGACAACCTAATTGACAAGATCATCTCTTATCTGATGACTAAGTAAACTAAACCTGGTGTGATGGTATTAGTAAGGAACCCTATAACACTGATGCTGAGGGTCTCTTTTCCTGCAAAGTGCGAGAGAGGTCTGTCTCTAAGTGTGAGATTAAGACAGCCATTAATCTTCCAGGCAGCAGTGGCTTATGGGGAAGGCCAGACAGCCCAGGGCTAATTGATACATGTATCTTGTCAGGACTCCTGATGGAGGGATGGATGGGTGGACAACCCCCCCCTGCAATTGGTGACTGTCAAAAAATGCATTTATTCTACATCATAGGAACCCAGACATTGATATTCATGCTTTCTGTTTGTTTGGAATGGTATAGTTACAAAATGACAATCATATGGGGACAGTGACGCTTCCTATAATAACCTTTGCCATGCCACGATAAACAACTTCAGTCACCTGCTGCTTGTTCTTGAGTCCCGACACAGAGGTCAAACTCTGCCTCAGAATCTGGAACAGGTTTCTGTGCCACATCCAGTGCCAATAAAAAAAATCTCATTGCACAGTTTTTCATTCAATGAAGTCCTAGTTTGTTTGCTTTGCATCTCAGTTAATCTCTTTTTAATTATGGACCAGTCTGTGCTCTCATTGTGTCTCCAGATTGATTTGGTGTGGGCTCTGGTTTATGTGGTAAGCAGCAGCTGGAGTGAGACCAGGAGAAATTCAGATGGAGAGCTCTACTCTAAATGAAATACTGTTTGTGTGTATCGGTGGTGTGCTTTGTATTATATATCGTTTTGCTATATAATGCAGATGCATGTATGACTCTGAAGTATGGTAATTTTCGTCTTGATGAAACTATATTTCTCTTTGATGAATATAAATGCACCATGCCTTATGCTATTTGTAGCTAAAATAATGTTATCCATGTATTTTAGGAGGGAAGTTACTCATATATGACATGTCTCTACCTGCCAGGCTCCACTATGTAAGCCACTGTAGTTTTTCCAGGTGATTCTGTTCTGCATCCATGTGTAGCTTTATTCAAAGTATCTGGTTGAAATTAAGGTCTATTGTGATTTTCTTTGCAAAGAGGAAGTAGAATTGTGGGTGATATATTTGCAGTGTATGACAAATATTCATTGTTCAGCATAACATCTATAAACCTACATCTGTTGTCACTGTGCATTCAAAAAGATCCTGTAGTTGGTACGCTAAATACTTCAACAAACATGTTTCAGATAATGGTTAGCCAATCATGCATCATGGGGTCCCAGCAAAACCAGTAATAAAGTATGTTTCATCTCATTGATTGATTCAGCATTTTGGACAGCGAGCTCCAGGCATCCGTTTTTCTGGTGATGTGTGTAAAACCAGAATACCACAATTTCAGCACCTCACTACTTTATGAAACAGCTGGCAGTAGGCTCTTGTCAGGTGAGGTGAGATAAGATAGCTTAACATTAATAAGCAAAAGTCTCCTTTGTAAAGGCTCTGCTTATTGACCGTCTCAACCTTTGGGCTAAATCTGTGATCTCCACCTACGTCTGAGGCCATTTAAATGTTGGTTTGCATGGATTTCTTCAGACATATCTGATATGAATGGTTTAGATAAGTAAACAACCCAATCAGTGAGGTTAAATATGAAAAGCAAACACACACGGCCAATACAACTTGGTCAAACTGAAAATCCAGTCATAGGATTAGACCGGGATTATTGTATTAACATATTTATTTTACTAGATATTAGCCTTTGGTGACCCTTTATGATCTAATGCTTAAGAATGTTCTTAAGAGAAAGGAAAAATGGAGCTAACAGACTACATCTAATTTTGGGCCTGAACATGAACTTTAAAGACTGAAAAAGGACAAGAAAATGATTTGTTTCAGCAGGAAAAACACTACGGCACTCAGTAACCCAACCCAAACACAGCAGCTTGTCTTGCAGAGAGTTGAAGAAAGAAAATAAGAATAAAACACACTCACCTTCTGTCTCAACCCCAGTAAACAAACCCAATGACCTGGTAAAACAATTTGGTAAAAACTGCCAAAACACCCCAAATGAGTTTCACAAAATGATGTTCAGTAATCATTCAATAACTGCCTTGATTGGTCCAATGATGCACATTTGAATTTCATTCTAGTCAAGCACTGTGTAAAACCATTTATTCTAGTGGAGAATTGATATCACTGCCTTCCCTCTCCCTTTTCCACAAATGCAAATGGTTTATGTTCAAAATAGCAGTTGGTAGTTTACAGTGGTGCACTGGTCAAAGTATCATATCCGGTCACAGTCGGTGTGTTTAGAAATGTACAGTGAGGCAGTTGAGAAGGTGAGTGCTGGCATTATTGCTCAGCTGTCTGTCTGTCTGCCTGTCTGTCTGTCTGTCTGTCTGTCTGTCTGTCTGTCTGTCTGTGTGTGTGTGTGTGTGTGTGTGCACGCACACACACACACACACACACACACACACACACACACACACACACACACACACACACACACACACACACACACACACACACACACACACTCAGACAGTCACAGAGATGTACTGTAGGAGAGGAAGGGATTTACTGTCTAAAAATGGCCAAAGACGACGAGGAGAAAGAGAAGGAGGGGAGGAGACGAAAGCAGGGTAAGTGAGAAGATATGTGGAAATGAGAGAGCGAGAGAGGAGGGGGATATATTTCTCTCTGAGCTGACATGGAAAGGAAGAAAAGGAGTAGAGGACAAGTCATGAGGGAGAGAGAAATTAAGAAGGAAAAAGAAAGAAAATCAGAATGAAAAAACAAAACTGAGAAAAATGGCTGAGCGCGAAATCAAAAAATGCATGGAGGGCCAGAGAGACAGAAAATAAGCTGTCATTTTCTAAGCAAGATTTATATATTTGTAGGACAACAACGATGAACCAATAACTCAGATCATTTATTTAAGTCAGAGTAAAAAGGGTATGTCCATTTTTCTTGTTGTGTTAGGGGATCAGCATGTACACCCATACACACGCACGCACGCACGCACGCACACACACACACACACACACACACACACACACACACGGTCTGGCCTGTCTGAAAAGCGGATGGCACAACAATCTCCAGGGCACAATGCTTCACTCCACCCACTCATCTCCGCTGAGAGGGTTGAGAGAAGAAGAAAGAAGTGGAGAAATAAAGAGGTGGGAGGGCAGAGAGCTGTAAAATAGCAGTAAAAACAAGGAGAACGTGGAGAGAGAGAGAGAGAGAGAGAGAGAGAGAGAGAGAGAGAGAGAGAGAGAGAGAGAGAAAGAAAGTGCAGGGAGAGAAAACAGCAGGCAAGAAAATGAAAGGAAAGAAAGAGATGTGTGAAAGGAAAGTGTAGAGGAGGAGGGGAAGAGGATGACACAGCACAGATAAGAGAAAGAGGAGTTTATGTTTGCGTCACATCTGCAGTGAAGGAGAACTGCCTGACAGTCATCAGACGCTTGCTGAATGACAATCTCTCCTCGCATAGGTGGCTGGCACATCCCTCCTTCCTATTCTTTCTTTTCTTGGAAAAAAAAACACTTGCCTTGTTCATCCTACAATGTCCTTGAAACTTGTAATGCACCGGGCTTACCATGTGATTTCACACCTGGCAATCCATCTTTTCTAAGACAATATGAGCTCCCATAGCTTGTATGCCAAGCCGATACCACGTCATCACGGTCAATAAACTATTACAGTGGAATCAATGCTCACTGTGAAACATGAAATGAATACAGCCAAGGTCCACCTGGTGTAATTTACAGTCATCCGCTACCATAGTGGAATGGGTTGGGTAACAGATTATGGCCTTGTTAGTCTACTGTATATCCACGACGTTCCACTTCCAGGATTGCTCTCATTCTGCTGGAAAGTCCGCCGGATGTCACTCTTTTCGGATGTCTGTTTTCGGATGTCCGTTTTCGGATCTTCCACTTTCTTTGTGTTGTAATTTTAAACTCTGGTGGATTTATGAGGACTATGGTTAAGTGCTCCTCAGATCTCTGCAGGGTAAATCCAGACAGCTAGCTAGACTATCTGTCCAATCTTAGTTTTATCTTGCACGACTAAAACAACCTTTGAACGTATACATGTTCCACCAAAACAAGAAGGAAATGAAATTCAGTTGGTTGTCATATACAATTTCACCGCTTCATGGGAGCAATTCTTACACAATGTAGCTTTAATGGTGACAGTATGTGTCTGAATTTGTAAAGAATTTCCTTACAGCCTGTAAGTGCAATCTCTAAATTGTAACTGGTGGGTTAACATTGTGAGTAATCTTTATTCGACAGGTGTCGTTTAAGCAACAGTGTGACATTTTGGAGAAATATACATCTTTGACGTCAAACCACAATCTCAGAATATCAATTAAACCTCTATTAGGTTCAAGATGTGTTTAGCATAGGTTAGCACTAAGACTGGAAGTAGGGGGAGGCGGTTAGACAAAATGGCTCCATCAGCAGTTAAATAAATAAATAAAAGCTGTCCATATCTGTATCTTTAACATATCGTGTTTCCCATTGTGGCAGTGATGTGGTTTTACTATGCATCAGACCTCCTATTTGCAGAAGTGCCCATAGAGCAAGTTGACAAATGTGAATATTGTTTTTATGTGAGACAATTCTGGTCTTGAATGGAGGCATGCAGGTTAGCAGTCAGCAGGTAGGGACACAAAAAGAGTTTAAAAAAAAAAACCTGGCAGAAATCATGAACAAGCAGGCACACAGAACAAAGGCTGGAGCAGCATGACTAAGAGGTACAATAGCGCTTCCCAGTCAAACAAACAAAAAACTCATGCCAAGTCAAGTGTCTCATGTTCCAATTGAATCCAGATGTGATTCATGACACTTAATTTACAGGCAGCCACATTGGCCACAATCATTTTTGTTTTCCTGGCCTACATGTAAATTGATTTGGCACTAATCCAGTACAGAGGGTGATGGTAATGCAGCTGATGTAAAACAAATGGCAGAATAAGAATAACTTCCATACTTTAGCAAGCTAACAACTATCCATAAACATATCACATTTATGAATTGTATTTATAAATTACTGGATTTTTAGACACCAGTTGTTCTCGCTTGATAATGTACTCTCACTCTGAAAAGCGTAAAGTGTCAGCTTTACACAGCACATAAGAGGCCCACTCACAGAGCAGACCAATTCTCTTTCCATGCATACTTCTGTTGTCTGTGCATTACCGAGGACATATACTTTTGTTTAGTTTCACAGTACTAGCATGTGATCGGTCCCCTACCACTTATGCGCTTTTGCTCCATCAACCCAGGAGAATGACTCTCACATTAAAGCAATGTTTTTTACGTAGATAATTTAAATACAATTTTAATTCATAATTCCACCATACTGTATGCAGTAGGCAACGGCTGGGCGCACTTTGCAAGTCCTGTATCAAGTCAGAGCCATGCAAAGAGTGGAGGACATCCTCCTGGACTCCCAGGCAGCACCCTCTACACAATTACTTTAATTTACTTCCATTAGCACAGGGGTTTTACCTCCTTAAAAGTGGTACCAACAGGTAAAGGAAGTATTTTATTCCATTGGCTACTGGCATTTTGAACAGAATGTGCAATGCGGTCCTCTTGTTTCTGGCTTTTTCTTAAAGCTTCCTCTGATGATTACCGCAGTGACAACGTTAACATATATGTACTTAATGTATTAATTATCCATCGTGAGACTATTTGACTCTGCTGTGTATCAGGGATGTAACATCTGTAAGTAGTTGTTGTGGTGGTGTTGTTTTTAATCCTGCTTTTAAATTGTCTCTGTCACAGTAACTCATTAGGTCTCTGACTAAATATCAAGGAGAGCGGCAGATGAAGAGATTTGGGAGAAAATAGGCTAAAATAAAGATGTGCCAAGCCTCGATTGACAAACAGCAAAGTATAGCTCACTTTTGAACACAGTTCTTCTTTTTGAGGAGCTCAGGTTTAACACAGCTACTTCTTTATTTCCAAAACTGTCGTTGGTCCGTGCTGTCAGTGTTTATTTGAATCCCGTCATCGTTAATTAACACAAACAGATGATGACATGCTGCTCAGCGATAGGTTTGACAATTCTTAGTGAACTGGTGGACAGGAATCAATGTTTAAGCAATTCAAGATGTTGTTCTTGCTTTATTTAAAGTCAGCTCATGAAGGAGTCTGCTAAATGAAATCCATTATAAACAATCCTGCTCCTGCTTGTCCATGATGGATTTTTGACAGAACAATTTTGTAGATTTCTTGTAAGTTATTGCCTGATAGTTATTTATCAGAACAAAAAAAAAACCACTTAACCGCACAGTTATTGCTTTGGACTGTTGTCTTATAAATCACCATAAGATTTCAAAATGTCACAAAAAAAAAAACAATGATTAAAATTTCATAGTTCATTGATCTGTGTGTCTGGGTGCTTATTGAGAAGGTAGACTGAATGTAGCAGAAAGAAATAGACTGCTGTGTTGGTCTTTGACACAATACGGCCGCAGAAATGTCACACATCTGTCAACTCACCTGTCAACTCACCTCTGTCACTTTTTAAAGTTTTTATTGTGTGACTAAAATCGCAAAAGAGTAAATAATTTACACAGGAGACTGAATAGATTAGACCCCATGCTGAAATTAATTAACACCACTGTGAAGACAGCAGATGACTATTTTCCCCTGGTGGAGGACTTCAGAGATTTTCCCACAAGTGACCAATGAAATTGTAAAGCGATCTCATTAGTACAACCAGCCACACAGGTGCAACACACCTTATCTGTAAAAAGTATATATGCATACAATACATACAGTATAGCCTCACAGAAACAGACACACCTGAAATATTAATTTATATATAGAGGAAAATGTCTTGTTTTTCACAATCTTTTAGAAGCTGTGATATCTAGTCAGTCCACCACTTTGGTCCAGTTAGAAGTATCTATTATTGGATCGCCATGCAATTTGGTACAGACATTCAAGTTTCCCTGTGGATGAATTGTTAACACTTATCCTCTGACTTTTCAATCATCAACATTTCACTTATTCTAAATACCTGCAAAGCCAATGGCATTGCCAGCCTCAGCTGTACTTTGTGTTTAGCGCTAATTAGCATGCAGAGCTAACATTGTAACTAAGATGGTTAACACGGTAAACAATATACCTGCTAAACATCATATGTTAGCATCGTCACTGAAAGGGTATTAGCATGCTGACATTAGCATTTAGCTCAAAATACCACTGTGCCATAGTACAGTTTGTATGAGGTAGTTGTTCAACCATGGGTGAAGGCATTAACTGCTGTCATAAAAGGCATTTATTGTGTTTCACTTAGAGAAGTTAAAATGCTCCATACTGTACATGCTCACCTCTACCCAGTTCCCACTTGACCAACAACTGTATACAGTGTGTATGTGCGTCAGATTGTCAGTTTCGGATCTCCAATTTCATTGGAAAGGTGTGGAGGGAGGGGGTTTCAGTTTGACAAGGACTTCATCTGAAATGGGTTGATGAGCGTCCACCAGACACTCAATTTCACTTTTAATGGAGTGTGGGAAGCGTGTGTGTGTGTGTGTGTGTGTGTGTGTGTGTGTGTGCTTTGAGGAGTGTACTGTAAAGCGCCTTACAGTTCCTTGACTTTGATTCCTCTCATCTTTCCCGTTCACTTATGTAGGATTTTGAGAAGTGCGGAAGATTATGGCGAGATTGAGCAGCTTAAGAAGAGGAGGGAGGATCAGAAGGAGTTTATGAGATGGGATAAGATGATGGGTGGGGGAATACAGAAGAAAGAGGAAAACTGTGGGTGAAACGAGGAGGAGGAGAGTCGTCCATTAAGCAACCACAGGTGGGAAGTGCTGGGGTGTCCTTGGTCCTTAGGTCAATAAATCCATTACATTATAGTGACACACTCACACACACTGTCAAGGCTGTCCAGAGACCTGACAGTATGTGTGTGTGTGTGTGTGTGTGTGTGTGTGTGTGTGTGTGTGTGTGTGTGCGTGTGAGTGTGTGTGTGTGTGTGTGTGTGTGAGCAACACAGTCTCACTCCCAACTCGTCAAATGTCTGACGCATGGCCAAGGACCCGTGGCGTTAAGTTTCAACGCTAGGGAGGTACCCCTTGCGTTATTTTCCGACGAGGGGGTCCGTCAGATAGACAGTCATGTTAATACCTCACCGTCAGATATCGACGAAAGAAAAAACACGCCCCCTTAACTCGAAATCTGTGACAGTTTTATTGTTGGTATTTTTAGCCCAATAACCGCTGTTTTAATCAACATTATTCACGAGATCTTATCATGGTTTATATGCATTTCTTTTAATCTTATTATTTCGGTCTATTTCGGCCAGGGAAGCTGTAACCATGGTGATTGATATGAGGATCATCTTCTGAATATAATAATTAATATGTTAGGCCTACCATAAATTGATATTTCAAAAAAGTAATTTATTTAAAACAACTAATGCAGTGTGATATTAAATCAAACTAAGTCCCACACATAACTATGCTCATGTTTTTTCCCTTTAGTATTTGATATTAATAGTCATCAACTGCAACATTAGAAAATTGGGTTTTAAAATAACTATGCATGGAAAATAAAATAAAAAATGCTTCTCTTTGTATATACACAACAGTACAAGTCAAAACAAATGCAAATTATTCATTCTATTATTCTAAACACTCAACTGTAGGTTTTTTATATAGTATATATATATATATATATATATATATATATATATATATATATATATATATATATATATATAAGGCAAATCAAAGTGCCTAGCATGAAGCACTATTTTTATTTATTTTAATATTTATTATTGGTATTTTATTGTGTAAATTCTCACCTGCAACATTCATTCACAGACGTCACTTCCGCGGATGTTTTTAAACGTTATTACGGTGTGTGTGTATAACTGGAACAAAGCTAGGTCTCTAGTTTGAGGTGTGTGAGCAGTGCACAGGAGACAAATGAGTGACACTGCATGAACACGCAGACTGCTAGAGAGACAATTTGTCATCATGTGAACACAACTCTCTGACGCACCCGCACACACACACACACACACACGCACACACACACACACACACACACACACGCACACACACACACACACACACACACACACACACACACACACACACACACACACACACACACACACACACACACACACACACAGACACACACACACACACCCTCAGGGCTTCAGTTCCCAATACGCTCTCACATCAAAGCCTATACTGTATGCTTTCATTCTGCATTCTGCCATTTTTCATCTTCAACTCTGTATGTCTATGATAAGGATTACATTCGATTAGCTGTCTCTGTGCATTTATATTTCACGTGTCACCAACAGAGACCCAAGCTGTGTCTACAAAAGTGTCTGGACTAAGACTCCGGTTAGAAAATAGATTAGAATGGAAACCATTCTGGATGGTAGGACAGTGACTGGTAGGACAGTGACTGGTAATCACAGAGAGCTAACTGTGATTCCAGATAGCAGAGTAATGGCTGGGATACCCATGTCAGGTCCTACAATGGATCTCATGATGCACACATCGCGGGAGTGCTTGTATACAGCAGGACTGCACGGTAAAATGAGTTATCTACCTTGATGATGTCTTAGCCTGTCGGATGCAGCTGTTTCTCTTTGTACCAATACTCCCTTGCAATCTTTTTAATTGCTTTATGGAAAAAAAAACATACCAAAATGTCCATATCCATTTGTCTAGACCAGTTTTGAATCATTTCTATTTCAATTTTTACAGCAAGGACATTTTCTGCGATACATTCTGTATGAAACAAAACAATAAGGGATAGGCTCCATGGCTTAAGGAACTTTAGTTATTGAGTGAGCCCACATGAATCCATCTTTAAAAGAAAGAAATTAAGAAAGAAGAACATCCATATTACACCCCTCCACTTGTCTCAGGATGATACAAGTCCCCCATCACCTTCAATAACATTCACCGTCAAATGTTTTCTGAGTTCAGATTGGAGCCATCTGAGGATAGGTATACCTTCCACAGTCCTTAAATAATAATAATAATAATAATAATAATAATAATAATAATAATAATAATAATAATAATAATAATAATAATAATAATAATAATAATAATAACTTTTATTTATATAATGCCTTTTCAAGAAACCCAAGGACACTTTACAGAATTAGAGGTTGTAGGCTGTGATAAACAGATGGTGTTTCAGGAGTCTTTTAAATATGTCCAGGAATGTAGCATTTCGGATATCTGCAGGGAGGGTGTTCCAGAGAGATGGGGCTGCAACATTAAAGGAGGTCTTCTCCCCTGGGCCTGGTCAATGTTGCTTGAAATGGATGTGTACAGAGGGGTGTGTTCTATATGGCACACCATTTGTGTGCATTGCAGTGTGCATTTGAAGATTTAGAAAAAAAAGAAAATGTATGTGTATGTAGCTGTGAACCTGAGATGAAAAAGAGCCTCGGGAGTGATGTCACAACCATTGCAACACACACACACGCACACACACACACACACACACACACACACACACACACACACACACACACACACACACACACACACACACACACACACACACACACACACACACGCACACACACACACTCTTCTCAAATAATGAATAATGCTCTTTTGCGGTTTCCTGTCCTGTGTGTGTGTGTGTGTGTGTGTGTGTGTGTGTGTGTGTGTGTGTGTGTGTGTGTGTGTGTGTGTGTGTATACTTAAATCTGTCAAGCCTTTATGCTGTTTCACTTCTTAGACCTATTTCTTTTTTTCCCTAGAGTTTTTCTGTCAGTCACTGGTGGTCTGCAGTGTGTGTGTGTGTGTGTGTGTGTGTGTGTGTGTGTGTGTGTGTGTGTGTGTGTGTGTGTGTGTGTGTGTGTGTGTGTGTGTGTGTGTGTGTGTGTGTGCGCGCGCTGTGGTGGAATGAAACTAAGTACATTTACTCAAGTACTGTACTTGAGTCTTTTCTTTTCGCACTTTCTACTTCTACTCCACTACATTTCAGAGGGAAATATTGTACTTTTTACTCCACTACATTAATCTTTTAAATTAAGATTTCTGCACACATGTGGTTTATAAAATATGATTTTTTATTATAAATTAAACTACCCAACAATATATAGGCCGATATGTACAGTTGAAATGATTAGCCAAACACTTGATTGACAGAACTGTTTTGATCGTTTCCAGTTTCTAAAATGTGAGGATTTTTCTTCATTGAGTAATTTTACTTTTAATACTTTAAGTACATTTTCCTGATGATACATACATACTTTTACTTAAGTAACATTTTCAATGCTGGACTTTTACTTGTAACAGAGTATTTTTAGTGTTTAGTGTATTTGTACTTTTATTTAAAGGTCCAATATGTAATATATATACTGTAATACATCCAAAAATGACACCAATGCCTCATCAGATATTAAGGAAACATGTTAAGCTGAACTACTATCTTTTCTGACAACAATGCTAATGTCAGTATTTTTTCTTTTTGAAATTTACGTTCCGTGACAGAATTTATGTTTATGTTTTGGCCTGTGTGTTGTTATCAACTGCCCAGTTTGACCAGGCCGGGTTTCCAGATATACCTGTAAAAATGTAAACCCAGCGCAAAAATGGAGAGATCATAGGAAAGGCGATGTGAGGAGTACCATTAGAAGACACAGCTAATCATTAGCGTGTTACGTGAACCTGACAACACAGCAAAACCTGACAGCAAAACCTGACAGACTCATTTGAATAAATCAAAAGGTGCACTGGCTGTTTTCCAGCCCTTCTGGCTGACATCGTTCACTGACTGGAACAACAGCCTTCAGACTGTCACATTTCTTCTCCTGCCAACCCTGTCTATTCATGTTTTACTTATAGCACACAGTTAAAGGGGAACTATGCGGCTTTTTTTTAGCTTAAAGCCCCAGTGTGTAACATTTGTAGTTGTTCATTATCAAAATCTGTATTGCCCTTCACAAACTTGTCCTTTTTTATGAATATTGACTACCACCATCAATTCTAAGTATTCCTATTGGCTTGAAATTTTACATTTGCGCTTAAATGAACTGGGGTAGACGTTCCATAGCCATGCACCATCTTGAAATACGGTAGCCCGTAAGGTACATATAGGCTATACTGCTCCGCATTTCGCGCCTTTCACTCAGTGGCATTTACTGTGACCGACTGTTTTCTTTAACTGTCTATGGCTGTGACGTATGCCAGGGAGGGAGGGGGAGAAGATTACTTGTGACTCACTGCCGGCAGATTTGAAAGCCTGTTGCGTCTATCATCGAGGACATAAAACAGTGCCGGTGCCTAAACGGTGCCTGAACCGATACTTTTTAAGAAAGTTTTAAAAAAAGAAGAAGAAACAAGAAGGATAGGCCTATTAAACAACAGTCGGTGACATTTAAGAACACATTGTTTATTACTAAGGCCATATGGTCAAAATTAAATGATTTAATAATAATGTAATAACTATAACTATTAATACACAATAACTTATTTCACCAGTAAATTGCTGTTGAACGACAAAAACAACAACCAGATGGGAAAAGGGTATTTTACAATAACTTTGAATGCACCGCGAGGCTGTAGGTTACCAGTTTCAGTGAATGCACCGTCTGTGTTTTTCCGACGTCGGCATCTGCTGCGCTGCAGAGCACACTGTTGCGTCCCGCTGTTGATATACAGTTACACTTTACACTGTTTAGCGTTACCTGTCAGCATTTTAACCGTGTTTAATCCAACTGCTAGCTAAAGGTAGGCTAACTTTACCTGCTGTCGAGTGTAGTGTAAAGTCAGGCACCGAAATAAGGCACCGAAATTTTCGTTGTTATTCGGTCTTGTTACTACCGTTTATGGCGGAACCGGGGACCTATTGGCACCGAGTTTTGGTACCCAACCCCGTTAGCAATGAAATGGTTCCAAAATAACGTCAAACTATTATTACGCTGGAAGGGACACTCACGGACGAAGTTGTCGCTAATTTCGTGTTCGGCCACCGTAGGAGTTAGAACACACTCAGAATGGGGGGGGGGGCTACAAAGTGAAATTCAGTTGGTTGTCACATACAATTTCACCGCTAGATGGGAGAAATTCTTACACACTGGGGCTTTAATTTACCTTAACTGAACAGCTTTGGAGTCATTGGAAATGTTATATGACTTTTTTCGAGTTGAATGGTGGTTGTCTCCTTCCCCCCTAGCGCCTGTGAGCTGAAAAACCACTCTTGCAACTTTCGGCCGGCGAATGGCGGGCCTCAGCATCAGGAAGTATCGCGTGATATCAGGTCTCGCAATGTAACGAATTGGTTCCCAGCACTGCACACACTGCTAACAAGGTAGCGATGGAGTTTTTCACACTATCGTCATGGCTGAGCCGGCAAAAAAGAAGCAGAAAGCTAGGAAAGCATTGTCGGAGAAACAGAAAAAGAGGAAACGGCAGAGTGACCGAGCAAGCCAAGGAGTTAGACACAAGTACACATAGGAGCTGCCAGATATCTATTCCGAAGCTGTAGGGGGAGCTCTATAGAGAAACCTGTGAGCAAAAAGGGAGAAAACAGCGAAGAAATGGCCAAAACTGCATAGCGCCTCTTTAAGGTTAGAGAGAGATTGTGGTCTTGGTGATCAGATAGGATAAGATGAAAATTGCAATATTGAACCAAACCCCCAATTTTTCCCATACCTCAACCAAAATGAAGCTTAGCAAAAGGTCAATCAGGAAGACTATCTTTATGTTTACTTCACTTATATATGGTATATCATTTCCTTTCCCGCTTCCATCTCCAACTTCCAATCCTCTGACTGATCCAGTAACAAAATTACATTTCCTTGCAATTTTGTTTGTCAAAGCAAATTGGCTGTCTGCAATTGTATTTGTAGGAGATATGGTTGCTCCTGCAGTATTTGGACATTGACAATTTTTATCTCTTCACCCATTGAATGATTTATGAACTAATTTCTATGAGTCATACACTACCATCATTCCATCCCTGACCTTGGAGGAAACTGGCTGCTACGAGCGAACAGCCCATCTTTTTGTCTTTCGCCTCTTTAATTTCTCATCGGGGGACAGCAGCAGCCACCGGGAGCCTGGTGTGGTGTTGAACCTCCAGCTGCTCCACTGACCACAACTAAAACATGGAACTGATAATTGTAAATAAGCTTAGAGTGCAGTTGACCTTACCTGGTGGTTCAATTGTCTTACTGTAAGTTACTTTAAAAAGTCTTCTCACTGTCTCTGTTCAACATGGTTCACCTTCAAACGTTTCTCATCGTACAACTGGAATTCCATCTGTGGGATTTCTTCGGACATGATGAAATTATTTGCAACTCAACCTGTGCTGAATTAGCAGTCCCCTTACAGCTGCTCAATGGCAGTTACTGTTATTAAGCTGCCTGGTGTCTGACTGATAAATCCACGTGGTTCAGTCTCTGTCTGGGAGGTTATAACAGAACAAGAGGCTCGCTGCAGCCGGTGTGATTAATCCAAACCAAACTCCCTGTGGCCCAGCCACAACAGTGTTCACCTTTGTTCCTGTAACAAAGAGGTCAGAAACCGAGTCTGTGAGGGCAGGTAAAACAATTCTGCTGCTTAACAGAAAGTGGCCTTTCATGGGCAATTGTTGTGAAAAATATATAATAAAAAGATGCCATAAACATTTTTCAGAGGCTTTCCACTTTGAAGTAAGAAGGTAAGATGCTTACGAGAAAAGAAACAGAGTGCTTTTTTCGTATATATTGCCACTGGCATTAGCTTAAAAAACACCAAGGCTATGTCCTCACAAGAAAAAAGCATGCAACCTCTACAAGTCCATAGTGGGTTAGTTGTTCCTCTGTGCGCACAAGAGGACACTGAGATTCAGATGCCACAAATTAAGATAGCAGTAGCACTGCGTGATCACGGAAGGCTTGTATCATGTGGATGTACAGTTTTGTCATGAAACTACGCACTATAGCTTTAAACATGTAAAGAAACTTTACAAAAACAAAACATTGAGCTACTTATCACTGCTAAATTTATAATTCATTTATATAAATATTGTTTTTCCTTTATTACAGAATAACCTTAAGAACAATGCATCCAACACAAACATTCCAATAAAGAAGAAAACAACACATACAACACTTTCATTCACTAACGCATTGTACTGCATGTAGAACCTTGCTTAGGAAGCAAAGATTCTAATCTAGTCATTCTGTGTATGTGCACCTGATCATTCCCTCCCTGCCCAGACCCCATCAGTCCCCACCCAGGTCTTGGTCATGGTGCAACAATAAATGTGGATAAACTTGAATACTAAATCAACCATACAAAACTAAAACCCAGATAACATAAATGCACACCCAAACCATTAGCAGAACATTATTTAAACACACTTTAACTAGGACAGAAACCATTCAGAACATATTTTTTTCCCATGAGCCTTAGCACCGCTTCTGGCAAGAACTGTTCAAATGACCCCGCCCCTCCCATCCAGAAACTTAACATCCTTAGTTATCTCTGCTTACTGTAATATGATCTGTGCACTGCATACTTAAGATGATTATTACAAACAACTAATGTGATTTAGTAATGCATATGGTTTTCAACAAAAGTTTAATTACAATAAAATCTGGTATGGACAGTTGTGTTCAGCATTAGGTAGGTTACATGTTACCCCTTTATTCTCTAAATTCACATCTTGTACTCATAGGTACATATTGTACTGGTACACTGTTACAAAAAAATGACTGTAAATTTGAAATAATTCTGCTTTGGGCTATAAATTGCGGGTCATATTCTACCGGAGGAATTGTTGGAAGCTCAGCAATCTCTGCATTGACCCGTGGATTTGTACAACAGTAGAAATCTCAAATAGAGCACAAATCTCAGTTGTTATGAAAGCAGTCTAATCTGGACGTTGTAGCATTTACATCAATATGAAGCCATTCATCACCCCTGGGGGCACACACTTGGAGCAAAATCAATGCAAAACACAAAAATAAAGAGACAGAGCAAAGCGTTTTCTATGTATTGAGAAGGCAGCATAAAGAACCTACGTGGCGTACTCTCGGAGGAGGTGAGATTCATGTGGCTGTCAGCCAGTGAAGCAGAAGCACAGACGGTGTGAAACTGAGCAGCATGGGCTGTGCTCAACAGCTGTGCATTGGTACTATCTGCTTGGCTTTCATGCTGAAAAAATATAAATATCTTAACTGTGAATGCCTATTTTTGAATAAGAGAAAGACATCTTCACATTTGTTTGTTTCAAGTGTTTTCTTTGACCAAGTATAGTGTTTTTTCCTTCCTTTATTATGATTAATTTTGAAATAATGACACTTTTTTTTGACAAATCCTGAGACGAATAAAACTGAAAGTACTGCAGGGCATACATGTTATCTGGTTTTAGGGGAAAATAAGCCCATCAGACTGAATACAAGACATGGTATGATTGATATTTTTGCAGTGTGCCCCCACCTTTCTCTCCTCTAGTTATTATTCAGTCCAAATCCGCCAGGCTCTTACCCTGTGCAGTGGAGTGCCAATTATTATGGTAATGACTGAAACAGATATCAGATGGGTTTCCCTGGAATAAGCTTTTCATATTTCACACATATTTGTGTGTGTGTGTGTGGGGGCAGAAAAGCAGAAGGGAGAGTTTTTTCATGTGCAGAACGGGGGTTACTCACCTTTGGTGCCTGAATTAAACCTTTATAGGTGGAAATTCATTGGAAAAACACATTTCGTTGAACACTTTGGACATAAATTGAGGTTATTAAAGGCATCGGTGTCAGTGACAGGAATTGCACACAAGAGAGAGATGTAATGACAGACCTGTTTCCAAGGTCATTGCTCCATCTCCGTCCTGTGTCATCTCCTCAGCCTCTTTGCTGGATTGATTCATGTGTTGCCCTCACGGCATCCTATAATGTGTTTCATCAAATGTGTTGGAAATGCTCAGGGATGACATTGTAGTTCAGGTCCATTTTGGGAGCTGGCAAAGAGGTTGTGGTGTGTACATCCTGTTCTATATTTAGGTACAATGCAGGACAACAGATTCAATGAACGAAGCATGAAGAGTATCACGCTGGCTTAAAGCTTTAAAAACATGAAAATCCTGGACTGAAAAAAAGCAATGTTTGACACTACCAGGTCTTCATCAGGCAAATGGCCAACATGACAAAAGACAAGGTGTACTGTACTGTATATGGCACACAATTCACTAGTCAGTGTCTATGACTATGACTTCGAAAGATCTAATCAATTTTATGACTATGCTTGTGATTTGGAAGCTGATTTTTATTTGGTTTGTTGATGAAAATATTAGTTTCTGTCAAATTTTAGTAATTTCTTTTTTGTGGTTTTAGTCTACAAAACCTAAAGACATTTACTCTGGTTTTCATCTGTGAAATATTAGTCAAATCTTGCTATATATTTTTTTGTCTTCTTATGGGGGCTAAAGCTGTGAGCGTCTTTGTTGTGTTACCATGGTTGCAGGTTAAATTTCTGCTGCAGAGCGAACTATCCTTTTAATCCTGCAGTCATTTACGACTGCTAGCAATTAAAAAAATAGACGACTAAAATATATTATGTTATGATTTATTTGTTATGATGTATTTAAATTAGTGCTGTCAACGATTAAAATATTTAATTGCAATTAATCGCAATTAATCGCACATTTTTATCTATTCTAAATGTCCCTTGATTTCTTCTTGTCCCATTATATTTTCTCATTTTAATGCTCTTATCAACATGGAAAAGTGGATCGGCTTGCTTTGTGCAAATGTTTTTTTTTATTGAAAACAACATTGGCATATACACAATGTTCAATTTCACACTAACATTCACACTTAGAGCTAATAATCTGTCACACAATGTAACACTGTTACCTCAATTTTCCATTGCAGATAGTACTGCCTCATGCCTGAGGTGAGCGTGGCTTGTCGTCATAGCGACAATGGTTTCCCCTGACTCATTTCCTGGTTCTCCTTCTCCATAAACAACGTAAAATCAAGGAGAGGGGTAACTTTTCCTGCTCCAGGTTTCCCACCGTGGTCAGAAAGAACAGGGGAGACACTTTGTTTCTCTCACTATGGCTCTAGAGTCGCTACTTGCTCCAGAGCTAATCGCTGTGACGAGCCTACAGTAGCTACGCGGCTCGCAAGCCCAAACAAGTGTGTGCGCCCGGCCACGCCAAGACCCACCCTTCAATCACTACTATTGGCTAGGCGTCCAAGGTAACGTAACCCCATTTGTTCAGGTCCGATCCCCTGACCAATCCGCAAGCCTAACCCCAACCAATCAAGCTGCTTCGTAGGGCGGGACATGGCATGGCCATAGTGGGATTCATAATTTTGCTGGCCGTATCTGTTTTGTTTCCGGTCAAGCTAGATCCGAAAGAACGTTAATCGTGCGATAAAAAAATTGTCGCCGTTAAAATGGGTTTGCGTTAACGCCGTTAATAACGCGCTAAACTGACAGCACTAATTTAAATGTGTTGCTTTTTCCACCCAAGAACCAGTTGCATTAGATAACACCAATATTTAACATATACTGTGAAAGTATATTAAAACATTTCAAAAAAAGTTGGAACAGTAAAGCATTTACCACTTTGTAATGTTGCCATTCCTTTTCACAACACTTAAAAGACGTTTAGGGACTGAAGACACCAAGTGATGAAGTGTTTCAGGTGTAATTTTGTCCCATTCTTGCTGCAAACAAGTCTTAAGGTGGGCAACAGTACGGGTCTTGGTTGTCGCATTTTGCGCTTCAAAATGCGCCACACATTCTCTATTGGAGACAGGTCGGGACTGCAGGCAGGCCAGTCAAGTACCCGTATCCTTTTCCTCCGCAGCCAGGACTTTGTAATGTGTGCAGAATGTGGTTTTGCATTATCTTGTTGAAATATGCATGGACATCCCTGGAAAAGATGTCTTCTTGAAGGCAGCATATTGTGCTCCAAAATCTCTATGTACTTTTCAGCATTAATGGTGCCATCACAGAAGTGCAAGTTACCTTTGCCAAGGGCACTGACATAACCCCATACCATGACAGACCCTGGCTTTTGGACTTGTTGCTGGTAACAGTCTGGATGATCCTTTTCTTCTTTGTTCTGGAGCACACAGCGTCCATTTCTCCGAAAAAATACCTGAAATACTGATTTATCTGACCACAGTACACGTTTCCACTGTGTGATGGTCCATCCCAGATGCCTCCGAGCCCAGAGAAGTTGACGGCGCTTCTGGACACTGTTAACATAGGGCTTCCTTTTGGCACAGTACAGTTTTAACTGGCATTTGTGGCTGTAACTACGTATTGTGGTACTTGACAAAGGTTTGCCAAAGTAGTCCTGAGCCCATGTGGTGATATCGCTTGTAGATGAATGACGATTCTTGATGCAGTGCCGCCTGAGGGATCGGAGATCACAGCTTAGGCTTGCGCCCTTGTCCTTTACGCACTGAAATTCCTCCTCATTCCTTGAATCTTTTAATTATGTTATGCACTGTTGAAGGTGAAATAAGCAAATATATTTCTTTAAGGAACATTGTTTTTAAACATTTCAATAATT
This sequence comes from Gymnocephalus cernua, assembly GCA_023631565.1. Lineage (NCBI taxonomy): Eukaryota > Metazoa > Chordata > Actinopteri > Perciformes > Percidae > Gymnocephalus > Gymnocephalus cernua. The sequence continues at coordinate 12,254,131 of CM042434.1, read as the reverse complement.
TTCTCACGTATTTGTTGGCAAACTGGTGATCCTCGGCCCATCTTTGCTCCTAAAGGACTAGACCTTTCTTGGATGCTGCTTTTGTACCAAATCATAATTACAATCACCTGTTGACATCACCTGTTTCAAATCACATCATTATTTAACCAATTTACCTGATTACTAGCCCTAAATTGCTCCTGTCCCAACCTTTTTTGGAATGTGTTGCAGGTCTGAATGATAGGAAAGGATGTATATTTACTAATGAAATTAAGTTGACCAGACAAAACATGAAATATTTTGTGTTCACATTGTCTGCAATGAAATACAAGTCAAAGTACATTTAGAAATCACTACTTTCTTTTTTTATTTGTGTTTTCCATACTGTCCCAACTTTTTCTGATTTGGGGTTGTAATTGCCACCTCCAAGAGCTGCTGGCATGGCTGTAGACTCTTAATGAGTTAGTATGCTTCAACCAAGTGTTTGTCGGATGGTAGAGCGGCATCGGAAACTCCTAGCCCTACGTGTTTACGACTACGAATTTTCTAAAACAATCTGAGAAGCACGCCCAGTTCGTTGTTTTTTTTAAACTCTTTTTCCAACACTTTAAAAAATATATTTTCATCTGTCAATTTTGAATGCCTTCCAGGAAAGATTGACGCCGGGGGAAAACAAAACTGTTTTAGAGACACTGTAGGATATTGTTTACGGTGCCTTATCTAAACTTGTTCTAAACAGACGTCAGTAAGACCTCGCGAAAAAGACACTCTTCAGTCTCATCAAAGTTTATAGTTTTAGCTGTTTATCTGTTAGAAACCATTTTCTAAGTTAACACATACACTAAACAGATTAACCTAATAGAAGAATGTGCTTTAAAAGTAATTTTGCCATCACATTTATTTCACTTGTCCGTCTTTCACATAATCAGTCTCATTTTTGTTTTCAACAAATATTGTTCGTCCCAGAAATTAACACTGGCCCTTTGTCTCTGTTCAATACAGGTTTTTGAGGTTCAATAATGTATGTGCATTGTTAACATTTTTCCTTCTGCTTGACTTCATTTCCACATAACAAATAAATAACAGTACACACACCTACTCCTAATTCAAAGAAGAATGGATGTGATTGCATTTTCTGACAGTGACTGACACACTGTAGGTGTTGAACGATGCAGTATGCTCGGAAGATAATGATGATGATATATATATATATATATATATATATATATATATATATATATATATATATATATATACACATTATATGAGGTAGACACTCTACAAACAGTTCCCACATGCACACAGGTACATTTTGTTTAGTTTCTACGCCTCAAAATTGTCTTTTTAAGAGCAAAAATATAACATTCTTTAATTGCGTTTTACACATCATCATGTCAAGGTGCTGTAGCAAAACTAATCTGCATTCAGGTTTACTCCTCAGAATGTGAAGTGTTGATCCTGAGATGAAGCGAGAGCTTGAGAGATGAAACTGGATTTTTTTATTTTAATGAAGTCAAATACTTTCAAGGCCCTTCGTTGATTTTTAACAACTCTCAAAGCTTTACCTTTGTTTACCCTCAAATTCACAAACTCATTGCTTTTCAAGGATGGGAACCCTGTGGGGAGAATACCACCAAGTGTCCAACAAATCATAAAAAGAATTGTTCTCATAACTTAATGATATTATAGGTAGATTTCCAAAAACTCCGTAAACTATATACAGCCGCTCTATTTACTGCCGCACGACGGCAGTTTAATCATGTGACCGTAGTCACTTGTCCCTGACGAGTCATTTAAAATGAGTCACTATAAACTACTACTACTAAAATGAGGACGTCACAGACGTCACTAAGGTCTGTACAATTCATAGGTAAAAATGAATTCACGGTATCCCATGTGAAGGTCCTGTGTTTGTCTGACACATCCACCACCACAACCTAGTCTTACACTTTGTCACCTCACTTCTTCGTTTGCTCTCGCGATAATTACTACAGCCGCAAGAAGCCATGAGAGGTTGAGGCCTAACAAGAAACCTAATTGTCGGTCATTGTGAGCTGCTTGCATAATTGACCCATATGCTCATTTTTCTGGGTGAGGACGGGTTATTTTTAGTAGAAAGAAAATATAATGCCTGAGTGATGCTGTCCAACAATATTCCACTGAGTGAATTCAATAATATAAGGATAATATAATTAGGGTTGATACAGTATGTGCTGCAACTGTTGCACCCAAGGCAAAAAGTATTTTCATGATGAGTTCATGAAGCTTTTACACTTAATATGCCACTTTACACTCATAATTCATGTGTAATTGTCAGGAGATTAAGCAGCCACACAGAACATGAATAAATAACAGACATATCGATTTTAGTCACTAAGACGGAGTCATTTCTTTTGCACTATTCCCTCATTCCCCACGTGTCACATTTAGCTATGGGTTGTCACATGTAGGTGTAGAGAACAATGTTGAAAGCAACAGTGAAAATGAGAACCAGAAGAAGTGACAGAACAATATTTTACTCAACAGAGCTAAAGCTTTCCAGCAGGGCTTGTGTAATCATGCAGACTGATAACATATTCAAGTGTTTTTACATTACCTTCGTTTGATCATTGGTATTTTATACAAATGATCTATAGAAGGAAAAAGTCAAGTCTGAAAAGAAATAAAAATATAGTTTTACCTCTTTCCTTGCTTTTTTCTCACATACAGAAAATAAATTTCTAATTGAACTCAATATCTCAAGGCTTCCAAACATTAAAAACATTTCACGGTGAATTACAAGAAGGACATTATTTCTTGAAACATTCAAAAGTCAATCTGGCATATGCAATTTGCACTTTTCGTGAGAGATTTTGCAGGTTTAAAATGTAAGTTCAAAGTCAATTTCTTTTTTTTCATTTGCGATGAAGCCTCAAGGCAAACGTCGTGATTGCAGCTATAACTGTACATGAGGAGGAGGGTGATTTGCTGCTCCATATACCTTGTAATTTTGTACCAAGAAAACATCATTAAAGGTGTTGTGGAGGAGGACATAACCAGACCGTTTGTATTGTACAGAGACACAGATTTCTGCAAAGAACTCGAGGATTAGCTGCAGTATTATTAACCCAACATAAACACACAGCACTTGTGTAGTAATGAAAACAACAAGTGACTTACATCTCAAAGCATAGTACTAACATAACACAGGTCAGAGTTCAGGGCTGAGTCACTTTCATACAGAAAAGACTGCGTTCTTGTTAAAATCTGTAATTTACAGCTGCCATAATATAGAATGAATATTTGAATGTCACATCATTCAGACTGCAAATCCTTTCAGACATTTCAGTAAATTGCAAAAATAATGGCTCTGTCCGGCAGCATTGTTCTTCATCTTTAAAACCAAACTAATGACCAAAGAGTGTTTGCTAGATAACTTGTATGGTTATTGATAATAATGGTCTTTAACATCGACATATTATCGCCTTATTAAGCTGATATGGCTAACTTGTTAGCAAACAGTTTCTCATTTACACATACAGCAGTTATGGAGCAACATCATGATCCATTTAGAGTCATGTTCCTGGCCGCCTGGTGACTGTAAGTCCAATATTTACTGTTTTTTAGCTCTGTTTTTGGTCTGCACCAACTCCTGATAGAAATGATGTCTATTTAGCTGCTAAATGCTATGCTATGTTCACCAGGTATTTGCTAACTCTGTCTGGCTTTTGGTTTTTGGGCAGGTAGCGTAGGCTACAATGTGTTCATCAGAGTTTTTCACTAAAAACAGCTATCTGTTGATGCTGATAAAGAGGTAGATGAGAGCATTGAGAGTTAACCAAAACACTAAGCTGAAAGACACTTAAAAGCTCCATAGAACTGAGGAGGACTACACAGTTGGGTGATAGTTATCTGTAGGTTCATCCTTATGAGCAACCCCTTTTACATTACACACAGTAATCTGTGAGCCTTTATTATTAATACTAAATATAAAAAAAAAAAACATATTGATTAGAGACACTTCAATTGTCTTAATCTAATGTTTGGAATAATGTTTATGTACTTATGGACTATTCTATCAGACACAGATGGAAGCTTTTTTGCATCTGCAACTGCACCATGTCCTCAACAACAGCTTCTGAAATGTTGTGTTCCAGTTTGCACTCACTAATTTAACTTCACATTTGTCATGGTGTATTTGGCCTCTCTGTTCATGTACTGAATGCACTGATGAGTACAGGAACAAAGAGTTGGACTGGAGCACTGATATCCTGGGACATCTTTGGCCCATAGGAGAAGGTTGTGTTGTTGGTTAACCTTCTGACCTAAAGTACATTCTGTACTAAATTAAACCTTTTTTTATGTTGCTGCTCTTTTTGGACACATTGGCTATCCCTATCATGTTAGACACCACATGTAAATGCTTCAAAATAGAGTCCAATATTGTTGTCCACTCTTTCAGAGTAAAGGCATCTTTTTTTAAATTATTATTATTATTTTTGTAATAGGCTAGGCTAATATATCTACTGATGAAGACGTAGCTTTTTTCCTTTGCTTTATATGTTACTTTCTTTGACATTTCAGGCCCATCCAGTGGTGTAGTCTATACGTGATACGCAGGTATACGCAGTATACCCACTAAGAAAGTTCCAGAATTTCCATATACCCACTTAAAAATGCCCAATGACACGCAACAACATATTTTCCATTATGTTTTTGATATATTTAGAATTTTCATGTGTTCTTTTTCTTCGTATAATAATACTACTAATAATAATCCATTTATATTATATAGCACATTAAAAGGTACTCAAAGGCACTTTACAAGATCAATGAAAAAAACACAATAACAATAACTGATCGGTAACAGGATCAGGATTAACAACAACAATTACAACTAGAGATGAATATTAAAAGGTGCTGCAAAACAGCATAGAAACAGGATTAAAAAAAGAAGAAAAAAATGGAAAACAACTAATTTGGTTAAAAGTTAAAAGCCACTTTAAAGAGATGGGTTTTGAGTGCAGTTTTGAAGTGAACAAGTGATGTGGAAAGTCTGAGGTCTTGGGGGAGAGAGTTCCAGAGTGAGGGGGCTGCAACAGAGAAGGCCCTGTCCCCCAAGGGTTAGCATAGGCTAAATAAAGGTATTTACACAGTAAATTGGTGCATTAAAGTGTATCCAAATGCAGAAAATGAAGTTGCTGAAGCTCAAAACTTCCCTGGGTGGAGGACACACAGACCCCACACTATGATATACCCCCTCTTCCCCAAAGGCAGATTCTGGCCCATATATACATATATACATATATATATATATACATATATATATATATATATATATATATATATATATATATATATATATATATATATATATATATATATATATATACACACACACAGTACAGTACACCCACTACAATACATTAGACTACACCACTAGTCATACAAAAAAATGGTATTAATGCAAGTTGTAATTATTAAACACTCAATCGACATAATGATTTTTATTGACTGACAGCTGTGCTCAGAACAGCACAGCAGTACTGTGGCTTCACCCAGGTAATCACTGCAACATTGAAAGAAACCTCTGCACAACAAAATGTGACATCACTGTCACATTTTGATGTCAACAGAACAGTTTTCCTGCAATCAAACTCCACATCAACTGCACTGGAAATTCACCAATGTCACATCACATCCTGTAGCTGTGATTGATTAGGAGGAACATACCAGCACAGAATGCAAAATGACACAGTGCCTCACATTACTCTGATCTACTTTATTTTCATTTTCTGACAATCTAAATCGTGTTCCTTCTCACAAAGGCCACTCCTCACTGCATTATGAAAAAAAAAACATTCCCTTTCACTGTGCTGAAGCAGTCACTATCTGTCTCATTGTTTCCTCTCCGCCTCTCATGGTTACAAGCAACGACAGATCTTTTTCTTGTGTTTTCTTGAGGATGCTGCGATGATGAGCCGCACTGCCTCCCTCCATGTTCTTTTTTTGGGAGTTTTCAAATGTCAGGGATGAAAAAAATTTCCCAAAAGACAGATGTGGGAGAAAAATAAACTTCACTTCATAGAAATACAATCTTTTTCACCTTCACCCTCTTTTGTGTGTCTATATGCAGTGCACTCTGTCATTGTGGAGCATAGTGATCTACAACATGTTCTGTACAAGGTTGGTTTTGCTTGGATTTTGACAAGTGTTGAACTCTGTGTGCTTCCAAGTGACAACGTACTGGGAATTTAAGCTCTTGAATGTCTGCAGTTAATCAGCTCATTAATGCAGGTGGTTTTAGAGCAGTATAACCCTCAATGGCACATTGTTGCCAGCTTCTCATATTCAGTTGAGTTCTACTAAATTGGCATGAAGAGTGGAGCAGGTGCAGAAATGCAGGAGACTGCAGGCAACAGGAACTTGAAGAAATCACTTTTTTTTCAAAGTTTGCGCAGACAAGGAAAAACTGATCATACAAGAACAAAGGCTCCCACAAAGACTAAACTGAAAACCAGGACTTAAATACAAACTAATCTGACGAGGAAGAGCAGGTGGAGAGATGGGCAGAGAAGCTCAACTGAGGGGAATGAGGTGATTGGGCAGGAGATTAAAAAAAAAAAGTCTGGGAGCAGGGAAGGACTAACAAGGCTGATTCAGAGCAGGTGTGTTGGGCAAAGGAGGGGAAGGCAGAAAACCCAGAAAACAAAATCGTGTTAGTTCAGACCGGAGCGAAAACAGACAAACTAATACATTACAGTTTTTTCCAATTGCTAAAACACAGTTTTGCAAACTAGGCTGGTTTTATCAAAATAGTTAACACAATTCACAAAACCAAACACACCCAAACTGCAAAATACCTCATATATCCTGCAAAATTAAGCACTGCAACCAAAACTACATATAGCATTATCAAAATCAAACTTTTGCACCAAATGGCACACACTTCATTCATATTACCAGATTTTTGTCTAACCAACTACACACTGTTGGGCATAATGAAAAGCACTCTCATCTTTTGTATGCTTTGCCATAATACTAAAATAGCTGAAATTGTAGAAAATTCTTCAGATTGTTCACATGCAGAGAAATATTTGCAGATACACACACATGGTGTTGAAACATTTTTTTTCACCACAAGTCAGTGCAACATATGCACAGCATATATTTACATTGGACTGAACAAAAATATGCTCACAAAAAACAGTAAACTGAAAAAGAAAATTGCAGAAAAAATGTACAGAAAAAATATATAGAAAAAAAAGGTGCTCACCTGTGGTCTTTTCATAGTGCTTATGCTGCGTTCCAGGCAACCCGTAACTCGTGTTTTCACAACCTTCTACCCGTGAAAGTGCCCTGGAACGGCAGTCCAACCCGTAACTTACTACTCGTGAACTCGTACCTGATCATTGTACTCCCAGTTACAGTTTTTGACGTCACACACACATAAACAACAATGGCGACCCCCTGTTGATGCTCTACAGACGCCGGTGAAATAGAAATAAATAGACATAAATATGCAACGTAAAGTAATTCCGCACATTGTAATCAAAACAATACACACACAATTGTGTACTACTACAGGTTATGTTTATTAAAAAGCCCAATATATGTCGCTGACTAGAAATCGCAAGTATCAGCTAGCACTAGCTAACGTCAACGTTAGGTAGCCGCTAGCTAACGTCAGCGTAGCCACTAGCTAACGTCAACGTCAGCGTAGCCAGTAGCTAACGTTAACGTTAGGTAGCCCAACCTGAACCCTGGAACGCTACCAAGTCGTGAGTCGTGACTTGAAGTCGTAACTTTTAAAATTGTGTCTGGAACGCAGCATAACTTCCTGATTGAAGTGGTAACAATTAACCATTGATGTGTTTGGCCAGGTGGCACATATGTTGGCCAATTAGCTCATGTAGTGTCATTTTTAATGGCAGTGTTTTGAAATGGGAAACGTGACTTTATGTCAGATTGTTGTGTCTTATGCAGAGAACCGTGTTGCAAAATGTGTGTAAAGCGGAAAATGTGTTTAGACTTTTGAAGACTTGAGAAGAGGTTTTGCTCTCTGTGTGTCAGTTTAAAAAATTGTGCTATGCATGTCATTTTGGTGTGTTAGCAATTGGAAAAAAAACTGTAAACCTGATTGGTGTGTCTATAATTACATAAACAATCATGTGTTTGCGCACCTGATGGCTGTGTTTCACAGATTGGCTCATAGGTGTGGTCATTTGACAGTCCGTGCTTTGGAAGGCTGACATTGTGCTTATAGTGGTGCACATCTGGGTCAATGTTTTGCTCTTTGAGTGTAAGGTTTTGATAATTGTGTAATACGTGATTTCAGTGTGTAAGCAATCGGCAAAAACTGGTAACATCTTTTTTATATTAAACATATTTTGCATTTGTTTCTTATTATTTATTCTTGTTATTCTGCATATTCATCATTTTAATTCCTACCTGTTGGTTCTTGACACACAACGTTATACCTTTAAATCCACTTCATCTGTTTTGTTCTTATTGTCTTTATTTTGTGCTGAATCCTGGTAACGACTCTTGCTGCAATTACCCAATTTTTCCACAGAGATCAGTATATTTTCATCTAATCTTTGACGTCCTTGAGCACATCCTGCTACATTTATTCCTTACCACGACTGTTTTGTGAATTTGTGGGATGCTAAATGTCTTCTGACAACCCTGAACTGGGTCTTGCATGGGGAGGCTGAGTTGCCCCGGTTTCATAACCAAGTAATGACAAACTCACCAGAGTGCCTGCAATGCATGACTCATAAAGATATGATTTTTGAAATGCTAATGATGATTATACGTGGAGTGAATAAGCAAGATAGAGACAGAGTGAGATAGAGACTCTAAAACAGAGGTTAGAGATACTCCATATCTCGTTGGGTCTTTAGCTTGAGCTGAAAATCAAGGTTTCTTTCTGAATGTATGAGATAGTTTTTTAAATAATCTTACTTTAACGGCTTTAGTATTTCATGACTTTGCGATGAGTCAGAGAGGGGGAGAGAGAGAGAGAGAGCTAGAGAGAGAGAGAGAGAGAGAGAGAGAGAGAGAGAGTCAGAGTTCAGGCGGTAATGCCTGCAGCACTGTGAGAACGTTCTTCTGCTTTTTTCTCCATCTCTCTCTCTCTTCATCATATGTGTGTTCATCGCCAGTGCAGTGAAACAGGGCTAAACAAGGTTAAAAAGAAAGTCAAACACACATGGACACAGTTCATCTCCCTCCTGTCATTCCAGCCACATGAGACAGTGCTCCTCCAGGAGAGACTCAATTATCTTTGTTAGTAGAATATACTGTACCTTCTGCATCACTGGTTGATCCACTGGCATGTGGACAGAGGAGGTATTTCCTTAAAAATGCTTTATGGGGGTAGAATTGGTCTGGTGCTATCGGATTAAAGCCAGAAAGCAGATGTGCAGAATGAGGATTTGTTTCTGTAAGTGAGCTATCATTCCACACGCTATTTCACTCATCTCACTGGGTCTCTTTCCTTACATCTCCTGTTTTTGTGTTCCCTATCACTCTCGCCCTCATATAATATGGCTCCCTGTTCTCTCTCATCATCCTCCTGCCATCTACCCAGCATCTCCTCCTCAATACACCTCCATCATCTTTGCCTTCTTTACCTTTGTTTCTTCATTTACCACATCTCCTCCCTCCCCTTGTTATCATCCTTTTTCTTTCCATTCCACTCTGCTTCTGTGTTTCCCATCTCCCGGCATGTTGAGCTGGTGAAGGTCATTTTAGTGTTTGAGGCGGGGGGAGGGGATGCAGCTTTATCCAACTGCTGCTCTGGATAACTGCAGGAAGACAGATAGATGGATGATAAGAGCAGGAACGTGAAAGCAGAGAAAAGGCAGAGGGTGAGAGAGTCAGAATTTCCTGCGACCTTTCTCTGCATTCTGATGAGGACACACTGCGCTAGTGTGTTCATGCCTCTCGCTAAAGTCAAACTCTGCCTTAGTGTGCATCAATGCGTGCTGCAGCCATTTGTTTTCATTAGTGGTCCATCATGATGGTAAACCCCTTCAAATTACCTTAGTGTCAATGACAGCAACGTTATTTGCATTTTGCAATAAGCATGAAAAAAAGTGCCCCTGTAACCCAAAGCTGACCGTTCACTAACCCCTCCACCAAACAGAGATCATGGCTTAAGTGATGGGCATGATGATGGATGATGTCCAGTACATTTTTAGTGTCCGGCGGACACTTAAAATAGTCTTTTAAAAAGATTTGGTCGTTCATTTTTGCCCAATTTGCCCAAAATTGTAAAAGTGTGAATAATTGGATATTGTTTGTATGCCTGATCTAATGTAAGCTTGCAGGTTGTAGCAGGTCTGGCTATACAATATTTTAGGTTACCAGTTATGTTAGAAAATGTCCCATTCAGGACTGGTACATCCACTGTATCCTGCATGGGAGTCAGCCTGGGTGCTACTACAGTATGTCAGAGTTATTTTAGTAACTTTAGCAACTCCATGCTGCATATTTAGGATGTTCTCGTTTTCAAACGAATGAGCTAGAGATTTTCAACTAACTCACAGAGTTAATGCTTACTACCGAGCTAGCTAGTTCAAGAAATGTATAGTTTCAAGCTAGAATTATTATATAATTAAAAATATGCAGTGCAAGGTAATTTTTCTGTTGGTGGTGTTTGGTTGGTTACTTTAGCCTCAATAACCGGTGAGGACTATAACTTTGGCATCCATATGACCCTAAATTTAATCTTTCTGACCAATGTTATTTGTAAAATTATGATGTTACTGTAGGGTTAAAATATGTGGAAAAGCAATTCACATCCAGATATAGCTATAATGTCAAGGGAGACAAACAGGCTGCTATAGGAAACAACATTCAGAGTTTCATTTAGGCTTTAATCGGAATCAGCTCTATGAATACATTTTTTGTATCCACATGTTGACAGGCGCTTGTGGAATTCCATGCAAGAAAGGTTTTTCCCTCTCAGAGGAACAGTTGCAAAAAGCCCACAATGTCAGTCCCCCTGCTGTGTCATTGTCAGACATACTGCTTGCTGCTATTTCTCCTTATGCCCACAGCTGGTGAGAGTTTGGTTGTCATTGGGTTTAAACTGGCTCTGTATTTTGCAAAAACCTGTACCGTTCCTTGCCTCTGTGAAAACTGTATGAAAAAGACAGAAAAAGAGTTCTGCAGCAGAGCCAAGCCTAACCCCTATCCCTGCTGCTCAAGCCAACGCACTGAATCAACAGCGGAGGCGGCTAATAATCCATGGAATTAAATGAATGGGAGTCATTTCCCTTTGTGGATGTTCTAACTTGACAGTATAATACAGATTAGTGGCACTCTGTAGTGAGATATGTAGAAGAGAAGGTGCGTGTTTTCGCATTTAGAGTTAGGCTTACAGATATACCTATGCCTTATAAATATTACTTAGCTTCCCCCCACCTTTCTGCCCGTCAAACAGGCAGTGTGCTTCGCCTGTTGTGATTCCCTCAGGGGCGAGGACTGCCCTGGCATTTACACACTAATAAAAACAATTATGGAAAATATGTTAATCTGCCCAGCTGTGGTTGGCTTAAACAAACTGTGCTCTTTCAAAAAGGCCAGATGCTTTTGTGAGTAATCACTTATGGCAACTGAATCCATTTAACCATTATGGCTCAGTATTTGACCCATGCATATGATGTGCTTTAAACACTGTGCAGAGTTACAGAGTATAATATCATTTTTTTTTTTTTTTTTGCCATTAGGTCACAGAGCTGAGATTATCTATCCATGTCTCCAAAACAGCATTTGTAATCACCTGGGTAACATTTACAGGTAACAACCAAAGGGGGAAAGCATCAGCCATCACAAAGCTTGTGACAATCAATGTGACGATTACCGTGTGGAAATGACTCTGTTTAACAGTGCAAAATGCTAGAAATGATCAGTTATCCACGCTGGACTAATCCTGGTAAACCAGAACGAATGATGAAATGAGCTGAGCTCTTCTACAGAGCAGTGTATCCAGTATGGCTGCTGGAACTTCGCTGATAATGGCTGCGAGGGAAGGAATTACTCCTAATATGCCTAAGACAGAAAAATACATAGCAAGGTACACACACTATATGGCAGGAATGCATGCAACGTGAATGTCATGCTCATCTACATGAAAATATGTTTGTGCACTTCTTGTACAGACTGTAGAAAATTATGGAAATGAATCCCCTCAGGAAAAATAAGAAGAAAGGAAAAAGAGGAAAAACACACTATATCCACTCTGTTTGTTGTCACAGTTACAATCCTTTGGTATTGGAGCAGCGAATGAAGCAAGCAATTAATAAATGGAAATAAAGGCAAAGTGAACAATACGAAAGATAATAATCAAAATAATAATTAATACAAGAAAATTTAAATATGCAATAAGATTATGAAGAAAACAAATGTCAACAAATTAATAAATATGTGCACATTACTTGCATGGAGGGATGATGATCTTTATACTGTAATGGAAATCACTATGGGATTCTTCTTGGCACCCACTGAACCCAGTCAAATCACATCTGCCTTCTTTACACAGTGTAAACAGTTAACTGTCTATTACATTTGAGGGTGATGTCAAGGTCCTTTGCTGGTCTTTAGCCTTTAATTGTGCTCTGCTGTCTGAGAAGATAACACATGGTTGATGGATAATGATAAACAGCAGATTATTACATTTGTTTTGGTGGGAATCGGGACCTTAGTGTGGGGTGTGAATCTAAAAAGTTGGTGGGAGTTGTTGGGGTTACAAGCAAAGGATTAGATAGATAGATAGATAGATAGATAGATAGATAGATAGATAGATAGATAGATAGATAGATAGATAGATAGATAGATAGATAGATAGATAGATAGATAGATAGATAGATAGATAGATAGATAGATAGATAGACAACACTTTATTGTCCGTGTACACAATACGCAATACAAGCTCCAACAATTACAACATAACAACGTAAAATCAAAGATTATTTCTCGGCCGGGCACAGAGACTTCCAAATCTTTTCATCATTGTGACGTTACCAGGCGACCAGCAGCGACTTCAGGAAATTAAGAAATAGTGCGACACATAGGCCTAACCCCTACTCCCCTGCGAAACCACTATATGACTTTATTTTTTATTTTATTTTTTCATATTCTTTTTTAT
>CM042434.1:12228514-12236014 GCA_023631565.1 Gymnocephalus cernua | reverse complement strand
TGTCTGCATTTAGAATTGCCTTGGCTACAAAATGGGGGGCAGGGGGTGCGCGGTTACGGAAGGCTTGTATCATGTGGACATGCTGGCAATTTTGTTGTTATTACATATAATTCCTCATGGGGGCGGCATAAAATACGCACTATAGCTTTAAACAGGGTGTTCATTTAAAAAACAACTGAACACTGTTAATTTTTCCTTTATCTGGTTCTGACAATAGCCTTCCAGAACTTTCTGTAATTGGTCCGAAAGACTGAACACTTCAAACAATATTTCACACTAGAAATGAGAGGAGGCATGGTTTCATTTTCATCCAGACTGAGACCACCTCTGCTTGGTCCGGACCGTGGCCCAGGTCAGATTTCACACCTGTAATTAATATATCATAAGTCATTCAGATTCAGTGAAAAAGTAGATACAGAATGCGGTATTGTCATACAGCGTCAGAAACTTCTTTTATTTAAAGAAACTTATGGTGACATTTAAAAAGAAATCCCCAAATAGTACAGTATTAGTAGTAGAACATTTTTCTTCCAGGTGGTGTAAGTTTTCAGTCCTGACACACGAGTAGCCTTATTTGTCGGTCTCATGTCTCCTTGAGTCCCAGCACAGCATCGTAGATCTTCCCAGTGAGGCGGTGCTGGATGTCGGTGAAGCCACCGGCAGCCAGCAGGGCAGCGTACTGAGCAGCTGTCCTCTCTTTGCCCTCCGTCTGTACCAGCATGTTCAGGGAGTAGAGCTGCACCGTCACTGGGCCAGAGCCGTCCTCATGGAGCAGCGCCTCCACCAGAAACACAGCGCCTCCTGCAGGACGGACCAAAAGGTCAGCTTTGTTTGTGTGGTTGTTCCTTTTTTTTCATTTGTTTGTTTGTTTTCTCTTTCTTGGTTTCTTTCTCTGGCTGATTCAACAAGTTTCCTGGCAAAGTTTAGCTAGCTATTGATAGCTTTACTGTTGCTTTACTGCAGAATTAGTCTATATTCACGATGTTCTACTTCCGGGATTGCTCCGTTGCTGGATTTCACTCTTTTCAGCCGGATGTCCGGTACCTTCCGCTTTTTCTGCGTTGACATTTTATACTTGATTTATGAGGACTGTAGTTAACTGCTCCTCAGATTTCTGCAGGGTCAATCCAGACAGCTAGCTAGACTATATGTTCAATCTGAGTTTTCTGTTGCACAACTAAAACAACTTTTGAACATAAACATGTTCTACCAAATCAAATTCCTTCATGAGGCTATTTTGCAGAGGCGCTGTTGCTCCATCTGACGCTTAGCCCCACCCAAGACGATTGGTTTAAAGAAATGGCAATAAACCAGAGCACATTTTTCTCCCGTCCCGTAATGCTGTGTGGACTAGCCAGACCCTCCTCCGCAGCGCTGTGGAGGAAGCTCTGGCAATGCGAGACTACTGCAGAATTGATAAAGCTTCTCAAAGACCTTTTTCATTGCAGATGTCTTGGCTTGCCAACAGGTGTAACTAATACAATTGTTAATTGCTGCATTGCATTGCAGTAATTGCTGGAACAGAGACATCACTAATATTATAAGTAACACCTGTGGTTTTCCTGCTATAAGTCAAAATGTCTGCTGTTGATAAGGTCTGCTGTCTGAGAAACTACTTCATACTACAACTACAGGTTGTATTGTCTCTCCAGTGTAACTAGGCTTCCCTAATTAGTTTATTACTTTGTTTTTCTTCCTTCCTCTTACACACACACACACACACATTATTATAAAAACGCATGAGAGGGTTTTCTGCCTCCTAATAACGCCTGCTGCTTCTGTGTGTGTGTGTGTGTGTGTGTGTGTGTGTGTGTGTGTGTGTGTGTGTGTGTGTGTGTGTGTGTGTGTGTGTGTGTGTGTGTGTGTGTGTGTGTGTGCGTGTGTGCGTGTGTGTGCATGTGTGTGTGTGTGTGTGTGTTTGTTCAAAGTCACAAGGACAGATTTTTCTGGGATCAGCTGCATTGTGGGATACAATCTGCCATCTCATTTCAAGCAGGAGAAGAAAAAATGGTACTCATCCCTTTCACACACACACACACACACACACACACACACACACACACACACACACACACACACACACACACACACACACACACACACACACACAAACAGAGAGAGACCTGGTTTGCAGGCTTTGTAGACTCTACTGAGTAGCTCTATGCAGCGTTCATCTGTCCAGTCGTGGAGGATTCTGGCAAGGATATAGAGGTCAGCTTTTGGCAGGGGGTCTTTGAAGAAGTCCCCTAAACACACACACACACACACACACACACACACACACACACACACACACACACACACACACACACACACACACACACACACACACACACATATATATATCCATATTCACAATTCAAGTGCACTGAATTCCTGAGACACTATTAATTTACATAATTATTAATTCTGTTGACAAGCCTTTCAGTAATGAGACAACATTAATAAGAGGCAATTAAATTAGTGGGTTACATACTCAAATATAATTACTACAAATGGATGATGTCTGTTGTAATCACATGTCAAAAGCATGTGACCTTACAACATATTTCCAGTTACATGTTTTACCCCTGTATAAACAGTACTAAAATAAGTGTATGTGTGCCTGTCCCCCATTCAATATGTCCTCGCTCTCCATTATAACTATGTGACCACAATTTTTTTAACTAATATGAAATAAAGCACACAGAAGTATGCACTAATAAAAAACCAACAGGGACAAAATCAGTACATTTTCTTCGTTGCGTTTCCATGTTACAGCTCCCGTTGTGTTGAACACAATTGTGGCTATGAGAGCAGCAGGAGAGGCATGAATTGATTTCAGCTCTGGGTTTTCAAGATTGCCGGCTGCTGTGAACTTTTTATTTCCACATTAGCTGCTTTGTTGGAGAGCCGACACAACACAAGTGTGAGGTATGAATTGGAATTAGAATATTTTCAGTCCTATACCAACAGTTCAGTGGGAGCTTGGAGAAGCACAGGTGATAACATCAATAGTGTCTTTATCTGCTTTTATTTTCAGATCAGAGTTGCACTTGATTGTATATTAACTGAATAATGTGCACACATGGAACTGAATTGCAGGTAAACCTACATATACTCATTTCATCACACCATTTCAGTGTGAAATTTAAAAAAACACAAACTCATCTTCTCTTGCATTAAAAGAACATTCTTCACAATATGTGATCTGTCTTTTCTTTATGTTTTTAGAAGGAAACTAAACTGATGGTGGCAGACTGGTAGAATTCAGTTGGAGTTCAAATTTCACACCTCAACTCAGCACTTATTCTTAAATCAAGCACACACAACACATTTTTTATCATCGTGTGGGAAAATCCAAGAGCCCTTTTATGAAAGAGGTCCTTTACCTGTCACTGAACATTTGCTATTGTTTTGGAAATACAGGAGTAAATAGTGCATTTGTGAGGACTATTTTCGGAAACAGAAGTGGTGCACTAGTGAGTATTTATGGCACTACTCAAAATAAACTACAGTTCATGTTAATGAAGGAAAATGTTGCCCAACAGTGTTGCACATAGGAATAAGCTACACAGTCAAAACGTGTTAGCAGAATCAATTTATTGTTGGTTTTGGTCTTTTCAGGGCATTTGTTGACAGAAAGAATCATTTTAACACCAGCCAAGACCTAGCCATTTGTTGCTCATGGCTGTTGGCGTGTCAGTACTTGCAAGTAGCTTGTTCATTAACAAACATTGACTACGTTTACAAGCAGCCAATAACCCGTTCAAAACCGGAATATTAGCAATAACCCGGTCGCGCACGGCCATGTAAACACTGGCAAAAACCCGAATATGCTCATATTCCTGTTTTTAAAAACCCGAATATGACCCCTGGGTTACCCCTTTTCTAACCCGAATATTTATTCATGTAAACGCGTATCGGCATATCCCCATCAAAAGGAACATTGATTTGTGTTCTGCGCATGTTCTATTCGCAAGGAATCTTGGTCTTTTGAGTAGAGGAACTTCTTGTATGCGCCGTCTGGCGCATACCCGTGTGCAGTATACCGGAAGTAAACAAGAAGTAGAGGTAAACATGGCGAGACGCAGCACAGCACCACACTTTTGGAGCGAGGAGGAAACCAATTTCTTTGTTAGTGTGGTGAAAACCATGAATATAATGTCTTTTGTTGTTTGTTGTTGTGTTTGTTGAAATGACGCATATTGCGTCTTAAGGTTGTCCGTACGTCCAGACGCTAACCGTGCGTCGCCGTTTACATCTAGGTAATTGTCAATTGATTACAAACTCCATGTATACAGGAGTAACTCTCTCTGCTCACGCATGTAAACGGGTTATTCCGAATGTTTCAGAAACCCGAATAGTGACCTTAACCCAACCATAACCCGAATATTGTCTACTTGTAAACGTAGTCATTATGTAAATTAGCAACCTGCAATTTCTCCTACAATTTACGTGATGTCGTGCCAAGTAGAACTTTGTTTGTATCTGTAATCGTCCTGGTAATGAAGGCCAGGGACATAGAAAATAGGGATCCCAAAAAGTTCAAGAATGATCTTTACCTCTACAGAAGTGTATCCACATCAGGAAAAGACCAAACTCACTGGCTCGACACTGCTTTGTTTTGTTTCATTTTCGGCAAAGCCATAGCCGGCAGGCTAGCATGCATTTTGACCATTTTTACAAATATTATTTAAAACTTTATCTTATTTCTATTTTTGCATATGATTGTGTGTGTGTGTGTGTGTGTGTGTGTGTGTGTGTGTGTGTGTGTGTGTGTGTGTGTGTGTGTGTGTGTGTGTGTGTGTGTGTGTGTGTGTGTGTGTGTGTATATGATTATAAATGTCAAGAGATTTCGCCAAGTTGCAATGGCGTTACCTTCGTGAAAGCTAATTCTCTGGTCGGCCTCCGTGACAAAATGTTCCCTTGACGTATGCACCACCTTGGGGAGGTCAAAGATCGTAACTCTGCATTCTGGGTAGGCTGACGTGCACTGCTTGGCTAATGCTCCACTGCAGCCTAGAGAGAGAAAGAGAGAGAGAGAGTTACATTTAGTTGAATGAGTACACACAACCTTCATTAACGAGGTAGTGCATCACTCACACACAACGTGCACACAGAGTCACGCAAGTGGAACAGATGCTTTCAGGTATGTACCCATTATTTATTTGCATGATTGGTATTCAGATGTATGTGGCTGCTTTGGGATTATGGTTCATCTAACATTCATACCAATAAAGCAGAATGAATTGAACTGAATATAGAGTGACTGAGAGACAGACGCTTTATACCGAAAAAGGGCAGAGCTTGGCTGTCTAGGATCCTACTAAGAAATCTAATCTGAGGAAAAGCAAACACAGATGCACAATTTGATTGTTATCTGACTGAAATGTATTGCACATGCATTTGTATATTAACCTTTACATTTCAATGCATTTGAACGTCCTTGTTTTTGGTGATTCTAGCTGCATGACTTTCGGGATGGCAATGTCTGTCTGTTCCACCACTTTGGTCCAGAACAAAATATCTCCTCAACTATTGGAGGGATTACGATGGAATTTGGTAAATACATTCATGGTCCCCAGGGAATGAATCCTACTGACTTCGGCAATCCTTCTTCTAGCACCACCATGAGCTTCACATTTTTGTTTTTTATTGAAATGTCTTAACAGCTTCGGTTAGTGCAGAGGATGAATTGTACTTTGGGAATCCAACTATTCATCTAGGGCCATCATCAGGTCAAACTTTTATTTTGTCCAGTGCTTTGGTTTATGACCAAATACCTGCAAAACATCAGTGTAAATTAGCAAATGTTAGCATGCTAAAATGCTCAAATAAGATGGTGAACATGGTAAACATTGTACCTGTGCATGCTAACACTAGCATTTAGCTCATCCTCACAGACCTGCTAGCATGGCCAAAGACTCTTAGTTTTGTTCTGCTTACTATCCTCACAGAGAGAACTGTAACTCATTATAGGGCGGAGGTAAGACCTGATGATTTGAGTGGAAAATAAAATATTGAAATGAGCATACAAACACACACACACACGAGCGGAAATAAGGATTTGATGTGAAAAAATGAATATTTCTTCTTGAAGCTTTGGCAGCATTATTATCAGCATTCATGCTTCACAAAGCAAACTAAATTTTAAACAATGAGAGTGAGAGAGAAAGTGTATGAGATGGATAGATAAAGTGATAGAAGAAGAATGTGTGAATGGTAAGTGATGGAAGTGATGGAGTGATGGAAAGGCAGTGAGGTGGAATACAGGATCTAAGGATCTCATAATGTGTGTGTGTGTGTGTGTGTGTGTTTTCTTTTTTCACACACACAGACACACACACACACACACACACACACACACACACACACACACACACACACACACACACACACACACACACACACACACACACACACACACATCAAAGAGCAGTGAGGAGGAGAATAACCAAACAACACGCTGTACAGGACCCCGAGCTAACCTGGCTGCCTTAGTTTGTTAATGCAATCCTTTGATGGGCGTTTGTGATTGTTACAGTCTGTTACATTTGTTGTATATTATTGTGTTTTTCTTTTTCTTTTGTTTTCTCTCTGTTTACTTTATGTTATCTGATATAGATTCATTTGTACATATGTGTGATAATTTCATTAATAAAAACCACCAACATCTAGTGTATTGCGCAATATTAGTATGTGCTGGTATTTCTAAATGTCAGTTTTACTTACATATTTTTTGGGGGCTTGAATCATTCTCTTAGAATACTGGCTGTGTATTGTAGGTTGTCCATCTATAATGTGTCAGCAACTGGATACTGGTGACTAACTCTCCATTCAACTGTGTGGAGGAACCACTGAGGAGGAACTCCACCGACTTTACACAGAGGGTTATCTCAGCCTCGGCTTGAGACTTGAGACTACAAACGGGGGTAATGGAGTTTGAAAGACATGGGCATTTACCGCAGGGAGGGTCTAATGAAAGATTATGTTGAGATGCACTGTGGGAAGTGTTTAGGATATATATATATATATATATATATATATATATATATATATATATATATATTTATTTATTTTATTTATTTATTTATTTTTTTTAAATGTCTGTCCCTTGCAAGTCCCTCAACTTTATGGCAGTGCAATACTAAATCTGTATTAAATCTGTAATCTGTATACATCTCTATACAGTAAAACTGTAATCTGTATACATCTGGATGACTAGTTCAAATGCAAACTTTGTACAGTTGTACCGGCACACAGCACCACAGAATCTGATGTGGTTAAAAATGTGGAGTAAAACTGATTTGTTATGGCCAAGAAACAATTCTATCTATACTTTCTATCTTTGTATATACTTTATACTTTATATACTAAATATTTATTATACTGTATACTATCAGTACTTTCAATCCATAGCACATTTTACCAATTCTTGTTTGCTCTTACTATGATAAAAGTTTGGATGCATTCATTTGGAATAGTCTTCCATTGTGGTATCATGACTTTTTCTCATGT